>JACDOX010000090.1:1795681-1807875 GCA_014549065.1 Cardinalis cardinalis | reverse complement strand
GACAGGGAAGAGCAGCACCTGGGCTGGTCCCAGCCCTTGCTCTGCCCCCTTTGCTCTGCTCCATCTGCTCTCCATCCCTCACCCTGCGCCTCTCCCAGTGCCGGACTCACCAAAGTCATTSCACAAAGCACTGGATGCAAAAAACATGCAAACCCAGGCTTCCCCCGAGGGGTGCAAGTGCCTCTGCCCTCCACGAGATGACAGATAAAATCCCCTGTTACTGGAGGAAGGTAATTTGACATAACAGCTGTTCTGACATTCTCTCCCTATGGATATTGCCTGCAATAAGAATGCAAATCAGCACTCTTTGCACTTCTCCTGGAGAGCAACTTTCACCTGAGAGCAYTTCCAGACCGTGAACTCATTACCACCCCCCTCCTTGGAGCTGCTCTGCCCCTGCCCTGGCCGCAGCAGAGCCCGCACCCTGCTGACCAGAGCAGCAGGAAAAGCAGGAAACTTGTCTTGATCTTGGCAGCAAAGCCACCGTTCATCACCTTGCCTCAGTTCCCACATTGTAAAAACCAGGATGTGTCTCCAGGACACGAAATAAAATGATGTGGACGCTGGAATTTCCAAGGTAAAAAGAGGGAAGTTTRATTTCTGACTCTAATATTTTTAGATTTCCAACAGTGACAGTGCCACTTCTCCAATGACACTGGACAAACCAGTCTATTAAATTTCTCCTCTTCCATAAAAGAATGCAAATCAATTAATTATTTATATAAAGTCCGTGAGAAAATTTGCTACTAGAAWGTAAACATCAGAAGGCTTAGAAGAACTTAAAACACCAGGGCAACACCAGGCTCAAGATTCCCGAGGTGATAAAAGAGCAGGGGATGTAGAGACAAAGGTTGCCGGCAGCAAGAGCATGGGGTGACTTCTCAGAGAGTTGCTCTCACTCAACAAGCACCATTTCTCCAAGGCAAAATGAAGCCASCCATCCACAGAGCCTTCCCTGAGTGCTCCCACCCTCTGGGCTGATGGGCTGGTGTCGGACCTGCTCCAAGGAGGAGGAACCCCCTCACCCTTCCTCCCCATCGCTCCACTGCCTGGGCAGGGGAGGCTCCAAACCTCAAGTGACAAGTGCCCTGCTGCTCTCTGTATGGCAGCTGCTAATTACCCCTGGAATTTATGGGCTCCCGGGATGCAGGAATGGCAAATGTGTTTTAATCCAGTAGCTGAGGACTTAGAGCAGCAGCCTGGGAATCAATCCTGGTTTTGTTTTTTGGGTTTTTTTGTTTGTTTTTTTTTTTTTTTGCCTGGGGAATTTGAACCTGCAGCTCACCGGCAAAATGATCCAAATGATCCAAAGTTAAGTTTCCAAAGATGGAAACTTAACTTACCAGCAGCTTTGGAYCATTTGCCATTCATTCCACAGGATACCTGCCTGGAAGCCGACGTGTGTGGAATTAACCCCATCCTGCACCTGCCCCACTGCAGGCTGGGCTTCCCAGATTGGTACCTCAGCTCAACAGAAGGGAAAAATCCCAATATCCCCCACTGCAGATGGGAGCCATTCAGCCTCCCCCACCCACAGGGACCCAAAGCCACGGCCGGCATCCTGCCAGCCGCCCCCTCATTGAGCATTCAGGGGGGCTTGCTCCCTCCTGTTGATGATATTTCACTTTGTATAATTAAACCTTAATGAGAATAGGGACCAGAGCTTCCCCAGCGAGTCTCCTAACCTCTGAAGGAGGGAGCCACTCGGATTCCTAATTAATAAACACCTATTGGTACACAAGGCAGAGCTCTGGTCAGGGGCCAGCCCAGCATCCCCATCTGCCAATGTCCTTTGGTGCTTCCCAGTGAGCTGCAGTTCAAATTCCCCAGGCAAAAAAAAAAAAAAAAAAAAAAAAGCAGGATTGATTCCCAGGCTGCTGCTCTAAGTCCTCAGCTACTGGATTAAAACACAGTTATCACCACTCCATTGCTTCCGTCAATCTAGACACAATTTTTTTTCCCCCTCCTGCAGCTGAGCATTTTGATTAATTCAAATCACATCGCTCCCAGACAAGTCACAGGGATTTACTATCCACGGGAAAACAGATGTACAGGTGGACTCARGCTCCTCCACGTCCAAAGACTCAGGTTTGGGCTGCTCTGGCATATGGAAAACCACCTTAACCTTAAACTCAGCACTGGGGAGCCAGGCTAGGCTGGAGCAGCCCCATCCATCTCTTCAAACAAGCCCTGCAAAACAAATGTCACAACAAAAGGGATGCAGGGCTGCAGAGCGTGCAGCCCCCTCCAGCCTGGAGGAGATGCTCCAAGGCATCCTGAAATGCAGAGTTTGATGGATGGAGGAGGGATGCTGGCAGCACAGGGATGGGGTTTAAACTTCGTGTTGGAAAAATGTCAATTTTTCCATCCTGCAACACAGAATATGGCTCTGGCTCAGCCTGACCAATTAAAGGAAACCTGTTAGCAACTCCTCTGTTATCATTTTCAGTTGAGTTGGTGGAGCAGCAGCTATTTTTTCCCAGACAGACACCCCCTAAGGTGCTTCTCACCACCAAGGCAACAGTGCTCCTACAAAACAGGAACAGTTTTAAATCTCCCGTCCCACATAGGAAACCAAGCCCCAGAGAGGAGAATTTGACAAGATCTATGGCAGAGCAAGAAAGGAAAATCAAGTTTCCCAAGCCCCCCCCAAGGACTGRGCCATCCTCACGCTCCAAACCAATGAAACCCCTGAAAAGGGACACACTTAAACAGGCTTAACCCTCCATTAAATCAGTTCAGTCTCACTTGGTAATTTACCGTTGCAAGCAAAATCAATTTTAGCAAAGGTTAAACTAGTTCTGTCTGTATTAGGAGTTTGCACCATTTTAAATAAATTGATTTAAAATCAATTCACTTGATTTTGTGCAAATTTCTAATACAAGCAAAGGCATCACTAAGCTCACTTCAGGTTTCAGCCACTTGATTGCTTTGTTTCCTTGCTGGTGCTTTCCCAAAAGATGTCAAATGCCAAATCTGGATGATAATTTTAAGGAATGATAAAATCTTCATAGTTAACCCAGCTTTAAATTGTGATCACTCCTTATAAAATCATGATAATCATGATTTATCTTTTGATAAATGATGAAATCTCCATAGTTAACCCAGCTTTAAATTGTGATCATTCTTTATAAAATCATGATACTCCTCCAAAAGGAAGCAGCATTGCCCCAAGTTTTCCAGGCAGCACAGAAGATTCCAACTTGCTTTTCCCGAGTAACCAAAGGAGAATCAATACACACAAAAAAAAGTTTTTCATTTTTTTGTTCCCCATCCTGGGCCACTGCCCTGCCCTCTCCTCTTTGGTGGTCCAGGCTTAGATCATGAGCAGGCCCAGCTGTGGTTTCAAAGCATCTTTAGCATGATGAGGAYTTAATAATAACCCATCTCTTCAATTCCTCCAAAGGCCTCTCCGAAATGAGGCCATGAAAGCACCCTATTGACTGCCTGTCCCGTCACAGGGTGGAAAAAGGAATAAAAATAGCTTGAGATAAGTGCAGGAAAAAAAAAAAAAACCCACCAAAGTCCCCTCCCTTTGTCGAGCAGGACTGACCTCTCATCCCACGAAGAATAACCCCCAGCAGACTGCCAAAAGCTTGGAAGAAGCAGGGAACCATTTGATTTTCACCCCCGTGGGCTGCATAAAACAGGGAGGCAGGACCTTTTGTGGGCATCATCATCTCTAACCCAAAAATCCCCAGAGCGTGAGGAGCCAAGGGGGCAGCTGGGGGCACAGCAGGGCAAGGGCTGGGACCACAGTCCTGAGGTTGGGGTGAGGGTGGAGGAGTCRCCTGGAACTGGGGTAGCAGAGAATCATTGCAACAGGCCCCTGCTGGGGGTAATTAGCATGGACTCCATGAATTACAGAAGGCTGAAYAATAATCTTCATTAAGAAACCCATACTTTTATATCTTRGTTCGTTACAGGAGTACTTGATTGGTCGTTTACTTAAGCATCATCACCACTGGCTAATTATGAAACCATCCTTTGGTAAACAGATCTCCATAACACATTCCACATGTGCACAATACCAGGTGCAGYAAGTGAAGATAAGAATTGTGAAAAATGTGTATTTTATGATTAGCTTTTCACAAATATTAAAATTAATATTATATGTGTTATGTTAGAAAGTGAGGCTGTATTAATTTTCTTAAGTAGTGTGTTAAATATRGTTTTAGGTTATAAAATAATGTTAAAATAGAAACTGTGCTATGTAAGATACTTTTTTAAGAGAGTACTCGCACCAAGATAGCAGCCACAGGACGCCTAAATCATTCAGAGAAAGAGAATTTATTCCTCTCTTATTGAGTTCTTCCCACCTCGCTCAGCCCTGAAGACACCATCAGGATTAAGAGGAAGAGGCTGACACTGCCCAGACAGAATCCTGTGTTTGAATGGAATTTATGCACCATGGATGARGTGTATGAATATGCAACAGGCTGTTGCTTTTAAGGGTTAATCCTCTGTTAACRKGTGTCCTTTTTGGGCTTATTTTGCCCAGAAAAGGTACCCAGACTGTCYGTAACTCTTTGTTTTTATTGTCTGATATTGTCCTAAATCCYAATTGTCCAAATTATTATTACTCTAATTATATTACTACTTTTATAACCATTTTATTACTAGTAAACTTCTAAAATTTTAAAAACAAGTGGCTGGTGTTTTTACAGAATTGTTTCTCATTCTTYTCTCTGATCTTCTCACAGCCTTTCCCAGAACRATGYCTGGGAAAGTTGTGTTTTCTCTGTGGCCAGAGAGCTGCTGTGACAGRAGAGCTCTGCTCTCATCCCAAGTGACCCGAGACCTGGATTCCCCATTGCTACCCCTGGAACCACCTTGGCAAAGGTTTYTCCCCAGCCCACACTGCAGTGGATGATGTGATTCCCTGGAACAGCTCATTCTTCCTGCACTCTGCCAAACCCTCAGCTCTGTCATGCCTTGGGGCAGGAGGTGTCGCAGGGCAATCACATCCCTACTAAAATTTTATTGTGGGTATAAAATTCCCCTGCATCAGCCTTAATTTTGTCAAATTTCGATTCTGTAGGACATTGCTTGGAGGCTGAATTGAGAGCCAGGAGCAATTGCAGCTCAGCTCCCYTCCAGCACCACCCCAACTGTGAGAGAAGTTGTGCTGCCCAGGGAAGGCTCATCCCTGGAAGTGTCCAAGGCCAGGCCGGATGGGGYTTGGAAAAACCTGGGATAGTGGAAGATGTCCCTGTGCACGGCAGGAGAATGAGATGAGCTTTAAGGTCCCCCCCAACCCCAACCATCCTGGAATTTTATGAGTCTGTTCACACTGAAAAACACTTCAGAGAAGAGCTGAGTATTTGGCAAACAAAACGCTGATCCCAGTGTCCTGGTCCTCTAAATCCTTCCAGCTCTCCCATCCCCAGGCATTCCAAAAGGAACTATTTACAAGTTCTATATTTTATGGCTGAGGATGCAGGGAGTGATGTGCAGAGATTGGTTTTTCTTTCCCAGCTCTAAAAGATGGAGAGGAAAAGGATCAGAGCGGGAGGGARAGGATTTGTGCATTTGGAGGAGGGAGCTGAGGAGACGACAAGGTTGGAAATTTCCTCCTGGCAGCCCTTTTCAAGAAGAGTATTAGAATTTATTTTCAATTATACACAAGAATAAGCTGTCTGCAGTATAGTTAACTTTCAATTTCAACCAATTTTCGACACATTCAATCACAGATGCCTCAGTGATTAAGAATCTATGTTGCAAAACAATTCCCACTTTGCAACAATGCAATCAAACAGATCTACAACTCATAACCCATTATCCAAGAGTTTTTCAGCTCATTGGGGAAGCGAAATGGGATTCACCAAGCATGCCCTTTTTTTACCCAGTGAGCCCCCAAGCTCATTTGCAAACAGAGCTGTGACTCCAAACAACCCACACGGGGATGGGGTTTTTTTGTGGTTTGTGTTGCTTTTCCACTCTCTCTGGAGATGCTGAAGTGCAAGCTGGGGATTTGGGATGCTCTTGGAGAGGCTTGGAGCCATATGGGAAGGCAATGGGGGGCTGGAGGGGGGCTCTCCATCACCCATAAGGATGAAAGAACGGGAAAGGCTTTGGAAAAAGTGCTTCATTTCCAACTGGCTGCTTTTCTCCCACCTTTTTTTATCTTAGAACAATGCTGCGACCGACAACGGCAATGATGGTCACAATGACAATGGCAACAGGTCACAGCCAGCAACAGGCTGGACCCCTCCCCACGCTGGGCTTGGAGATGCCCCCTGCCTTCCCCCATCCTGCTGCTGCTCCTGGGAAGGAGAGGAGCTCCCCCGGGAGTCACAGGGATTTGGTGGCTGCAGGGAATCTCCTGTCCCCACAGCCCCAGGAAGCACYGGATAAACTGAGCCTTTCTGGGCTTACCTAAAAACAGAGGCCRGACAAAATTCAGTGGTTCTATTTATTGAAGGACCTTCAGGCACATTTAGGGCAGACAAAAAACCCCAGAGGCTACACCCAAAAATGGATTCACAGGTTTCACACTTTTATAAGTTTGATCCATTTGCATTTTGGGGGTGAATCTGCCAATTCCAGCTTCAGCTAATGAAGTCATTGACCCCAAGTTTGCTGCCCCAACTCCCTTTTGTTTCCATCTCTGGGGCCTGAGGCAGTGAGGTGCCCTTGATTGCCAGGCCTGGAGAGGAATTGTTGTGTCTGCCCCAAATGGGGAAGCAGCAGCTCCCACTGTGTGTGGAGTTTGGAGTTCCACACTAAAGAACTGCAGGGTCACAAATAGATGGAAAATAGAAAAACTGAAATCCTAAGGCATCAATGCCACAGGGGCCAGGACTTCAAACCCAAGATGTTTCCTCTCCAGAGACCATTTTGAGTAGATAAAWATGATTTGGAGCTGCACAGAGCCCCCTCCAAGTACTCCTGCTCCTAGAGGTGCCACTGTGCCCATCTGCTATTCCACACACACTGCCCAGCCCTGTGCACAGGGACCCCTCCAAAGGCCACCAGACCCCTCTGGGAAGGGACACATCACAGCTGAAGATTTGGGAATAGAAGATCTCAGGCTGATGGGAGAGAAGGAGGAGGATTTTAAAGCTCACTGAGCCTGGAGGAGAGGCAATAAAGCAGCTGAAGGAAATTACTTTCCTGGGTAAAGTGTCGTTTTGTCAAGACCAAAGTTCTCCCTGGGAACGAGTTGATTTTGAGTAAAAACCATCAGGAACAGAAAAAAGAACTGTGAGGGACCAGGTGTTTGAATGACACACTTTGGAAAGGCAAAGTGGAAGTGCCACAAAACAGCTGCACAGACCTCAGATTGCCTCCCTGTGCTCTTACACTCTGTGGAAAGGGCACTGAAGACGCCTCAAATTCCCTGTTTTGCYCTGATTTGGGGTTTGGGACCCCTGGAAGCAGACAGATGTACCCACTAAGGGATACCCCTGGCAGAAGTTGGGCTCCCCATCCCAAGGGACCCCACGCACACCCCCTGCACCAGCTCCTCTCTCCCTTTGATGCTGACAAATAACAATTTCAAACTGGGGAAGACACCTGGGAGAGCCGAGGCACTTGTGCTACAAGATAATTAGAGATTATTATAATCGAAATTTCATTGCCACATCAAACTGTGTCTTTTAGCATTAATTAATCTCCTCTCCCAGCCTCTGAGCGCTCCCAGCTCCCGCGCTGTAGGACAGCAGCTTGTCAAACACACCAAAGACTTGCATCTCATTACCTTATCAGAGGGGGTGAATGGGGAGCTGGGGAGCAGCGCTGACACATTCCCCAGCACAGCCAGGGACGTGAGGACGCCTGCAAAGCCGCTCCTTGGATTGCAAACTTGTCTAACAAGGCACGCGAGGGATCTTCATCCCYGCACTGCACCCTCCTTCCTCTACCTCTCGCCCCTCCTGATAAAAGCAGGCCTGGCAGAGCTGCTGCTCTGTCCCATGGCACTGTATGACCTTGAATGAACCACAAATGAGAACAGAGACATCCTTGCAGGGCATGGAGTGCTCATTCCTTGCCCTCCTTAGGCTCCTAGAAGTGGGTGCAGCCATGCTGCTGTCCCGGTCACAGTGTAAAAATTCCCCTTTAATATCCCATTCCCAGCCTGGTGTGTGAGATTTCCCTCCTTCAGGAGGTTTGGGGAAGGTGTGAGGCTAAATCCAGTTTTCTACATGAGGTTCACAGCAGCTGCTGGATGAGACCAGGCAAGACTGACCTTGAAGAACCAAAGAAGCGGAGAGAAGCTGGACCCAGCTAAGGGCAAATTCAGACCCTTTCCAAAAGCTCTCAGCACCTCTGAAAAGGCCCAAACCAAAGAAAAATCCACCTTCAAGGGGACAAACCTCAGCACAGGAACACACTGCATCCTTTTTAGCAGCAGCTGAAGGAATTGGGCACCCCCAGCCCCGCCAAAACCTGGCCAGGTTTTTGCTGTGTATATATTGGTGCTATGCATGATGTGCTGTATGTTCTAATCATTGATTCTCCACTCCTTCCATAGCTCGGCTGCAAATAAATATCCTCTCCCTTGTTTCCACCTCTCCACTCCCCCTTTCCCCATTATTGGCTTTCTGACGGAAGGCTTTAATTTATTCCCCCTGCCATATCTTTGTGCCGCTGTTTTCCAGCGCTTTACACCATCTATTACCCACCGTCCTGTGTCATTTAACTGCACAAAGCACTCTGAGATACAGTTTGCTTGAAGGATGCTGGAGCCATTAATCCTGGTTCCACAGCCCTGCAGAATGCCCCTGGCACTGCCACTGTGCACACACACAGCCCTTCTGATCTCCATCGAAACCCACCCCTGTTGGGTTTGTGAGGGGTCCCCAGGATGAGGTGAGAGATGAGGAATCTGACTCCATGTTTTCAGAAGGCTGATTTATTATTCTATTCTATTCTATTCTATTCTATTCTATTCTATTCTATTCTATTCTATTCTATTCTATTCTATTCTATTCTACTCTGTTCTTTTCTATTCTATTCTATTCTATTCTAGAAATGCTATACTAAAATTATACTAAAGAAGGAGAAAGGAGACAGACAGAAGGTTTAACAAGAATGAATAAAAAACTCATGACTGACTCCTCAGAGTCTGACACAGCTGATGGTGATTGGTCATTAAATAAAAACGATTCACATGAACACAATCAAACATGCATCTGTTGGTAAACAACTTCCAGATCACATTCCAAAGCAGCAAACACAGGAGAAGCGAATTAGATAATTATTATTTCCATTCTTCTCAGCTTCACAGGAGAAGAAATCCTGAAAAAGGGATTTTTCAGAAAATATCACAGTTACAACCCCCAGCCCTAATTTAACACCAAGCTAGTCCAATCAAACCCCTCCTGACCACTCATGGCTTCTCCCCATTCCTATTGCCCAGGCAGAACCTCATGGCTGCAAAYGGTCCCAGCTCCAGGGGAGTGCTGAGCAGCTGGATCATGGCAAGCAAAAACCAGTTTGGGGAGGGGAATACCAGTCTCCTTCATCCCAGAAAATGGGACAATGAGATGATGAAAAACACATCAACCACAGCAGATCCTCTCCTCAGAGCCGCTCCGCGCCACGCTGCCTGCAAATTGCTCACCAGAGGGAGAGCTTTGATGAAAAATAGAAAGGGGGAAAAAAAATTTAACGGAACRAGAAAATGTCATTTATTTTATTTATTTATTGGAATATTTCCACGTGGGGAGAGGAGGACCAGCATGATTATTCATCGGATTCCACATGGCAGGCTCCGCTGGGAAACGCCGCCGCCGCGCTCGCGTCCCTGCGCCGCCTGGCACGTCGTTAGGGTGTATTAATTGTGCCAGAGTGAGAGATGAGAGAGAGCCCCTGTCTCAAAGAGCTGCCAGTCCAACAGAGCTCCCTCCCACCTCTGCAAAGCCAGGAATGAGCAACTCCAGCTGCAGGAAGCAGGCACTGGACTCCATAGCTATCCCGGCTGGAAAAGGCAAACAAACCCCAAGCCAAATCCTCACGCTCCTGCCCAGCACAGATGAGCCCTGACTYGATTTAAAATCATGTCTGTCTTCACTGACACAACAGCAATCTGTGCCTTCCATGGCATTTTCYGTATGCCTCCAGAATCCCAGAATCATGGAATGGTTTGGGTTGGAGGGGACCTTAAAACCCATCTCATTCCACCCCCTTCCACAGGCAGGGACACTTCCCACTGAAACAGGGGGGGTTGATCTCACCAGTGTGGTATTTTCTGAGACCCCCATCGAAGGGAGGAAAGAATGAATCTGACTCCATGTTCTTAGAAGGATAATTTATTATTTTATGATCTATATTATATTAAAGAATGCTATACTAAAACTATACTAAACTATACTAAAGAATACAGAAAGGATACTTACAGAAGGCTAAAAGATACTAACGAAAACTCGTGACTCTCTCCTCCAGAGTCCAACACAGCTTGGCTGTCATTGGCCAATAAGTAAAAACAATTCACATGTTGGATAAACAATATCCAASTACATTCCAAAGCAGCAAAACACAAGAGAAGCAAATCAGATAATTATTGTTTTCATTTTTCTCTGAGGCTTCTCAGCTCCCCAGGAGAAAATCCTGGACAAAGAGATTTTTCAGAAAATATGATGGTGACACACCAGGAAGGACATTTTCCTGTTCTTGTTTTGCTGATGGGGAAACTGAGGCACTGGGGCAGCAGACTGGTTTTCCCCAGGCCATGTGATGCTGGAGCAGCAGGGCTGTGGCTCCTGCTTGCTCCTCCTCTCCCAGGCTCTCTGGAGGTGCTGCATTTCAATAATTCCTGGTTTTTCTGCTACACGCATGGGAATTTTAACAGCCTTCCACTGGCACGGGGACGAAGCTGCAAGGTTTGTGGGGAGAACTGATATCTTTCATTGGAGCAGCTGAGGCAGGTGGGAAAAGCCATTTTTATGCTGAAAACCCAGATCTGATTGAGCTCTGATGAAGGGATGCTGCATTTGTCCACCTCCTCTGGCAGCCTAATAAAACCTCTCTCCCACCAACTTTTTAAAACAAGGAAGCAGCAAACAGCTGCCAGCCCCCATCTCCTCCACTCAAACACCCACAAAACCCCTTGGGATATGCAAATACCTCCACGATTTCCCAGAAACCTCACAAGCAAGAAACTATTGCAAGGCCCTGAACAACGGGCATGACCTGAAATTCCTACTTGGATTCAAGCATAACACTCACAAGTTGCTTTCTTTGGAGCTAGTGGGGATCAGTTTTTGAAATTCATGGGAGAAAAGGAGTTGTTTTGGAAGCCACAAGCACTTTGTTGCCATTACTGAAGCCAATATAATGGCCCACCTGGAGACACGCTCCCCTGCACACAGCTCAGCATTCCTGGGAAGAGGAAGGGAAGAAGTCTGAAGAGAGCTGGTTTTGCGGTTTAGTTGTTTGGGTTTTTTTTAAAAAAAATCACTATAATTTAAAGGCCAAAGCTCTAACGAGTGCACAAGGGCAAGAGGCGACAAATGCCTCGGTGAAAAATACAAAATTACCATTTTAATGGATGAGTGTTGACTCCCTGGGTCTCCCCGGGGACGCCTGTTTGATTTCCTCAGCTTGTTAGCACAAGGATTTGACACAAGCGATTAATGCTGAGTTCATTAAGGGGGGGTGAGTGCTTTTTTTTTGCCTTTTCAGCATGGGAAAAAAGGCTGGGGGAAACAGGGGATCAGGGGTAGGGAGCTCCTGCCCTTGAGGATGCAGAGACTGGAAGCAGCTCATCACACCAGTGCCCAACAGCATCAGCCCCAGAAACGCTGCTCACTTCAGGGCTCAAGCTCCAAATCTCTGCCCTCAGCAGCCTCACATCCCAGGGATGGGAGGAATTTGCACCCTCCACCATCACAACAGACACCAGCTTTGATCCCAAAGCCTGAAAATAACCAACCTCCAGATTCCCTGGCAAGATCCCAGCTCTGCAGAGGGGGCAAACTGAGACAGAGTGCTGGGAAGGGCTGACCTTGCCCACAGGCGCCCTGAGCACCAGTGGCAGAAGCCACTGTTGGCCCAGAATCACCAGCCACAGGGACACACATCTGGCCTGTGCCCACAACTCTGCCATCCCAAGCTGCCCCTGTAGAGGGATGGATGGATGGATGGATGGATGGATGGATGGATGGATGGATGGATGGATGGATGGATGGATGAATGGGGATGGATGGATGGATGGATGGATGGATGGATGGATGGATGGATGGATGGAT
>JACDOX010000090.1:1773813-1795578 GCA_014549065.1 Cardinalis cardinalis | reverse complement strand
GATGGATGGATGGATGGATGGATGGATGGATGGATGGATGGATGGATGGATGGATGGATGGATAAAGAGGTATAGATGGATGGATGGATGCAGGGGGATGGATGGGCTGCATCCAGCCCTGCCCGTCCCACAGGCACTCACAGCACAGCTGCTGTCCCCAGCCATGAGCATCAGTCCATCCTTTAGAAGGATGGCCAGAGCCCGTGTCAGGCCTGTGCCACTGCTCCATCTGACACTGCAAGGTCAGCTCCTGTCCCCTTCCCACCAGCCACGGAAGCTCCCTCTGACACAGCTGGGAGATTTCAGTGCCTTTGGAGAGAAAGAGCAAGCAGGGATGAATCCCCCCCTCCCCAGGGGACACTTGGAGAGCCAGGGCTGCCTGCCCTGAGCCAGCAGCTCTCCACAGCCCAACTGCCTGCTTCCCCCTTCATTCTGATAAAGTCCTTGCTCAGCAAGAGCAGTTTGTTTGGGGTTTTTTTGTTGAGGAAGCACAAGCAGAGGTGGAAGGTTAAGTCCACTCCGGTGCTCTTTGCTAGCTCTCTGGCTGATTTGGCAGATGAATTCCTGCACAACAGGCAGCTCTGAGGAATGAATGCAGCTGGTGCTGGCTGGTTGTGCCCTGTCCTCTCCCCCTGAGCTGAACACAGGGCTGGTGATCTGCAGAACCATGAGCTCCCCTTTCCTGCACCCCCAGGAGCCCCCCACCCACCACTGATGCTCCCACAATTTAACCAAGGGATGTAGGTCCGCTGTTTTCCAGCTCTGCACCAGAGAGGAGCAGCAAGGCAGTCACGGAGAAGTGACTGCAACTAAAAATGACTTATTGTTCATTTTTCTTTTAAAAATAAAGCCCTTCCTCCCTCTTGCTGGCTCCTTCCCTTAATCCTCTCTCCTCAGGGTTTTTGGCTAAGTGCCTCTCCCCAGGCATGGGGCTGTGATTTTATATCCCATCACCTGGGGCTGGGAGCTGGGAAGATGCTTCCCAGCCACAGCTGTGCCCTGCCACATCAGCTCATGTCATGGGGCCATTGCTGAACCACCACCAGCCTGCTGCAGAATTTCCTCCCCTGTATTCCCCAGATACCCACAGATCTCTCCAGGTCCTCGAGGGAGCATGAAGACATCACTGGCTGCAGTGATTCCTGGTTTCTCTCCCGGCTGGAGAGGTTTTATTTCAGACAGGCAATGACTTTGTGCTGCACTCTGTATTTTGCAGCACTCTGCCAGTTTGGGCTGGGCTGGAGTTTCTGGCTGGGGTTAAACCATGGAGGGGATGGACACACTCCCAAAGCTGGGATGTTCCAGGAGCACCACTGGCCTGCTCACCCCCAAGCAGTTCACAATCCATTCCCACTGGGAAAACTCCCCTCTGCAAGGCTCCGTGTCCTTGTAGCTCTCCTGCAGGGATGGCACAAGAGGTGCTGCTGGGATGGGCCGGCTTAAGGAGGGAGGCATCCCTCACCTTGCATCCCTGGACATCCCTCTGCATCCCTGGACATCCCTCTGCATCCCTGGACACAACACAGATCCCCAGGGAAAGCAGAGGAGGGAGGACCTGACAGAGCTTCCAAAATCCTGTGACTAATGAGGATGGGTAGCCAGGATGGAGAGGGACAAGGGGTTCCTCACACTGGGGATGCAACTCAGCAGCCCCAGCACAAAGATTGGCTCTGGCTGGAGAACATCAGGATCTGAGCCTGTGCATCTCAAGGTAGAGATGCACAAACCAGCCTGGTGTAGTGGGAGGTGTCTCTGCTCATGGCAGGAGGTGGGACTGAGACGAGTTTTAAGGTCCCTTCCAACCCAAACCATTCTGGGGCTCTATGAAACACCCATTTGCTCTCAGCCCTGCCCAAAACCCACAAACAAAGCCCATGCCCAAGCTCTCCTCAACCCACAGCTCCCCAGGAGCTCAGTTTGGGGCAAACTGATATCCAGAGCCAAGCCCAGAGGGGCAGACGCAGGCTGGCACAGCGGGCTGGAGGCAGGAAAGCCCTGATGACAAATGGCATCAGCACCACGACACCAATTAGCTGCTCTGTGAGGTTAAGACAATGCGAGTCCCATCCCTGCCAGACAGAAGATGCCAAGGGAACGTGTTCTGAAAGGTTTGGCCTCCTTAGCATCTCTCCAAAGTAATTCCACTTGTAACTCATAAAGCTTCCCCAGCCGACTGCACGGGGCTTGCCAGCTCCTGGATGAGACAGACATTTGTATGAGATATACAAAGCCATTTAGCTGTTCAAAAGCTATCAGCACTTACATGCAAGGTTGAAGCAGGACAGATTCTGCTGTCTGTATTCAGGGCATCAAAGGGGATTATCCAGGAAATGATAACAGATTTTAATTTAGATCCTCCAAGATGGGTATTGGGGCTGGGCAGGGAGAGGTAGAGAATAAGAAGGGGGGAGGGAGGTTGTAAGGCAGGGAGGGGGAGAAAAGAAAAATAAATAAGCAAGGAGAGAAGGCTGATCACAAAAGTTGTGTCCACATGTTTACCATGCTGACCACGGAGCTGTCACTGCCACATCATCATCCCTGCACCCACTCGTGCTCCTTTTCCCTAATCCCTCCCAATTCCAGGGGGAGCACTGAGCTGCAGCCCCTCCACACCAAATGTTGCCATTTTCCTAGACACAGCATCTATTCCTGCTCAGAGTTATTTTTTTTCCAGGCAGGAGAGGAAGAGGCTGCCCACCGGGCTGTGACTCCGGCTATCAGACAGTCTATCAGCGGCTTCTGGGTACATTAAGTTCTCCTTTGCAGAGAGATCTCGATATTCCTGTCCTCCCAGCCTGATTTTCCACGCAGATTTAAAGAGCTTTACACAGTGAGCACCTCTGCATTTCAGCCACGCTGGTGTTTAGGTATTTTATCTAATTTGAGGGGCAGAGTCTGAGGCTTTCCACACGATGGATGGATGGATGGATGGATGGATGGATGGATGGATGGATGGATGGATGGATGGAGAGATGTACCTCCAGAGATGCTCAACATCAGCGCTCTGTGAGTAGCTTTTTGGAGATGCTGGAGGCCCAGCTCAAATTTGAACACTCCCTCAAAATCAAAACATTTCATTAAAACCCTAAAAGCAACAGCTTTGTCTTTTAAAGTGCTTTAATTGAGGATACATGGCAAATCCTTCCAGATTGAGGAGTAGTTTAAGTCAATCCCAAGCCTTGTTTTCTTTTTAGAAGCAGCTCCTTGCCTCATGTCCCCTCCTGCCACATGGCTTCTTTGCAGGTTTTGCCTTTCTATTTCCGACAGTCCCAGATGGGATCTATGAATAAAACTGAAGAGGAGCTGGAGATTGGCTCCGAGTCATTAACGCAGCAAATATAGACTCAGCTCAAGATCTGAGGCATGAGGGGGAGGGGGAAGAAAAGATCCCACCTCTCATCTCAAGGATGGATCCAGGCTAATGTGGGATGACGTATCCCTGCTGACATTAATGGAGCAGAGGGGACAGTTCTTGCCTTTTAATCCCCAGATCAATTCACTGGATATGCAAAATGCCTCTGGCTATGCGTGACACAACTTTCCTGTCCAAAATGCCCATCTCCTGAGGCTGCTCTTGGAGAAAAAGTCCAAATATCCCAAAACAATCTGTTCAGCGACCCATGTCTTTTGCCCTGTGGAAAGATGTTTTATACATGGAGTTTCGTAGGAATCAGATCCCACGGGTGCAGCACAAATTCACCCTCTGCTTTGACCTCGTCTGCTCAGACACTTTTCAACACACCCATCCCCAAAACAATTACAGGAATGTGGCTGGCTTGGAGAGAAGATATCCAAGAGAACAAGATAACTTTATCCAAGAGAACAAGATAACTTGAAGTTATTTTTAGTCACATTGATCAAAATCCTTGTATTTGGTCAAGAAAATTTCTTGGGACAATTTCTCACCCTTCATTATATAATTGAGCTGGATGGATCAGGGGAGGGATAAAGCTCAATAAACACACCCAACATCCCCCCCAAAAAAACCCAGATCCTCCCATTTCCCAGGCCAAGACTCAGGACAGGTCTGTGAGCACGGCCTGTGCATGCATTCAGGTTAATAAAACTACCCAAAACCAAGAGGGAGGAGCCCAGTGTGACAACCTGGGTGTCACCAACCCCACCAGCACAACCTGGAGGGAGGACAGTCCTTCTGCTTCCAGGCCATCCAGGCTGACCTGATGATCACAAGATCATCAATGATGAAAACCTCTGAAAACCATGGCAGAAACCCACCCAGCCTTCATCTGTGTCATCCAGGGACAAAATCCCTCATCCCTGCACCCCCACTGTCCGTCCTCATTTCCCCTTCTTGGCAATTAAAGCAATAGATAAAGGTGAAGGAATCTCATTCCATTTTTAAGGCAAAAAGGAATGAAAACAGAGAGTGAAGGGCACCGCTGGGAGGGAAGGGGCTGTAATTAAACCCTCCCCCTCTTTATGTTTTCACTGTTTTTCTGAAGGCCTGACTAAAACGCCCTTAAAACCTTCCTTCACAAAAGCAGGAAAAAGACCCCCCTTCCCCTCCCACCGCCCGCCACTAAATGGAATGAAATGGATTTTTCAAATGTCATGCTAGTATCCACTTAATAATACATTTTCCTATAGACAGGACAATAATATATATTTTAATCACTTTTCTACAGGCAAATAAAYGGCATGGAAGCCTGGCCTTCACTGGCGCTTGGAAATTATGAATTTTTCAATAACCTTTTCTATTATTCATCCCGTGTTATTCCGTAACATTTCTATGTGAGGAATGTGCTTGCCAGACACTTTATGAATCTCTTCTTTTATTTATTAAACAGCAAGGTGTCTCCCTGAAACCCCTCCTCCCTCCTCTGGAAAGATGTCAGCAGAGCCTGAGCAAGACTTAAGACACAGATAATTACACCTTGGGTCATTAATAATTTCCCCTCTGTAAGAGTGGCCACGTGAGCAGCTCCTGGGATGCAGCTGGCTCAGCCTCAGGTGGACTTGGGGRCAGATGCCAGGAAGAAAATCCAAAATTTAGGGAAGAGGACAATGGGATGGGCTTCAGGGGTACGTCCTATAAAAGCATCTTTATGTAGGGAGGRATTCACCAGTGGCACAGCACAATTCCCTTGGCTCTGGTAGGGATGACCCAAATTAGAAATCAAGGCTGTGTCCATGGATTTGGGGTTTGGGAGAAGCCAACTCTGCATCCCTGTCTCCTATGGGCACCCTCCATGAGGGTCTGGCACTGTGTCCTGCTGGATTGGATGGCCAGAGGCCAAAAAAAGCTTTTTTCATACCAAAACACCAGTGCCCCACTSTCATTCATCACTTACATAGTGACCTGCTGCAGGAACGACCCTGTAAACAAAACCAAAATCCTTTTTAATGTTTGTCTCCACCTCGCCCTGAGCAGAGGGACCAGCGCGTGCTGCGGCTTTGCCGGGACATTGGATGGCACAGGRAGGGATCAAACAGGGAAGCATCACTCCCAACACCTAATACCAGCTTAATTACGGGGTGATATCTGTGRCTTACCCCCCTGCACAACGCAGAGAGCTCAGCAGCTGACGGCAAAGATCCTCTGACGCGACCCAATTAGGAATCCAGATCTGACGCTCGAGAGCCGAACGCACGGCAAAAAGAAAAAGCAAAGGAGACGCCAAGGAAGCAGACCTGGGATTAATCTGAGTGCTGTGCTCGTGGATACCCATGAGATAATGGTTAAAAAGATTTATAATTTGAAGGCAATGACCTCGTGGGGGAAGAGTGGGGGTGCTCTTCTTGCAGCAAGCGGGACCTTATTATTTTGCAAATGACATCTCCATCATAAGGCAGAGCCTCTCATGCTGAAATACAGATGAATAAATGATACATAGAGGAGCTTTATGCAGATCCTTGGTGGAGATATGAAGAAAAGGGAAAATTTTAAAAAAAGACAGAAAATTAAAGCATAGATTTCCCACAGTGTTTCCGTTCCCATCCCCAAGGTTCAGATAGCAGCGTCACTTGAGAATTTAAAAAAATAAAAAAAGAAGTAAAATAAAATGATCGAAAATACTGCCTGGAGCTCTGCACTTAAGAAAGAAGGAGAAGGAATTTTAAAATGGGATGCTGGATCTAAAAGCAGCTTTGGCAGCACAGCTCAAAGCAGCCAGAGCATCCCTAGGCACAGTCCTGGTTCAGCATCTGGGGACCTTACCCCACACACAGAGAGCTGGAGTTCATGGGACCAGCCAGACTCCAATCCAAGCCATCTTTTCCTCAGTGTCTTTYATTAGCCGATCCCTCCTGCCTGCCACAAGGACGAGAGGAAGGACATTGCTCCAGTCTGTGGCCAGGAGCATGTTCCATACCTGTTCAAACACTGATAACTCCTACTCCAGCTGCCTCAGGTGGCTGTGGGCTGACACTTGGCAAAGGATTTCTCTGATAACTCCTTGTAATCAGGATGGGAAAACAGCCCCACTGAACCCAACAAAAAAAAATAGATTAAAATAAAAAAAAAAAGCAACTGTGAGAAAAGGCCTGTGACAGGGACTGTAATGGATTTTCAGGGGCGGGAAATGCTTTTGGTTCAACTTTTTGTTGTTGCAGCAGGGGGCTGGAATTGGAGGAATTGATTGCAGGGCAGGGATGCAGCTCAACATGCTGAGGCCAGTGTCCCTGCTCCAGGGGCCTTGCTAGGCAGCCTCCAAGGAAAAAAAATCATTCCACCATTGTTACTGATACTGTGATAATGTAGGGAATCCATGAGGCAGAGGCAGCATCCTACTGCAGGAAAGAAACTCAAATAAAATAAGGAAAATCTCTAGGAAATTCAGTTTTTTCTATATCCTGAGGATGAGGAGGAGAAGCACAGAGAAACACCAGCTAGGTGCCATGCCCAGGATGGCAAAGGACATGTCTGAAGCACAAACCCTGCAGGTTTTATGCCAGGTGTGACCATTGGCAGTGAATCCCAGTGCCCTCATTAGCCAGAATTCCTATTTCATGCCCAGCACTGGTTATTTTTAAACCTGCACATCTCACTTGAGCAGAAAGCCCAGAAGACAGGCAGCTCCAGCCAGAGAAGCAAGATCCATGGACAACRGCAGCATGGAAGGGGTGAAAGAACAGGAGAGCAGGGCTGGGACAGGATACTGTGAGAAAGGACAAGAGCAACAACCTTGGGGATCAGTGTGGATGGTAAGCACCAGAACTGTTCAAGGCAGACAGGAATCTTGGAGATTCCCAGCTCCTGTGAGGGCACTGAGGTGTTGGCACAGGTTTCCCAGAGAAGCTGTGGATGCCCCATCCCTAGAAGKGTTCAAGGCCAGGTTGGGTYAGATCAGAGTTAGGCTGGATGGGATTGGAGCAACCTGGTCTAGTGGAAGGTGTCCCTGTCCATGGCAGGRRYAGGAATGAGATGAGGTTTAAGATCTGTTCCAACCCAGTTCTGGGATTCTGTGATTGTATGACGCATGGTCAGCAAGGTTGGGTGGAGGGAACAATTGCTTAGGAGGGATTTCCMGGTGGAGAGAAGAGGTGGCTCAGAGAGAGGAGAAGGGATCACCATCCTCATGCACTCCTTTGCAGCCCCATCAGCATCGWAGGCTGACCTGACTTTCCCAACCCCAGGAATTTCTGGACTTAAAGGCAGAGGCTCCCAACTGCACCCACCTCTGCAGCTCTGCCAAAAGCACCAAAATTGAGGTCACCCAGATCCCAGGCCATCACCTTGGCTCTCTGCCTTTGTCCTTGGCATAAAGGTTCTGGCAATCAGCTCCAACCCCAGCTGGTGGGCTTTTTTGGACCTTCTGAACCTCATGAGAACCAGAATCTCCAGTAAACTGGAACAAAGGTATCAATATTTTGTGCTGGCCAGCTTCTCCAGAAGGATCTGGTGGGTTTGGCTCGGTGCAGGTACCAAAAGGAGCAGCCACGTTTTCCAATGTCCTCAACAAGTTGGCTGCTGAGCCTCTGAAATTCAGGAATTTGCCCAGCAATCCARGTGGAGCACTTTGGGAAACACAGACTGAACTAACAACTTGGAAAACAGTTTCCAAGTATCTCTGAAGCTTTCCCCTGAAATGACAGCTCCAACTTTTTAATGGCACCCAAAGCATTTTCAGCCTGGTTTCCTGAGGAAATGAGCCTTACACACCAGCAGTGCCTGCCCGGCTGTTTCCTCTCCCCATCTCCAGTGATTTCTAAACCTTATAACCCATTTCAATAAATGGTGATGGAAGGACACATTTATCTCCAAGATACAAGTTTGGGGAAAATAGGGAACTAGTCAGATAAAAGATACTATTAAAGCTTTTACCCAGAGAAAGGCAGCMCTGTGAATTCAACTTTTTTTAAGCATCAGAAAATCTAGCACGAGTTTGCTCTCGAGACACAGGCACAGGGATSCAGGAATAATTATTTCTGCTGCTCATGGAAGTAGCTGTGTGTGTTTTTTATATGTATGAAATCAACACTAGAATATTTGCCTGGATAAACTAATCGAAATTGCTTGTTGGATGAGTTCACCGGCTATAAAACCCTGCAGTTACAAGGTATAATTACAGCAGCTTTTATTTTCCTCAACAAAAAAAGTCTTCATTAAAACAGAGTTAAGGTTGTAAACAGATCATTAATTTACAACAACATTATCAGATGGGTTACAGTTATTAAAAGAGCACACACTGAAGAGCCAGGAAACCGAGGAGTGAAGGTTAAAACCAGCTGAAATTTGGAAAGCTGAGTTTCATAAATATCCCAGCTCCAGCCTGATCAGTTGCAGGGATATTGCAGCAAGGACACCTGGAGAGATCTGCATTATGGATGGGCTGGTGGGAGGCCCAGCAATGCCAGAGATGCTCTCGGAGCGGGCACGGACACGGAGCTTCCCCAGAGACCTCTGGGGATCCAGAGCTGCCAAGAYCTGGTCTGGTCTAGGGGAAGGTGCCCCTGCTCGTGCCAGGGGGCTGGAACAAGATGGGCTTTAAGGTCCTTTCCAACCCAAACCAGTCTGGGATTCTCTGATTTGCCCCACTGAACACCACAGGGACCCCAGGAGGCTGAGYCCCACTCTGGATGACACCCCCTGAGACCTTTATGGGCTGCAGCTCATCTCACACAGGTCACAGCCCAAGGCACTGAACCCAGAGGGATCTGCCCAGCTATGCCAGCCCCATCTGGAACCCTCAGGGTGCCCAGGTGTGCCCCAGAGCAGTGACAGCCATGGGACCACATCAGCAAAGCCACACTTCTCTTCTGAAGGAAAAGCTCATTTAAACTCTGCCTTCAGAGAGAAAAGACCAGCAGCACTTTGGAATCATGGTGAGAAGGACCAGGATGGGATTTCACCCAGGAGCTCAGGACCTGGCACCTCCCTGTGCTGCTCCATTCAGGCAAAGGTCTCCTCTGGGCAGCAGAGCAGAGCTAACAGCAAATGAGGGCAAGCACACACAGAGGGGGGGATCACAGGAATTCAGAGAAAATTGGGGTTTTCAGCTGTTTGCTTTCCCTCTCAGCCTTGGGTTTGCATTCCTTTTATCCTTTACTTTTATTGTAAGCACAGAGTATTAGCTGTCTCTCAGTGGCTCCTGAAGGAGCCAAGAGCTGCAGTGATGGACCTAGCAGGGAAGGGGCAAGCACCCCACGTGGCTCCAGCTCCAAGAAAATCTGTGATTTGGTGCCTTGCCATAAAGCAGGATACAGGCATAATCAATTCCCTCACAGCCATGACTTGAGGCCTCCTTCTTCCCTTGAAACCTGCCCCAGGTTTGCTTTCAGCACATGAAGTGGAGAGAGAGAGAGAGAAATACAATCGTGGAAAACCTTTTAAAGCCTGCACAGCTCTCCCTTGATAGCACATTGTTAAAAGGGATGTTATTGCGAGGGGACACTGTGAATCCATACAGTCGATGCTCCAGAACTTTAGTGGCAAAACAACTCAATAGCCTCAATTGACTGCATGAAATTCTATCATTTTACCACTGGAAAGAAAAGAAGGCAGGAAGAAAAAAAAAATAAATAAGAGACTACATTGCATTTGTCTTTCGTTAACTCCCTGGGCAAGAGCATCTCAATCCCTGTCCTTAGAGCAATATGAGCCAACTCCTAAGTGGCTCCAATAAAAAAATAAAAAGCCGAACACATCCCAAATGCACTCCCACACTCCAGAGCAGCTCTCCTGACTACCCCAAAAAGAGGAGCCTCGGCAGCATAAAGACACAGCATCAGCCTCMGGCAGCTGCCTTGATTACCACCTTCCCTCTGATGAAGATGACGCGGGATATGATTAAAGATGCTCTGAAAAGACACACAAGTAATAGAGGAGAACTTTTTGCCTCCTTTCCCCAGTTAGGTCACTAGGTGTTCCTCCTCAGCAGCTGATTTCTTATTCCAAATTTGTCCAGACCCTGCTCTTCTTCATCAGTTGAAGAGCTCCAAGACCGCTGGCGCCTCAACYGCTCCTCTCCTGCTGATTGGGCTTTGTGGCTCTTGGGAAGCTCTGCCTGATGGCAGGAATCTGTCTGCATCCTTCACCAACCGGTGCTTAAAGGGGCTCCAAGGYGTCGTGGAGGGTTCAGAGCATCACAAAGAACCAGCAAGTATTACTTTTGTAAAGCAAAACCCCTGCTTAGCTTCTTTCCCCCCGTTTTTCTCATGCTGTACACTCAGGAATTCAGCTGCTTTCGCCACAGCCGCTGGGAAAGATGCCAATCACCCCGAGCTGCCCTCAGTCCATCCCCAAGAGGGAGAGAAAAGATGTTTTTATTTCAGGTAGCACAATTCAGCAGGCAGATCAGGGGGCTGAGAGAGCAGGCAGGCGCCTGGCTGCCTCCCCACACTGCAGTGTGACTTTGGGAAGTCACCGCACTCCACCGGGTCCCCTCCCATTTCCCTTCTCTCTGCCCTTCTCTGCCATCTGACACACGGGCTGTTTCCTTGTCCCCCGGCCAAGCCCCAGCCCCGCAGCGCTCCCTGCAAATGCTAATGAGCAGTGCCATTGCAACCTGGACGTGCGGGGCTGAACATCTGTGCTTCCACAGAAACCTCTGGATCAGGGCTGGAGCGATGGAACAGCACAGCCAGCAGGGCTTTGCCTCAGTCCCAAACCATCCTCTGCACTTAGAGCTGCCCACCCCAAAATTCTCACTCCGTTCCCACCTGTGTCAGGCCATATTCCACCAAGGCAGAGCACGGGATGAGCACACAAATGCCAGGAGGGACTTGTGCAGCCTCCTCTGTGCAAGGCAGCACCTGCCGGGATGTCTCATCACAGCCAATTGATATTCTACTGAGCATCTTTGGAAAAATAATCTGCAAACAAGACGCTGCAGGCTATAAAATCACTCCCTCTCCTTCGCTTTAGTTCGCAGCTTAATAAAAGCATAACACAAGGTAGCCGAGGAAACCGCCGCACTTTGCCCAACCACATCATCCCTTTGTGTATTATTAATCGGTTTCAAGTTGTACCACGGCTTCCTGGGGTGGGAAGGAGAAGGGGGCTCCGGTTGTGGAGGAGACTYGTCTTTCCCTTTCAAGATTTGCTGCTAAAAGTCTCACTTAACAGAGCAGCGCAGAAAGAGAGTGGCACTTACACCTCTGGCTCCCCACGATGCTCACGGTGAGGATCGATAGGAGAAATCATTTGGGGTTTATCTCTGCTGAAGGACACAGGCACAGCACTGAAATGGAGAAGTTTCAGACAAATAGGGTGAAAAAAGCATTGTTGGCAAAATGGGGAAAACACACCGATTTTTGAGAGTGGAATGGGGCCCAAAGTGGCACCCTGGTATTTTACAGTGTAGTAGATGTCTCTCACCCAAAGCTTTCCAACTCTCCCTTGCTTCACAAAATCATGGAATTCAGTTTTTGGAAAAGACCTCTAWGATCTTTCTGGGTCCCTGATGGGTTTGTAACAGCTCAGTGCAGGCGTCTCCTCCCTGATCACAACGCATCACACAGGAACATTAATTCTGAGGTCTGCAACCTGTTCCCAGACCTCCCCACGGGGCTGGTTTCAGGCACAGGCAGAATCCTCTCCAAATGCTCCCAGGATGGAACCAGCAGCTCCCTGGATGCTGCAGAGTGTGTTGGAGAGCAGCTCTGAGATGCTGAGTGCTCCCATCTGTGGATTTCTGTATCACCAGGATGAAGAAGGGTTTTATGGTGGGGAAGAAAGGCACGGAGCATCCATCAGAGCCCCAGGAGCAGCACGGGCAGGAGACCAACAGGCTCCTGCAGAGGCTTCTGAATATTTTTCCCACTAAAAAAGTACAATATATTGTCTATTCGGGAGCAGTTTAAGTTGGTTCATTTCACACAGTAAATTAACCTGATTTCTTTAATAGRGGATTTTTATTTGGTGTCAAGCCCCAACTGTTATCCCAAACCCTGCGCCCTGGGACTCCAGCTATTAAACCTTCTCCCTGGACACAGAGCTGGAAGCGCTGCTGGGGCAGCCGGTTTGGTGTCACTCAGAAATAAATGGCTCAATCATTTCTAAACATCCTGGCCATTTACTGCTGCCACCTGACCCAAGAGATTTCTCAAAGCAAAGTTGCTTTTTAGATTTACCAAATGAAAAACAAGGTATTGGAAACCCTCCCGGAGTACAGACCCTTCCCAAGCTCCTGTGGGGATGCTGAGGGCAACTCCATGCATGGAAATTCACTGTAGGATGGGATAAAACACTAAAACTCCTGAATAACCTGGCCTGGGAGAAAATCAAGGTTTTCTTTTCTGGATGGKCTCGGTCCTGACTTCCTTTCACACAGCTGCTGCAGTCCAGATGGGAGCTCAGCTCCTGTGCTGGAAATTGGTTCTCTCTGCACCAGGGATGAACCACAGGATGTGGCCAGGCTGATCGAGGTTGGGCAAATAACAGCACAGATCCAGCAGCCCAATTGCTCCCCCACTTCCCTTTAGTGGCTACTGGGGCTCCACAGCTTTAATGGGACCAGAACCAGTGACCAAGCTGGGAATCACCAGCCCTCACTCTGCCAGCAGAGAGGCACCATCTTTTGGGATTTAAAAATATTCTGAGATTTTTAATTCCTGAGAGGGGAAGAGCAGCCTTTTGGCAGTAAGGATGCAGTAATTTTTTAAACTTCCATGGAAAACACCAGCTCAATGCGGCACTCACATTGAGATGGGTTTTCTGATAGTCCAGGCARGATATTCAATTGCTTGATGGCCTCTGTCTCTACAGCAGCTATTCCAAATGCCYRTCTGAGCCCCTTTGGGTCTTTGAAATATCCACTTTGGAGGAAGTCTATGCCTAAAATGCCTTGGGGCCAGGCACAAGCAGAAACTGCCTGTAAAGCAGAAAGAATCCCCAAAGGCAAAATTCCCCCTCTCCAGTGAATCCAGAGCCCCTTCTGCCCCTCTCCCTGCTTCTCAAAGCCTCCCATCCCATCCTGGCAGCCGTCACCTCGGCATCCAACCGCTCTGCTCCAATCCACGCCTGGTTAACCAGGTGACAAATGCCCCCAGTTAATTTTTCTCCTCTCCCCTATCTGGGGTGCYGCTGACATTTTGATATTTCCCGCTGAGATTATCCTCCACATAATGAATTTTCTCCCCAGCCCCTCCTTCCCTCGCGCCTTTTGGCTTTGCCGGCGCGCGCTCTCTCTCGACTCTGCCGACTCCAGGAGCACGCCCGACACAAGATGAATCGCCCGGAGACTCCTGGTGCATCCTTCTTTACACTTCACATCTTCCCAGCRCCGATGAGAAATGGGTTTTTTCCTCATCCATCATAAGTCAGCGTGACAAGGCTGTCGCTCTCCGCTGTATCATGCGCCTCTCCGTCCCGCTCGGCTGAGCAGCCYCGCTTCCCTCAGAGCATCTGGGACCTTTCCGGAGTGCTCTCGGTCGGATCGGGAATTTGGGCACTGACAAAAAGTTATTTCTGAATGTTTCCAGCCCCCAAATTGCTCCCTGCCTACTGGGCTGTGCCCCAGTAAGATCCTGCATGGCTCAGGCTGTGTTAATCCTAAGGAAGGGGAAACTGAGGCACGGAGCAGCTTTGTGGCTCCCATGAGGTCTGACTGTGAGCCAGGAACAGCTATCCACAAATTCTGCTTTTGATCCCAGCACCACTTCAATAACCAATCTCCAAACCTGAGCAATGGCATCAAAACCAAARGAATAAAAAAGATCAAATTGTCAATTCTCATCTCTTCAATAAACTCCAAGTGTTTCACTTCAATTTTCYTCCTGTAGCATCAGTCAAAGAAAGCAGAGGACTCTGCCTCAGGTACAATTTGATATGGATACTTCTCCCCTTTTGATTTGGCTTTTCCCCACAACTTCCACTTACTCAGAAATTCCTCTCAGGCCTGGGGTAGAGGGAATTTGAAGTGGGGGAATCACCCTACTGTGAATTCAGCCAACACAAAGCCCAGCAGAAAGCTGGAATTTCCTGCCAAGATTAGGGGCAACCCTYTGCTTTCACTTCCTGCTGAGCATCCATCCTTGGGAGCCAGTTTGTGAGTCTGGCAGCAGCAGCCGGTGGGGAGCTGGAGTGAGGATGTCAGGGAAAGCAGGGGGAATCAGAGGCAGGCRAGGGTCAGATGGCTCTGTGCTGCCTGCTGCCACCTGACCCTGCATCCCGCTTGTTTCCATGACAATAGCAGGTAGCTTCACTCCAAACCATCAAAAAGAAATGGCATGGAAAGCTGTCCAACAGAGACAGAGAAGTGACAGCTCAGCCATTGGGATCAGACCCCCACCAGCAGCTTTCCTCTCAGCTCTACTGTCCATGCCCAGATAAATCGTCGTCTTTTGGGGTTTTCCCTAAAAACAGCGGCAATGCCTTGGTAGTGATGAGCCTGCAGCCCTTCCCATGCCAGATCCCTACAACACCTGCTCCCCCCAGGAGAGCCACGTGCAGTTTGGAGAGCCAGGAGCAGAGGAGGAGTATTGTATTTGCATTTCCCCCAGATGAAGGAAGGAATGATGAATCTGACTCCATGTTCTCAGAAGGYTAATTTATTATTTTATGATACTATATGATATTAAAGAATACTAAACTATACTGAAGAGTACAGAAAGGATACTTACAGAAGGCTAAAAAGATAATAAYGAAAACTCGTGACTCTCTCCAGAGTCCTGACACAGCTTGGCCCTGATTGGTCRGTGAGTCAAAATAATTCACAATAAACCAATSAAACAATCACCTGTGGGTAAACAATCTCCAACCACATTCCAAAGGAGCAAAACAGAGGAGAAGCAAATGAGATAAGAATGGTTTCCCTTTTCTCTGAGGATTCTCAGCTTCCCAGGAGAAGAATCCTGGGYGAAGGGATTTTTCAGAGGAAGTGAATGCCACAAAGGCATCCCTGAGTCTCCTGGCAGGAGCAGGGAAGGGCTCCCAGCCGTCCGCCCTCCTGTCATTCCAAGACAAGCAGCTCAGCCGGGAAAAGAAGATTTAACTGTGTTTGCTTCAAAACCCCAAAATGAGTTCCCTCCCATCTGCTGGAGAGATTGATCTCCTCAGTCAGCCGTAAATCGCCCGAAAACTCTCTTGGAGCATTTAGGCAGGAGAGGGATGAGGCTGGGAATCCTGTGCTCTCGTAGGCTCACATCCTGCAAGGACACTGCCTGGGAGCAGGTAAATTATCCAGCTTGGATATAATGATTTCAGCTAGTTAACTAATTTTCTAATTTATTTCACCTGCAGGTAAAGATCTTTCCACCCCAAAATGAGAATCCCAGATCCCCAATTCCTTATTCAGCTTCCTAAATAGTGCTGACTCTGCATTACTATGAGGAGGAGACCCCTCTGCCATCACTGAGATCATGGACACCCCCAGGACAAACTCTGCACCTACTTAATGTCACTTCTGGGCACTAGACAGCATCACAGGGGAAGAGGAGCCTCTTGCAACAATGATGGAAGTAGTAAAATGCAGAAAATTCGGAATAAATAGTAGACATCCAATATCATGTGTGTTTGCAGACCAGAAATCCAAGATATCCAACTGCCAGTACTTCAAAGGTACAAATGTGAGATTTAGAGCTACAGAGTCACAGAGATACAGAGATATAGAGATACAGAGACATATATAATCTTTTTTTTAAACTCTCAGGCTCATTAGTCCAGTTCAAGCTGTGWTGCTCCACTAGAAAGGCTCTGATGATGCCAGTTTTATTCCCTACTGGTACCTTAGTTTTTCCTTTAATTTTTGCAAGTTGAAGTTTTCAAAGAGAACTGCTTAAAAGTCCCTTTCTATAAATCCATTTTAACTAATTCCATGCAAACCCATGGAAGGTGCTCTCAGTATTGTTGATCCCAAACCTTCAGCGGGAGTTTAGTCCTTAAAAATCAGATTGGAAAATATTGGGGTTGCTTTTTCAGCTTTTAACCTAAAACCTACTTTTGGTCCCTATTTTGGAGTTACTTCTTTCCACAGTAGAAGAGGAGATTTCTCCACGGCATTTCAAAATCCTACAGGTGTTTGCAAAGGCTRGGCACTCAGAGACAGTGGGAGAGGAATGCAAGTTGTCTGAATTTTGCTGTAGCATTTCCTGCTGAATGCAAACTGCAAAATAATTGGGGACTGGAGATGCTCGTGGCTATTCAGAATGGCAGGATAAAAGAATAATTYTTTTCTGTGAACAATCACCAAACAAATCACTCCTGAGCATATGCTCAGACAAATTAAAAGGAAAACCAGAGAGGCCCAAACAGGCCAGTCATGGTACAAAAATGGAAAAGGCAGGAATTCCCAAATGAATGSAATGGAAGCTGCTCAGCCCTGCCAAGCCCAGGAAAGGGGCAGAGGGTAACTGGGAAGGTGGGGAGCAGTCATGGGGTGAGTCCTAAACATAAAAAGGACCTGGAGCTGCTGGACAGATTCCAAAGGAGACAACAAAGAAGCTCCATGGGCTGGAATCCCCTCTGCTCTGGAAGCTGGGAGAGCAGGGKGTGCTCACCTGGAGAGGAGAAGGCTCCAGGGAGAGCTCAGAGCCTAAAGGCTCCAGGAGAGCTGGAGAGGGACTGGGGACAAGGGATGGAGGGACAGGACACAGGGAATGGCTCCCASTGCCAGAGGGCASGGCTGGATGRGATATTGRGAATTGGGAATTGYTCCCTGKGAGGGTGGGCAGGCCCTGGCACAGGGTGCCCAGAGCAGCTGGGGCTGCCCCTGSATCCCTGSARTGCCCAAGGYSAGGYTGGAYRGGGCTGGGAGCAGCCTGGGACAGKGGRAGGTGTCCCTGCCCATGGCAGGGGGTGGAATGGGATGAGCTTTAAGGTCTCTCCCAACCCAAGCCATCCCACGACTCTGATGATTCCCGGGCTCTGATTCTGGCCTCACATCCTGCAAACACTCCTGGGACATTCCTAAACCAGAGCCAGCCCTGCCTCTGCCCCAGCAGATGTTCTAGAGCTGCATCAGCACCACAATCTGCATTTCATCTCCCTCAGGACAAATTGCTGGCACTGCAGGAGGTCCAGATGAGCCAGATTTACATGTGGGACATTCAGAGTGAGGTGAGATGTCCCTGTAACCCGTGTAATTCTCTCTCTGTCCTGGCAGGTGACACACACCTGAGATGGAAACAGCACTGGCACTGCAAGAACAAGAGGGAGATTTAGGAACCCAAATCCTCTCACTTTCAGGTAAAAATCCCAGATCTTGAAAGGAAGCATCCCTATGGATCTCACAGCAGTTCCAGATCCTGCACAAGAAGACAGACACCAGTGACCTCCTCTGTCTCAGCTGAGTCAGCTCCTGCCCAGCACATTCCCATCCTCACCTGGGTGCAGGCTGCAGCTCCCAGTGCTCCCCAGTGCTCCCCACCTTGTCTCCCACCACCAAGGCCTCTCAGGGCCAGCTGTGAGGGATAAACAGCTGGAGACAGACATGGGGAGGGAAAGTATCTGTGAGGAAAGTGATGGAAGCTGCCATGTGTCACCGAGCTGCAGCCACTAAGGCTAATTGAGCCTTCAGGCCCTGTTCCTCCCCATGATGGGAGCAGCTGAGATTAATGAACAGAACCAACCTTTCCCTTCTTTTTATGGTTCTTTTTTCCTAGCAGTGTCTGAGCAYGGCAGCAGAACCAGGATCAATAGGTGGGAAATGTAGGTAATAAGTGGCCTTTAAGAAGACAGCTGGGACCTGCATGTCCTGCTCAGCTACAAATCCCAATCCTGCCTGACAGGCATAACTCTGGCACTCAGCTCCCTGGGCTGGTGTAAATCACGGGACAGAGGCCAACAGTTGGAGCTGCTCTAAGGACTGAGTTCATCCCTCAGTCCCCACACAAAGAAGGAATCCAGGGTCTGCTTCATTGTGGGGGCAGCAGGAGGGATGGCTGGAATGAGATCCCCAGAACATGGAAGGTTGGTTATACATCCATCACTTTTGGGGACATGTTCAAGCTCTGCCAAACCACATCCACCCACCAGTCAGTTTAAGATAAATAGAATTAAGGTTTGCAAAGGAGCCCCTGGGACAGCTTGGGATCTTGAAACACCCTTCATCCCACACTGGGAATGGYTGGAGAGGGACTTTGGAAAAGGCCAGGAAGAGGTCAAAGGAGAATAGCTTTAAACTGCCAGAGGGCAGGTGGGAAGATGTTGCTCCCCATGAGGGTGCTGAGGCCCTGGCACAGGGTGCCCAGAGAAGCTGTGGCTGCTGCATCCCTGGAAGTGCCCAAGGCCAGGYTGGACAGAGCTTGGAGCACCCTGGGACAGTGGAAGGYGTCRGGGCTTGGAGAAATCTGGGACAGTGGAAGGCTTGGGATCAACATGGGATCATCACCCATGACAGGGCTGGGATTGGATGAGCTTTAAKGTCCYTTSCAAYCCAAARCATTCTGTGATGRTTCRATGATGAAGGGAGGGAGGAAGAGCACGTTCTGATGGGTCAGATCTGTGAGCAGCATCACATCCAGCCAGATCCAGCACCACCCAAACCAYACAAGCTCTTCAGCCTCGTCCCGGGTTCCCCCAGCTCCTCAGAGCCATGGCTGTCTATTGTATTTGCAGAGACTCCCATGGCAGGGAGGAGCGATGAATTCTCCATGTTCTCAGAAGGCTAATYTATTACTTTATAATACTATATTATATTAAAGAATACTATACTAAACTATACTAAAGAATACAGAAAGGATACTTACTCAATGCTAAAAAGATAATAATGAAAACTCGTGACTCYYTCCAGAGTCCTGACACAGCTTGGCCCTGATTGGCCAAAGAGTGAAAACAACTCMCAGCAGAAYCCAAYRAAACAATCACCTGTGGGTAAACAATCTCCAAACACATTCCGCATGTGAGCACAACACAGGAGAAGCAAATGAGAKAAGAATTGTTTTCCTTTTCTCTGAGGCTCCTCAGCTTCCCAGGAGAAAATCCTGGGTGAAGGGATTTTTCAGGGGATGTGAATGCCACAGGTGTCCGGGCGGGAGGGCAGGGCAGCCCCCAGGAGCAGCATCCGCTCTGGCTGCAGCTCGGGCCAGAGGGCAGAGGGTCGGGGCAGCAGGGCTGGGACGGCAAACCCAGCCCCTGCRCCACTCCAGCTGGGAATGCAGGCAGCCTGGGAGCTGTGTGTGGCCCGGAGTGCCGGTTATTATGCGAGTCAGGCAGCTCTGGTGACAATTAGGCATGGCTGGGAGGCGGCGCAGGTGGCTGCCTGCACCTGGGGCTGCGCTGCAGGAACGCAGGGCTGCTCYGGGAGAGCTCCCTTTGCTGCTCTCTGTCCCAAAGCTCTCCTGACTCATAAATCACTCCAGGACCACATCATGTGGGGTTTATTGAGACTCCTCTCCACAAAGCTCAGCCACGTTTCACCGTTTCACGTTTCCCTCTAAGGAAGACACCTGAGACAGGAGAAGCACTGCCCGTGCAGAGGRGATGGACTAATTAATCTCCTGGCCACCAAAAGCATCCCAAGTCCTGGCTAACGACCTTTCCCATCCTGTCGAGGCATTAATCAGCTTGGAGTGCTGATTTCACACGGCTTCTGGAGGCTGGCAGGCTCCCTGGCAGGAGCATGGCCGCGGACTCCTCCAGACCTCTTTCTCCTCATCAGAGTTACTGTTTTGGGTAATGATGAAGCAGGGGAATTGATTTGAAGCCTAATGAATAATCAGCCACCATCAATAATTGTAATCACTAATCTGGTGCAATTAGAGGCAATTATAGTAAATGCAATTTCCTCCCGAGCTGCTAACGAACTGCAAAAATATGAATTGACTTGAACTGGCTGCCTGTGATTTATGCAGCCGCAAGATCAAGGATCCCATTACACCAACAAAGGCTCTTAAAGGGACATGGAAGTTGCTTTGTCCCCCTTTTCCACCCCACCCTCCCAGCAAAGCCRCCAAACTTTGGCGGGAATCCCAAGGTAGCCCCATGAAAGAGATTAATCCCCTTTTTTCTCTTCTGTCCCTTCAGTGCCACATCCAACTCCCACATCAGCTCCTGCAAAGCGAGGATAACACGGGCCAGGAGAGGTGCCACGCRCCACATCTCCATGTGGAGAGATTGCCACCTATTGGCACATCCACGGGGATGATGGAGGAGGCAGCAGCACCTCCAGATCCACCAGGGGCACCAGGTTCCTGCGGGTTTGGAGATGGAGCAGCGATTTCCAGCTGCCTGTTCTCCTCCCGGCGCCGTTGAAAGCGCTGTTTCAAAGCACCCTTTAATTTCAAGTGCCCGGGAGGACACGCACCAGCCTCAATTGGAAAAGGTGATAAGCACAAGAGTGGGATCTTAGGAGAGTTTTTGAGATGAAAAGAGAGCTCACAGACACTTTTTTCCTCCCAAATTGCAAGAGAAACGGAAAGATCTCGAAGAAAAGCAAAAACCACTTCCCAAAACAAAAGAGCTGAAGTCAGAGCCAAGAATCGAATTGAAAAGCACCAGAAGGAGTGATTTCAGGGATTTGGGGCAGGTCCCAACTTTTCTATAAGTCTGGGGACTCTGCAAAACTGGATTTTGCGTAGAAAATACTCAATCTTGACAAAGATGGCTCTAAAGAAACCTGGTCTAGTGGAAKCTGTCCCTGCCTGTGGCAGGGGGCTGGAATGGGATGATCCTCGAGGTCTCCCCCAACCCAAACCAGTCAGGARTTCCATGATAACGTGGAGATTAATTAGCYTTCCATTCTCAAAGCCCACTTGATGACAAGCCATGGGGGAACAGCTCTCACCAGGCAGGAACACACACCAAGGGGCACTGCATTTCCAGAGTCTGTCCATTCCAAAGCTGGAGAGACAGAAACCACTGGATCAGACATGGAAATGAACCTGTCTCCATRAGCAACCCCCCACTTGATTCCAGCTATTATTCTCCTCAGAGTCAATAGCTTCCACTCTCCTGTCCATAAATCTTGATATTCACCTCCCCAGAAATCAATAGCTGCCTATTATTGGTCTGTAATTGTTACAAAAATTTAATCAAGGGTCAATAAAAGAAAGGAACAAGTCTATTGCGGCAGCAGAACTTCCAACACAAAGTATTTCACTGCCCAATTATCCTCTGCTCCTGAATTTTGCTAATATTATTTATTATTCAGGCAACTACAACGCCCAGAAGACTCAATCTGAGCTGTGAACGATGTTCCTGCACAAGGAACAAAACTCCCACTGTTGCCCAAACCACTTGCAAGGCAAAGCACCAACAATATTGAACAGAAAAAGGTACAAACTGCTGGGGAAATGATCACTGCAATAAATCTGTGCCCAAAACTAAGCACCAAGTGAGCGTTGAGAAATTAAAAGACAAATGAGAGACTCGTTCCCAGAGGAAACACAAGTCGGCGGTAGCTGGTGGAAGCTGGGGATGGTTTT
>JACDOX010000090.1:1754077-1766723 GCA_014549065.1 Cardinalis cardinalis | reverse complement strand
AAAAAAAAAAAGAGTGGGGGAAAAAAGGGAAAATAGAGTAAAAATAAAATCAAAGAAAAAACGGAAAAAGAGAGAAAAGAGAAAAGAGAAAAGAGAAAAGAGAAAAAAGAGAAAAGAGAAAAGAGAAAAGAGTAAAGAGAAAAGAGAAAGAGAAAATGAAAATGGAGGAAAAAGAAAAAGGGGAAAAGAAAAAAAGAAAATTATAAAAGAGGAAAAAACCAGAAGGGGGAAAATAAAATAGGAGAAAAAAGAGAAATAATAAAAAGGAAAAAGGTGAAAGAAAAAAATGAAAAAAGAATGGAAGGGGGGGAGGGAAGGARAAAGGAAAAAAGGGAAAAAGAAAAAGAAGGGAAACAAAAAATAGGAAAAGACTGATGGGAAGGAAGTGGGGGCAGAGGACAGGGACCAGGAGCTGTCCCAGAAGGACACTTGGTGCATCCTTTGCTTCCACCAACATTTCCAAAACCACACAAAAGGCAAAACCCCCAAATCCAAGGAGATACAAAGCACAGCACTGTCTCATCACTGGGGAAATGCCAAGAAGTGTCTGGGCTACCCTGAWCCACTTGGGACTCACAGATCCCATTCCCCCTCTGCACATTCCTGCACCCGAGCCTCAGTTTCCCCATCAGCAGAGGAGGTGGAACCCTTCCCACTGGCAGAAGGATTTCATTAACTTAAACCCTTCAAGATTTATAAAGCACTTGTGAAAGCTCCCGTGYAGGAAATATTCCAGTGTCACTGCAAACGTCAGCTGTAACATATTAAATCTCTCTCTCTTAAAAAAATAATAATATGAGATTATGTCCCAGGAGGAAGTTTTCCCACTAGACTTCTCTATTCTTATAAAAACGATCYGGCATCACTTAACGGCTCATAAATTCCATCTCCCATTAAGCAGATATTAAACACGTATTTATAAAGGTTTAAACAGATCAGTTCGCTTAATTTTCAGTTTGCCTTTAGGCAAAAAATGGTGTGTTTGAATTGAGAGAATTCCTGCTGGGGCAGATGGGGCAGGATCCCTGAGATCAGGGACCTCTTCCCAGCATCAGCAGCACCTTCTGGCCCTCTGGAACAGCACTGAGGGACAAATCTAGCATGGAAAATACAGGATCCTGCACTTCAGCTGGTCAGAGACTTAAAAATTAAGTACAGGGATAATTGTCTCATCTACTTTAAAAATGGAGAAAAAGCAGTTTAATTCCCCAGACAGGTGCATGGACCAGAGGTTTGACACATGGCAGCCCAGCCACCAACCTGACTTACATCAGTGCTATTGAAATTATTTTATTATTCTTCATTATTTAATTGGTTTTTTTGCATCCAGGTCTTTGRTCAGTCTGTTCTAACAGCATATTCCAGTACTGAGTGACACATCAATATTGAATCCCAGAATGAGATACTGGGKATATCAATATTCCTAATGGGACAGGTGGTGACACTGACCTGCAGCCACAGGCTGTGGAGGAGCCTCAGACCCACTTATTCCTTGCCTTGGATCCACCTGGAACCAAAATTTATCATTTTTCCTTGAGAACAATGGCTGGGATCACCACCCAATGCTGTATCCATCCCCAAAAAAGCAAAGACAGAGCAAGCAGTCATCCCTATGAAATCCCAGAATGGGATTCAATGGGAAGTCTCTCTAAAGAGCACCTACACAAAAYACATAAAAGCAGTCACTGAAATTCCACATGGTCAAAATAATCCTGATCTCTCCCAAGAGTTAGAAAGATCATTCCAATGCCTTTACTTATAGCAGCCTAAAAATGGAGGAGTTTAGTCCTGCTCCCTGGGTCAGGCTTTGCTTTTGGGGTCCATAGTGTGAATTTTAGACAACAAATACAGACACAAACTCTGTAGCTCACGTGGAAAAGGTTTCCCTGTTTGTTTTAGGCACACAAAGGCTGGATTTGCTGAGAAAATCGAGGGTTTAAAGCTCAGTAAATAGCAGAGAAGGACACTGTGACCCAGGAAAAAGAGCCAGGAGGTCTCCCCAGTGGGCAGCCAGTAAAGTCAGAGTAGAGAGAACAACTTCAGATTTTCCTATCCCACCCACAACCTGCTCAGACCAGCTCCCAGGCTGAACCCCTGAGCATGGACAGCAGGAAGATTTCCAACAGCACAGGTCTGCAGGGGAGCAATTAGAGAGTAAGGACATGGAGGAGAAATGAAATCAATTCCGTGGGCATCTTCCCCACAGCAGGCACGGGGGAGGCACCTGTCCCTCACTCCTTCCTGCTGCATTTTGAGGGGGATCAGAGCARGAAACAAAGAATTAAATGACAGGCCCTGGGACTGGTGGTGACATTGAGAGGGCAAACTCCTGCCACAGGATGTGGTAGAGTCTCAGATTCTGTATTCCAAGAAAAATTTATTATCTCTTCCTTGAAACCAAAGGAAAGGCTTGCATCCATTCTGTACCCATGGAAAAAAAAAAGGCAAGGACAGACCAAGCAGGAATCCTTACGGAACCCAGAGATTTGTCTGAGGTGTGATGAGCAAATCTCCAGCCAGTTTCCCATCCCTAATCCTCTTGTTGCTTCCAAGACATCCACAAAAGGCTTTTTAAAAAAGCAAACACAACTCCATTATTATCATATAAAGCAATCTACGAACATAGTATTCCTGAAATGCTCTGTGCCTTCAGTTGGAAATTTCAAGGTGTGACAAAAATTGAGTGTTCCTGTCTTGATGAGTGGGACACAACAGGAGCAAAAGCAGACAGTTTTATTTCCTGGGGGGATAAAAAAGCCAAAAAATGTAAATTCACTTTTATATGAGAAAGACTTTGAAATCTGGTGCAAAACCTGGGGCAAAAATCTGAAACTGTGAATTTCCTTCACATCACAGAATATTACAGGAATAGAATATTCCCAGTGATCAGTGGGATCACTGAATGCTTTCATTTTCAGTCTATTGGCTTTTATTATATGAAATAAGACAAAAAAGAGATTGCTGGAAGAGTCTTCCAGTGTACAAAGGGACTCCAGGAGAACTGGAGAGGAACTTTAGAAAAGGACCTGGAGGGGCAGGACACAGGGATGGATGGGATATTGGGAAGAATTCTTCCCTGTGAGAGTGGGCAGGCCCTGGCATAGGGTACCCAGAGAGTTGCCCCATCCCTGGAAGTGTCCAAGACCAGGTTGGATGGGACTTGGAGGAACCTGGGATATTGGAAGYTGTCCCTGACCATAGCCAGGGGTGGAATGAGATGGCCTTTAAGGTCCCTTTGAACCCAAACCATTCCATAATTCTCTGATACTCCAACCTATGGAAATTATATTYGCTGGTGACACCATGCAAAGCTCCAGTGGAAAAAATCTTACCAGATATTCTGATTTCACTGTGACTGGTGGTGGAAAATCCTTTCACCACAAACCCAATGCCTGGTGCTTCCCAGCCCTCAAAAAGGAGAAACAGAGGAGCCTCTTAGTGAAATTCAACAGGCAGCTCTGTGCAGAGGTAGGAGATGAGGCCCCTCTTTGCACAAGGCATGATTAACCTCTGACACCAGGTATCATTAAACAGAAGAGCTTAAAAGGGAACCATCAGGCTGAAGGACTTATATGAGCAATGAGAACCTGCACAGCTCCATGGCAGAACAGAACAGGCCCTTGTGCTTTCAGAGAAAGAAACTTCTCCAAGTGGGATGTGTTGGCAGTGCTGGGCTAATGGCTGGACTCAGTGATCTTAGAGGTCTTTTGCAACCTCAGATATTCTGTGATTCTGTGATTGTAACTCTGCAGCCACCTTCTGAGAAGCTTCTTGGACCTTCCCCAGACTCCCATTTTTCAGAAAAGAGGGCAGGGGATGAGCTGGCCCACTGATCCTGCAAGTCCTACGCTAGTCCAAAAACCGGGAGTACKGAAAAATAAATGACAAAACCCTCGTGTTCCCATGACAGGGTCGCTGGAAGCGTGGCACTGACTTGTCCCTTTTAATGAGTGTTAATGCTTCCCTTTCATTTCTGCGGCCATGGGATGCCAACACATTTATCTGTTTTATGCGTCTCCGTTCAATTTCAAGAGACATTTCTTTGGACATCGAACATTGTAATTTGCACTGGCTCCCCATTGCGAACGGCTGAAGTTGGAAAAATCACCGAGTGAGTGATCAAACACATTATAAAAATAGTCAGGCAAATGCACCACTATCTTCTTCTCAAGAGCCATTTATAGGGGCCAATCGTAAAGCCATTGAAGTCAATGGAAAGACTCCTGCAGAATTCAATGGGGTTTTGATCGAGTCCTTATTGTGCTATCCATAAGAAATAGGTCAGATATTTATATATAGTCTTGAAATGTTGTGTGCCACCACGCTGGCAGCTTGCCTTTTGAGGCACAGCCTCACTTCTTGCCGTACCTGCTGCAAAGCTGAGGACTTTGCAAGTCCAGCTTCCAAACCTTTTCCCCTTTGGCACCATTGCCATGTTGGCTTCCACCCTCAGCTYTCCCTTCTCCTGCATGAAACCCACACCAGCACCTTCCTCCTCTGGCCTGGGAATGGTTTCATGCCCAGCCTGTGCTCCCTTTGCACACGGGTAAGGTAAATCTGAGGTGGAAAATTGCTCCTGGAATCCACATGTAGGGAATAACGGAGGGTGTGGAGCTGGGCAAGAGCCTGCACCATTTAACGAGACCCTGTTATCAAACCAACCCACCTAAACAGGGGCAAACACTCGTGAGCACAAACTATTTCAGCTTGAAAAAGGCTTGTTCCAGCCTAGCCTTAAATAAGCTCCAGATCAAGTTGAAGCAAATTGGAGCCCTTCATCCTCACATGTTTTCCATCTTAAAGATACTGGGTTAAATTCTCATAAACAAGGAGATGAGTCTTGTGCTGTTGGCACAACCTTCATCACACACACCTTGAGAGCACAACTGCAAATCAACCACCTAATTCTGCATTCAGGATGTGCTGGTTTGTGATGACTTGGGAAGGGGCTTGAAGCAGGTTCAGGGAATATTATTTCAACTGAACACAAAGCATTCCAGTGAATTAATTGTTATTTGTTACCAAAGTGACTTCCTTCTGTCCCAGTTTTATCTTAGACGAGGCTTTAGAACCAATATTTTCTGGGGAAACAAACCTCACCTTTCTTCATCTGACGCACCCACTGGTTTTTGAGTACTGTGAGATGAATAAAAGCAAACCTCAGCCCTTCAAACCATTATTCATAAGCGTAAATTTATACAAGTGAATCATCCCACTGGAAGTGGTAATACCTCTCATGTACTCCGAGTGAAATACATGGCTGTTTACCAATTAGTCGGACTGCAGTAGGTTTAGTTGCTGTAGTTCCACGTTAATTATTTATAACACTTTGCAGTACCACCAGTAAATGTACAGAAGCATCTCCTTTAAAAATAATGAGACCTTAGTCCTGTGCAAAGTCCCTGCAGCAGCTGTTATTAAAACTTCAGTGAAGCGAGAGAAGAAATGGATGTTTTTGCATCTGCAGCATGAGCAGCAAACTTCTCCTGCCTTGGATTTAGCCTTTGCATGGTTTCATCCTTTCAGGAAAAATCAATGAGGAAAAATAGCAACATCTAGGTTTTCCCTGGCCCTTTTATTACCAAAAAAAAAAAAAAGAAAAAGAAAAAAAGGACAGTTTGGGAATTTGTCACTTTAATGACTTGTCATTTTAAGCAGCCAAGGACCAGGAAATGGGCAAGCAGCTCTGAGGTGCCCTAATGGAGCTTAAGGTAGGTGTTCTTGTAGGATCAATTTGACTGCAGCTAAGTCTTACTTCTTGGCATGGATTTGATGAATGCTGGGCATGGCTTAAAGATGAGATAATCTGCTCAATTTATTCTTATTATTTATTTGCTATCTTTGTGACAAAATGAATTATGGTTCTGCACGGAGCCAGAAGCAGGGATAAAGTTACCATTGGGGAAGAATATGTCACTGTAATGGGATCTTTGCTTTTTTCCTTCCCCTTGAATGAAATCAGCACATTGAAAAAACGCTTCACACATAACCTAAAGGAATCATTTCCAGACAGCAGAGGGGTAAACTGAGCCTTTTTGCTTCACTGTACAAACACAATTACTACAACAGCAGCTTAATACAATTGTTTATACAGATGTCTCATGTTTCCAACAGCCAGAAATATCCTTGTCTTTCTAGGAAGCGATGCAGGGCTCAGCAATCTCGCTGTGGGGATGTGCTTGGGGAGAAGAGGGGTGGATAATGGGGCTGATTTGGGGGATCTCATTGATCTCCACTTGCCCCAGACCCTACTCTTTCATCCCCGGTTTGCCTCCCAAATGTTACAGCTGAATCATGTAATCACAGAATCATGGAATCATTTAGGCTGGAAAAGMCCTCTAAGACCACTGAGTTCAAGCCAAAGCCAGCACTAAACAATGTTCTCAAGGGCCACATCCACATGATTTTGCAATCCCTCCTGGAATGGGGACTCCAACATTGCCTTGGGCAGCCTGTRCCAGGGCTGGGCAACCCCTTCCACRAAGAAATTTGTCCAATATTCAACCTAAACCTATCTTGGCACAACTTGAGGCCATTTCCTCCCCTCCTGTCCCTGTTCCCTGGGAGCACAGCCCAATCCCCCCAAAGCTGTCCCCTTCCGTCAGAGAGTTGTGCAGAGTGACAAGGTCCCCCTGAGCCTCCTTTTCTCCAGCCTGAGCCCCTTTTTCCCAGCCCTCTCAGCTGCTCCAGACCCTTCCCCATCTTTGTTGCCCTTCTTAGGACGCATCATGGGACAACCTGTATGAACAAACACCTCCACCATCAGCAGATGGTACCTAAACCCCCTGGGCACGAAGCCAGGACAGAATCATCAGATATCCTGAGTTGGAAGGGATCCATAAGGATCACCAAGTCCAGCTCCTGGGTGGATTCACATTTTGCTCTCTCCTTGCCATAATGAGATGCTTGCCTTTGGCTCCACTCCCCACCCTCATCAGCAGGCAAACCTTTCCCTGCCATACAACTTGCCAGTGGATAAACCCAGCAGCAGCAACAGTCTGATGTTCTACATCCCACAGCCCATTAATTTACCATCAAAGGGGTGTTACGAGGATAAGGGCRTTAATGATGGAGCCTTTGGATGTCTGATTGCTGGGCAGCCGAGGGTGCGTCAAGGAACGTGGCAGACAAGTGCTTCAATTTGCTCCCTACACACAGCTCCGTGTATTAACCCTTCATCAAGGCTTTGTGTTTATTTTCCCTCACATAAAGGAAGGGCACGAGCCCTTTGAAGAGCTGAGCTGCAAGAAGAACACACAAGGTTAAAGCCCTGAAAAGTCCTGATCAAGGAGCCGACTGGATTACAGCCAAAGCTGCGGCAAATTTCTCTCTTTCTTCCCCGACAGGGATCTAAACACAAAAGGAATAGGTTTTTGGGGGGAATTCCATCTAATTCCATCAAATCCCTTTTGTCATTTCCTCACCATCCTTTAAACATCTGACAAGGCCAATCGACCGCGCCAGGCACGGAGGGAATCGCAGCACCGGGGCTATAACTCTAAGTTCATTAAGTGTGAATTATTATTTGAGCCAGCCTCAATTTTCASCAGCAGAATTAGACATTCCTAAAATAATGTCCCTGACACATGCAGAAAATGGGCTTTACGGCTCTCACCTTGAACTCCACCAGAACTCCCACCTCATCTGTTACCCTTCCACGGGCAGGAGACGGAGCGCGGCGCTGCGGCTTCACCTTTAATTATGCCAGGTATTTAAGGGCTAATGTTCATAGAAGAGGAGTATACGAGGCAATAAATGGCTTTTGCAGGTGATTAAATGCCCAAGCAGAACAGAGGCACTTGATAAGTGCAGAGGCCGTTTGCTCGATTATGTTCCCGGCGCTGTGAACTTTATTCCAGCTCCCTGATGAGGAAGGGGAATATTCAACAAGAGAAAGGAAAACATCAATGGACTGAGTTTTGCATATCAAATATATATATTACACATACGTAATTCATGTATTTTTTTCCTTCACTTTACATTGAGGTTTGCTTGGCCCAAGTGCAACAACTTCAGAAGTTTAAATGACAGGTGAAATGCCACRAATCACCCGGATCAAGGAAGATTTCATCCCAGATTCTTGCTGCAAGGGATAAAAGTCACCCCTTCCTACAGCTCCTTTCCACAGAGTGAACCCATGGAGCAAGGAGAATTTAAAACAGGTTGCAAGGTTTGYTGATGCTGTTGATTCCCCCCGGGGCCAGTGGGCAGCGTGAGGTGCCAGAGGCTCAGGGAAGCTCTGAGGACAACAGATGAGGCATAAACCATAGGAGAACCAAGTCTGGACAAGCCTTTTGCACCAAAAAATGTCCCAATGGGTCTGGCTGAGCCTCTGCTGCCGTCATACAATGGTTGTGTGGAGAAAAAAGTCAGCTTTACATCAAAAATTTGATTCTTATTGAGCACTTAAATTCAATCCGGGGCTCTTTATATAATGTTACACTGCAAAAATCTTTATTTTAATGTTTATTTTCTTGGTAATGGTGAGGAGTCTCCAGAAACATCTTTGTATCAGCAATTCCTTGCAGTTGCAGCCACAGCCCAGAAGCTGCAAAAGCAGCTTTAAATCCCACTCTGGCCATATGTCCAGCAGCACAAAAAATCTATAACTCTATTTCGCATCGGGTCACTTCCACCAGCGTGACTAAGGACATCAGCCCCATGTGTTAGGAGATATCCATTCCTTCCTGCCAGTGCCTAACTGAGAGCTTTTCCTTGCCATAAAATCACACACAGAAGCCTCCTCAGTGCTTTAATTTCCTCACATCTCTGCAGAGCCCAGAAACCTGCCTAGTTTTTGCCAGCAGTGAATTTTGGAGCTGCCCCTTGGCAATTCCCGGGAATGTGTGAAATCCCAGCACTGCATGAACACAGCATCACCCGTCTCAGTATCTGGAATAGATTCTCCACATACAGCACATATCTGGCCTGTTTTTTCCTTCCCCTCAGTAAATACTGATCGTTATCTCTCCAGGAGGACACTGCCATTGCCACACACAAGGCCACAATCTAATTTATCCAGCTCCTTTTCATAACTCCCAATGCTCCATTATTAGGGCAACTTTATATTTCTCTTGCAGTCAAAGGCCACAGCCCCAGTCACCCCGTGTTTCAGACCATTAAGAAATAAGTTAAACAACATTAGCCCCCAGAGGAAATTTGAAGCCCACGACTGCTAAGCTTTTGCTGCAATGAAAATTGATCTATTTGTCTTATTTTCCATTTCCCGTCAAGCAGACAGTTTGTAGCTCCTAACAAGGCTTGGCCATGCACGACTTTCACATCCATCGTATCCTTGGTAGGGCATACAAAGCTTCAGACTCTTCCAAGCTCAATTATTACTTAAATAATCAATTAAAACTATTTAATATAAAGTTATTGAATGAAAAAATCGTGCTAAAGTTCAACAAGAGCATAGGAAGATCAAGAGTAAATGGGCTCAAGTGATACCAAGGGAGGTTTAGTTTGGATACTGGGGAAAATCTCTACATTGAAAGGATTGGCCCCTGTTGTCCAGAACAGGGATGAATTTGACATCCCTGGAAGGATTTAAAAGTCATGYAGATGTGGCACTTGGGGACATAGACAGTGGTAACCTTGGCAGTGCTGGCTTGGTTGGACTTTGTTGGTGACCTTAAAGGGCTTTTCYAACCTAAACCATTCTATGATTTTGTTTTCCCTCTCTTCCTTGTTTGCCTTCCTGCCATGAAATCCTTTCTACAAATAAAGCCCAAAGATCTTCACTATAACCTCATTTTTCTTCTGAATGGGAAAGGAGCATCCTATTCTGGTAGGGACAGAATAAAACAGTTCTGTGCAAGCCAAATATTCATCTTTCTTCTGCCTTGCTTGCACTCACTGCTGGGCTCTCTGTTGTCAGTGTTTGTTTCCTACCTGCAGAAATGGATGTTTCCATTGAAATCCCATTGGTTTGGGATATGTTGCCAGCAGTGCCCAGAGCCAGATGCTTCAGGAGGCAGAAAACCCCTTCCAGGGCCCATCCTGGTTTGCAATACTGCACTCTCCTAATAATATTCCTCTCCTAAGTCCAAAACCTCGGTCTCCTGACTGCTTGTCAAGCAAATGGATTTGGTCACAGCCAATTTTGGGAGCAAAACAGGAAAAAATCTCATCTCCTTCTCCTGCTTCTCACCTTAGTGTGCAGTGCACCCYGTCAGGTTTGGACAGGGGATGGAATATCCTGGGGTTAAAGCACACAGAGAGAGCAGGACCTACCAAAATATACCCACACATCCACACTGAAGGTTTGCAACTTTCCCCCCACAATTCCAGATTATTTCCTACAAAGTCTCACTGCAAAGACTAAAAACCAAGGTGACAAGACTGGATGAATTTGTCCAAGGGACAAATCTCCCCTGGCTCTTCTAGGAAGAAAGGAGAAGGGGAAATGCAGCCCTGGAAGTGGCTTTGGCAGGACCTGACACTCAGTGCTCTGGTCTAGTTGAAAAGGTGGTGGTTGGTCAAAGATTGGACTCCATGACATTGGAGGTCTTTCCCAATTTCATTGGTTCCATGATTCTATGATTTGGAGAGTCCCCTGGTCCAGGAGAGGACATCCCACCCATTCCCAGCAGAGCCTGTGAGATGTTGCATTGGTTTGACCCCAGTTYCAGGACTTTGGGAGCACAGAAAGCTGCAGCAACTGCTCCAAGCAGAGAAAAACTTTGGATTTACAGAATCTGGAAGAATTTGGAGCAGCCTGAGCTAACACACCACCTGGTAAGTTCAAGGGTTGCTGTCCCCAGCAGCTGTCTCACCACCTCTCCTTGCCCAGATGTGTTGCAGTAGGATACAACAGCATGAGAACCAAACCTGAAGGGCAGCAGATGTTCCCAATTTTGCATCAACTCTCTGCTGGAACCAGTGACAGCTCAGGAGCCCTTTTCCATGATGTTCCCAGGTCCTGGGTGCAGAGGTATCTGTGATATCCCTACCAGGGACACCCACTTCCTCCACCTCCTCCTGCAGCTGAGACTCTGAAAAAGCCACTTTGCAGCTATTTTATTTTCCCCAAACATATCAGTCTCAGAGAAGATMTTTTCTCCCGTCACAGATTTTCCCTCAATAAAATGTGACATTTTCCTGCCTTCACCTATTTATTGCACAACACGAACTCATTCTCTGGTGCCGATTTACATGCAGAACTTTTCAAATTTGTTTTATTTTTTAATTGGGGAAGGAACTCTGCTGCTTTGGTTGCATCCTGACAATTTAAAACCCTGGAGCGAGCTGTTTACAGACTGTCAGATTTCTGTTTAGCGCTCTCCACATCTCTCTTCAAACCTCAGTCTTCCTTTATAACCTTGGAAAAATCACAGGGGGATTATTCAAGGAGTTTTTATTAACTTGGACCACGCGTTTCCCCTCGGCTCAGCTGCCTGTAAAGTGGGAATAAGGAGAGCTGCTCTATTACCTGTGGGGCAGCTCTGTCTCTGGCAATCAACCTGTGCAGCGCTTGGCATGAGGATTCCTGACGTCAGGGTGGGACTTTTGGGCAGCTGCAGGAATGTGATGACAAATAAGATTTGCGAGAGAGGTAGATGAGATCTTGTTAGCTCTCGGGCAGAGGTGATAATAGATAAGATAAAACCGACATGCCCACGCTGCTGTAAAACAAGAAGGGTCGGGCCAYTCTCCTGTACCAATTTGCAGCAGAGGAGGATGAAACCCCGGAGAATGTCCCAGGGAAATAGGTGCTACTCTGAGCACAGTGTGGGGAGCTGCTTATTTACTGATGGCAAAAAGTGTGGAAGCAGCTGCAAGAAGCCATCAACCTGTGATTGCCCTGGAAAATAATCCCGTCTCCCTGCCTTCCCACGATCAAGGCTGGAGGAAAATCAATCCAGAGCTGAGATTGGATAGAGTGATACAATATTTATGGCTTTGGCACTCGAGCCAGGCACTGCCTGCTGAGGAGGGGATGAAGGGCAGTGCCTGGTGTGTCCCATGGGTGCCAGAGTGATGTTCAGATGGAATGGGATCCATTTGCATCCATGGAGCCTGCCCTCTCTGCCAGCCCTGCTCTAGCCCAGGGATTTAGAGCAAGGCCATAAATACATCACTGTCCTACAATTTCATCTACATTTCCATGTGCATGAACACAAGGCAAGGAATAGGGTTCCAAACACATGATATTCCTGCTCTTCCAGGGACTTTCCCTGACGAGGGCAGGTGTTCCATGCATGGCCACCCTGTCATGCCAATGAACCCCTGTCCTGCCATTCCACAGAGTCGATGGTCCCACTGGCCTGGAGCTGGCTGGGAAAAGCAGCTGGGAGCTGGATGTGACCTTCACACTGGAGCCTTCCAGCCACTGTGACAGAGGAGACACAGGCAGGGGGTAGCAGTGGAGGGGAGCAACAAACAGATCTTGCCAGAACATTCTCAGGTTTATGAGGGCTCTGCAATTCCTTTAAACCAATGTGAACACCACTGAGCACCCAACTCCTTGCTTTGCCTGCTGAGAGCATCAGAGATGCTCATCCTGGCACACACATGAATGGGGGAGACACAAAGGGAACAAGGAGGGCACAGAGGGAGCAAAAAGGGCACAGAGGGAGCAAGGAGGGAGTAAGTCCAAAATTCCAGACACCAACCCTAAATTCTACCAGAAACAGCCAAACCA
>JACDOX010000090.1:1698955-1712798 GCA_014549065.1 Cardinalis cardinalis | reverse complement strand
TTTTTTTTTCCTTCCTTTTTTTATTTTTTTTCCTTTTCGTTCCCCCTTCTCCTCGGATGTTCAGTGWGGAGCTCTGTGTCTGGAGGGAGCAGTCCTTCCCTGGCAGACACCTGTTCATCTCCTGTCAGGCCAGTCCATGGCAAAAGGTGGCTTTGGTCCCATCCTTGGATGGGAGTTGGGAACGCAGCGACTCTGGGTAGAAGATTAGGCAGATGGTTTCATCTGGCAGCTCCCTTAATCTCATTACTGGAGCTGGTGGAAGTTTTTAATGTGATCTCTCTTTCCTTCTCTACCCTCACCCCATTCAAAATGCCTCATCTCAAAAAAAAAAMCCCAGACATGTTTCCTTAGTGGTTTCTTTGTTAGGAACAGATAAAAAAATTTCTTAAAAAAACTATTCCATTTTTATTTTTGGTGTCCTCTMCCTCTCTATTATTTAGCTCTGAAAAGGAGGAATTATTAGAGAAGAGGAAAAAGCAAAATTGGATGTTTTCTGGTCCTTGCTTAAAAAGATGGAGCCTTTGGAAATAGCAGGGACGTGTTTCTGAAGACCATAAGGCATCTCGTGTGCTCTTGCCCTGCCAGWAAACCCAAGCAAAAGCTGCAGTGATAGAGGTTTATTTAGGAATGTGGAAATCCAGCCCTGAGGGACACCAGCATGTCCCACACTCAAGGCTCCTTGCTGGCCTCCAGACCTCTCCCAAACACCTTGCTCCTGCTATTCCTCACGCAGCCGCCTGTTTGCAACCAGCCAGGAATCTGAACTCCTTCCCAAACACCCCAGCCCATCACTCCCCTCCTTCCCAGCTCTCTCCACACCTCCMTAGCTTGTTCTCCTGAGGGATTCTYATGAGATAAAACCCTTCAGGACTTCTCCTCCCCATCCATGCATCCCTTCAGCAGCTCATTCCCTGCAGAGCAGAGACCAGCACAGTCCCAAAGCTCAGCCTGGCACCACACGTGGCCTGAGCCACCCCTGGCTCTCAGCTCCCAGAGCTGGTGAAAACCATCTCCAGGTGGGTTTGGAGGAGGAGMTGGAGCAATCAATCCAAGAGTCTGCTCTCATATTTTGAATAAATTGACGAGAACACAGGGAAAGAAAAGGGGAATGTGCTCYCAAGTATGACCAAATGGAAACCAAGTGGATTCCCAACAGGAAAAATAGAAGACCTCACTTAAGTGAAGGAATAAAAATGTGTTCCCTAAAAAATGTAGAAGCAATTTATTRCAAACAACTTATTACAAAYATTGTCCTGGCACCAGTTAYTGATGTTTGTTTTACATTGGGCCTTTCTGGGGGCTCCCTGGATGGGAGAAACTTTCCTGTAGCAGTTCTGTGCCAGGTAAGAGGAGATGCATGGGACTTTTTCAGTCTTCAGCTTCTTGTTTACTGTTATCTTATCTAAAGTTTTGCATTGCTGTACACATCAGGCTCAGCACATTGGAAAAACACCTCAAAATGGCTCTAAAATGCATGGTTTCAAGGTCTTTTAAAGTTGTCTCATCCAATTAACTCTTAAAACGTACATTATTTCTASTTGTCATGAACACGGGGACAGAAAAGGGGAATGTSCTCCCAAGTATGACAAATGGACGCCAAGTGGATTCCCAACAGGAAGAACAGGAGACCTCACTTAAGTGAAGGAGTAAAARTGTGTTCCCTAAAAAATGTAGGAGCTGCTCTGTTTTCTTYAAAACTTCTCCTACAGAGTCTCAGCATGGATTCAGGAGTGATTGTCCCTCAGACATGCAGGGGACAGGCTGTGCACCCATGGTCAGAATACGACCAGCACCTTATCTCTCATCACCACCAACAGCTTTTGGAGGTCAAACAAGGAGCCAGCATCCACAAACCCCACCCCAGGACAGTATCATCCACTGGGGAGCAGAAATAAAGACAGACAAACCCACGGGACAGGCAGTGTCGGGATCTCTAGCTTGTCGGAGTGACCCCAAGAAGAGTTCCAAAGTCTCTTTTCCCAGCCCGGCGCTTGAAGAAGGAGTCAGAGCTCTTCAKTTCTCRRTCTCAAGGTTGTTYATTGTTCYTTATCCGTAAAATTCTTTCTCTTGCCCTGCCAAGGTCCATCCAGCAGGACAGTTCCAGGCACTCTGCMTGCCCCCGGGGTRGTGTTAGGTCTTTATACTAAAAACTACGTGTACAATGTTTACMATAACTTCCCAATACCTATCACCTGTGTTAGACARTGAGCTTCTACTCTAAACCARTCYMAAAGTGCCACCATCACAGCAGAAGATGGAGGCCAAGAAGGAGAAAGGCTGGACACGCCCAGATCCCTCCATCTTGCCCCCTGAATCCCCATACCAAAACCCCCAAAATCTACTTTTCCACCCCATGATAAATTCACTATCATTCTATTTAATTTGTCATGGCTTGCAGATCTTATCTAAGGTTGGTAMCTTGCTCCATGGGTCATAATCAAAACCACCGGGGCATTTTGGGCTCTGTGCCAGGGTCTCTGAGCCGCCTGGCAGGGGTCCTGGCCATCCTGGACAGCCAGAGGGATGTCCTGGGTTCCCACAAGGCAGCAGCACGGGTGTGGGGCTGCACATCCCTGTGGGGTGAGTGAGTTACACTCCAGCAGCACCCAGAGCAGCAGCAGCATGGCCTGGCCATGAGCTGGSCATGAGCTGGGATGGTTTGGGGTGAAAACAGACCCACAGGAGGGTGTGCAGGGACGGAGAGCTGTGTCCTGCAGCTCTCCACCTCCCGCCATCCGCCTGCTGCTGTGCTGGAAGGCAGAGCTGCCTCCCCACCCCCTCTGCAGCAGAGCAGTGCAGAAGGCTGCAGGATCCTGCAGGGAGCCGGCGTGTTTAGCATGCAGGAGAGAGTGCAGAGCAAAGCCCTGTCTCGTGCCACRGAGCAGCCGGCCAGGAGCAGCAAATTGCTGCTGGAGGGAGCTGGGGCTGGGGGAATCTGCAGCCCCCCATTGCCGCTCCCCCTCCTCTTCTCATTTAGCTCCTGCTTGCAAAGTAGGGAGGGGGCTTGGTGCCTAATCTACCTSTGCCTCAGTTTCCCTCTGYGAGAGGATGCCAGGACCCATCTTGCTATGGCCCCCAACTGGAAGAGCAGCAGGGAACTCATCCCTCTGCTCCAGAACCTTCAGCTCCTTGCTCCATCCCTCCCCCTGCCAGCTTGCACTGGGCACCCACAACCCCAGTGACAGTGGCAGCACCCAGGCACCCACAGGTGATGCATTTAAACACCCAAGGGTGATCCATAACAGCACCTGGGCACCCACAGGTGATGCATCTCAACACCCACAGGTGATCCATAACAGCACCAGGTTCCCATGGGTGATCTATCCCAGCACCCAGGCACCCACAGGTGATGCATTTAAACACCCAAGGGTGATCCATAACAGCACCGGGCACCCACAGGTGATCCCTAATAGCACCCAGGCCCCCACAGGTGATCCCTAATAGCACCCAGGCCCCCACAGGTGATCCATCCTATCACCCAGGCACCCACAGGTGATCCATAACAGCACCAGGCACCCACAGGTGATGCATCTAAACACCCATGGGTGATCCATCCCATCACCCACAGGCACCCCTAACAGGTGATCCCTAACAGCACCCAGGCACACGCAGGTGATGTGTCTAAACACCCACAGGTGATCCATAGCAGCACCAGGCACCCATGGGTGATCCCTAATAGCACCCAGGCACCCATGGGTGATGTGTCCAAACACACACAGGTGATCCATAACAGCACCCAGGCACCCACAGGTGATCCTTCCCATCACCCAGGCACCCACAGGTGATCCATAACAGCACCCAGGTACCCATGGGTGATCTATCCCAGCACCCAGGCACCCACAGGTGATGCATCTAAACACCCACGGGTCATCCATAGCAGCACAGGCACCCACCGGTGATGTGTCCCAGCCATCACCCACCCCATGCCCCAGCCCCACACTGAGCTGTCCTCCTCCCCTGCAGGCTGGGGCTCAGCCCCTCCAAGCCTTACCTGCCACCAGGATCCCCTCCTCGTCCCTTCCTCTCCTCACCTTCCTCTGTGGCCACACCAGGGAGGGCAGCAAAGCAGGTGACAGCACACCAGCACCAAGGACAGCCAGTCCCCGTTTGATGCCAGTGTCTCTGGTCAGCTCTGACCCCCTGCACCCACCCTCCCCCCTGTAAAGGACATGGAGAGCCCCTTCTCCCCCCACCCAGGACATTTCAAACCTGCCCCTTTCAAAAGAAGCTCTCTCCAAGCACCCAATTACAGCTCAGTGAGTGAGGATGAAAAGCTGCTCTTGGAGCATCCTGTTTTCTCTTTATTTTTCCCCCCTTTCAAGGTTCCTTTTCCCTCCCTTCTCATGAGGTTAAAGAGCTAAAGACCAACTCAGAGCCAGATAATAGAGTGACAGCTCCTCATAAAAAAGAGGCTGAAGCTTTGGAGAGAGCAGGCACACGGTGCATTAGGGATTTCTGTCGCAGCAGCTGGGAGTAACAGTGACCCTCTGAACTCAATTTGCTCCACGGCTTGAAAACCAAGGAAAGCCTTTGGACTGTCAAACTCCTCCTTTGGCTTCCAAGGGTGGCTGCAGACTTTGAGCGAGCTTTTGGGGCCCCAGCGTGCCCCTCAGCCCACAGCAACTGCCCTTGATTCATGTCTGGGGCTGGAGGTGGCATCCCAAACCCTGCAGGGATGTGGGATGTGGTGCAGAAGGGAGGATAACACACAGGATGGGAGTGACACCGAGCTGTGCAGATGTGGATTTGTGCATTACAGGACTCAACAACCRCCCAGCCCCAGCCCAGCAAGAGCAGAGGGACAAGGGGGGGCCATGTGAAAGGTTGGTGCTGCATGGTAAAAGCTTAGTGCTGCTGCACAAACCCATCACTTTCYCCTCTGCCTTCCTCTTCTTCCTTTTTTTTCTTTTTTTTTTTTTTATTTTAATGAGTAGAAAATTCTTCCCACTACGCATTAGCGCCCAACGTAATGGTGCAAAGCATTTTTCATTTATCATCATAAGGCCAGTCAAACGAACCCCCTAATAACATAAATGCAAGAGGAAAGCTATTAGAGTTTATTTGTGCAGTGGCTTTGAACTCGTCCCCACTGCTCCGCCAGTGTGACTGGAGGGGCAGGATGGAGCTTGGATCTTCAGGACCTTTCATCCTCAGCGAGGCAGAGCCTGTCCTTACAGAGCACTGCAATCCTGCACGTGTTGCTGTGCTGGCTGAATTATCAAAATACCTAAACACCTCAAGTAATCCACTGCAAACAGCCACTGAAAGTCCTCCAAAATAGGTTGGACAGGGCTTGGAGAAACCTGGTGTCGGAACTCAGGACATCCCTCTGGGTTGTCCCTCCCTGCCAGGGGGCTCAGAGACCCTGGCACACAGCCCAGAACACCTGTGGGTTTGATTATGACCTGTGGAGCAAATTACCAGCTTTGTATGAAGACCTGAAAGTCACAGACGTCTAAGTAGTGTAATAATAAAATTATCACCAGGTGAAAAAGTAAATTTTGAAGTTTTTAGAATAAAAGTTTTGAAAACAAGATGGAGGGACTTAGGCATGTCCAGCCTTTCCTCTTCTTCTTCTCTACCTCCATCTTCTTCTGTCATGTTGGCACTTTTGGATTGGTTTAGAGTGGAAACTCACTGTTTAACATAAGTGATAGGTATAGGGAAGTAATTGTAAACATGTTATATGTAGTTTTTAGTATAAAGAGATAACACTGCCCTGGGGGCAGGCAGAGTGCCTGGAACTGTCCTGCTGGACGGACCTCAGCAGAGCAGGAGAAAAATTTTTATAGATAAGAAACAATAAACAACCTTGAGATCAAGAACTGAAGAGCTCCGGTTCATTCTTCGAATGTGGGGCTGAAACAGAGACTGTCCACGTGTCTGGGAGCTGCAATAAACTGCAACCTCCCAAGAACCTGGGATAGTGGAAAGCGTCTCTGCCCCCCAATGAGAGGGGCTCTGAGGTCCCTCCCAACCCAAACCCCTCTGGGATTCTCCTTGCCTTGCCACAGCTGTGCTGTGCTCCCAGTCAAGGGAACACACCTGGCTGTTGCTCACCTGCAGCTAAAGATCTCCAAATCCTGTTATTCCTCCCAGGCAGCACTGAAAACAGGCATTTATTTTCCACAACACACAGGGCCTGCAGTCTCTATCCCAACTCTGCACCTCTGCCAAGAACTATCAGAGCATCTCTGCYGTGCCCAGACCTCTTCCTCTGCCACCCCCAGACTGTACAGCTTTGGGAGAGCAGTGCCATGAAACAGCTCTACACATGTTGGTGTGGCTCAGGCAAGAAAACTTCCCTAGAAATMAAAATACTTGGAAAATTTAAGTCATTTCTCTATACAGCTCTTKGCTCTCCTTTGCAGCAGCCATTCCCATCCCAGGGTTTCACCACAAGGACAAGAGGAAACAGCCTTAGGTTGCTGCAGAGGAGATTTAGGCTTGATTTTAGGAAAATTTTAGGAAATTGAATTTAGGAAATTTTGAACTTAGGAAATTTTTAGGAAATTTAGGAAATTTTTAGAAAATTTAGGAAATTTAGGAAATTTTGAATTTAGGAAATTTTAGGAAAAATTTCTTTATGGCAAGGGATGTCAAGCCCTGGAGCAGGGAAGGCTGYCCAGGGAAGTGGTGGAGTCGCACCATGGAGCAGGKTTAGAAACATGCATGGATGTGGCACTTGGGGACACATTTGGTTGTGGGCTTGGCAGTGCTGGGGGAGTGGTTTGGGTATTCCTTGGCTGGTCTTTAAGATGTTTTCCAACCTAAACTACTCCACAATTCAGTGATCTGTCACTGCTGCCTTGCAGATCCACCCTCATCATTCCAGGTCTCTCCCCTCAGCACCCCCATCCCCAAGATCTCCCAGCATCTCTTGTCCCAACAGCTCTCATCCCACACAGCCCCGTCCTGGAGAGCCATGACAAAGCATTTAATTTTATACACAGTAATTTCCTCATTAAGCCAAAATTAAATGCGTATTTCAAAACCTACGAGTGAGAGCAAACTGCTCAGTCTTATGCCTTATTAAACAAAAAAATCTTTGTGTGGAAAGAGGTTTGGTGCCAAATGACAGCCCTGCTGATGGGGCTGAGYTGTTCCCAAGCGTGTCAGGATGTGTGGTGCCGGCAGAGAGGGCCTGCACTGCAGAGGGAAACTGTGGCACCAGCCTGAAAAATTAGTTTAATCATTAAGAAGTTTATTTCACTCAACTTCAACAAATTGTCCTTCCCCATACCCAGTTTAGCAGACAGAAAACTTCCAGGGCAGGGATGTTACAAACCAGCAGGAGCCCCTGTGCGAGGGGAACCTTCCCTCCTTCACCAGGCTGCCCTTTGGAGCAGGGAAAATTCACAGTACAGATGATAGCAGGAAGAAATGTTTTGTGGTGAGGGTGGTAAAACACTGGCATAGGTTTCCCAGAGAGGTGGTAAATGCTTCATCCTTGGAAAGAGACAAGGTTAGGTTGGATGGGGCTTGGAGCTGCCTGTCCCCCGTGTGACTCCATGGATGGAGTTGGGATCTTTAGGACCTTCCATCCAAAGGTATTCCTCAGTGAGCCAGAACCTTTCCTTRCAGACCACTGCAACCCTGCACATGCTGCTGTGTTGCATGAATTGCCAGAATAAACACAGAAATACCTGAAACAAGGCATTGCAAAGGGCCACTGAGATGTGTGGGAGTGTCCAAGGCCAGGCTGGACAGGGCCTGGAGCAGCCTGGGACAGTGGAARGTGTCCCTGATCAYGGCAGGGGGTGGAACAAAATGAGCYTTGAGGTTCCTTCCAACCCAAACTGTTTTATTATGCGATACCAAGAAATCCAGGCTTATTCCAGGCAYGGGCATAGGGGTGGACAGCAGACCCACCCTGTGGTGTRRAYRGGGACAGGGTGCCATCAGTGAAGCMCATCTGGAGGTGTAGAGCAGCGTTCCCTTACCAAAGGCAGCAGGTAACACCAGGGATCAGGCTAGCCCTGCCCACAGCCAGCAGCCACCTCCCCCTGCRCTCCCACAGCCCTCAAAGCCATAAAAACAACCCCTGATAAAACCCAGAYGTGTTCCAAAAGCTCCAGCCCTCCCAGTCTGCAGTGCATGGGCTCTGGATCACAGACCCTGCCGAGGGCTGCCCTTGGTGCAGAGGTGCAGCAGGAGCCAAGAAGGGTGGGAGGCAAAGCTCGGGTGGAAAGAAGCTGCCACGAATTGAGAGAGAGGATCAGGGCTCGCAGGAAGGGGAGACAATAAAACCCAGCCAAGGCAGACAGAGATTAATGAGTGTTTCCCAGATATGATAATTTCTGGACATCCGTCAAATTTAATGTGCTCCTGGGCTGGTGAGAGGCACTGCAAGTCTCCGATGGAGGGGAGGGGTCCTGGGGGGCTCGGTGGGACCCAGGCACGGCCAGCCCGCCCCACAGCACCCCTGCCTGAGCTCGTGGGTTCTCGGAGGAGCTTCTTCAGCCCCAAGACGTGTGTGGGCAGTTCTGGGGCAGCCTGCGCTCTGAAGGACGAGACTGGACTCTTTGCTCCTTGATTCTTATGTAGTTTATTATCTCTTATCTATAAAACTTTCCTCCTGTCCAGCCGAGGTCCGGACAGCAAGGCAGCCAAAGGCAYTCTKACCGCCCCCGAGGCAGTCTTGTCTTTATATATTACAAATTACGTGTGTCATATTTACCTTAACTTCCCAATACAATTCACCCATATTGAACCGTGCACCTTTGTGACAAACCAATCCCCAAGTGCCAACACCACCACTGAAAATGGATGACAAGAAGAAGAAAGAAGAAGGACAAGACACGCCCCTGTTCCCTCCATCTTGTCTCTATAACCCCCCTGTACCAAAACCTGAACTCCCCTGTAAAGGACCTTAAACCCTCCTGTACAGGACCTTAAACCCTCCTGTACAGGACCTTAAAACCTACACATTCATTTTATAATTGTATCATTCAAACCCGTGTGGCTCTCATGTCCTCATACACAGGTGGCAAGTCCCTAGATGGATCAAAGTCAAGGCACCAGGCACTTCTGGCTACATTCCAGGTCTTCCGAGCCCCCCAAGAGGGTTCCCGGCAACTCTGAACATCCGGAGTCATGTGCTGAGTTCCCACAGTGGGTGRTGCGTTTTCTATCAAAAATAGAAAATACATTGTGTGTTTGTGCCCCTCTGCAGGAGCATATCCAGCTGTCACAGCTGGGCACTGTGACACATCCCCGCAGACACAACAGCCTGTTTGGGGAAGGTTTCTGTCAGTGTGTGCTCCCTGCCAAGGTGTCAGCATGTGGGGACATCGCTGTGGCACCCACAGCCTTGCTGCCACCAGCTCCAGCTCCACCACTGCCATGGGAATGCCCAGCTGTATCCTCTGAGAGTGTCTGCCCAGCCTCCCGTGCTCCAGAGAGCAGCTGGGGGCAGGTCAGCCCCCAGATCCCTGTGTTTAACACCAATCCAACACATGAGGCAGCCAGGGTTTAACTTCACCTTGGTGGTGCCAGCACAAGCAAAGCAGCACACACTTGTGGTTTCTCAGGCACAGCTGGAGGGGCAAATCCCTTATTCTCACTAGAATCCAAGGGAATAGGATTGTTTGCCTGAGTTATTTCAGACYGGGCCTGTTGTTGCAGTCTCAGACTTCACTGGGAGTCTCTTGATGCCATCCAGCCACTCTGCAACATCTCCACGTTTGCATCCAAGCCCTGGAACCAGCCCTGAGCTGCCACGGCCTGGCCTTGCTGCTCTAAAAAAGCTACCACAAATCCCATGGGCAAGGAGACTCCYACATGCTATATCCACAGAAACCGCTCAATCATTGAATCCCAGACTGGTTTGGGTTGGGAGGGACCTTTCAGCTCATCTCATACCAYGGGCAGGAACACCTTTCACTGTCCCAGGCTGCTCCMAGCCCYRYCCAGCCTGGCCTTGGGCACTGCCAGGGATCCAGGGGCAGCCMCAGCTGCTCTGGGCACTCTGTGCAGGGCCTCCCCACCCTGCCAGGGAACAATTCCCAATTCCCAATAYCCATCTAAACCTCCTCTGCTTTACTGAAGCAGATGGATCTGCTCCAGTGACCGCCAGCCCTCCCTGCTGAGAGCCCTTGGCTCTGACTGCAGCTCCTGCCCAGCTCTGCTCTCTGCTCCCAGGCAGACCTGCAGCCCTGGAGCTCACCCTGCACTGCAGTCCCTGTCAGCTCCCCACCAAGATTTGTGTGCTGTGCACAATTCCTTATTGACATTTAAAGGTCTTGGACAACCAGCCCTACACATCTTTGTTAGGGAGGATGGGAATGGCTTCACCCAAATCTGCTGCCTTAAAGTTCAGAGTCAGGTGTAAGATGTTTCTGCAGCATGTCCAGGGGCTGTCACTGCCCGTGGGGTTTGTCATGGCCACCAAACCCTTGTGCTCCTGGGGTATTGATGCAGGAGGCTTGGAAAGGGAAAYCAGTCCTTCCTTCGCATGTGGAAACAACAGTCTGGTCAAAGAAAGAGAAAGCAAGATAAACTTTCCTATTAATTGGTCTGGGAAATTTTAGGGAGGCAGAGAGAAAGAATGGTAAACAAATGATAAACTCCCTGCAGTTGCTGTTTTGAACAAGTTGTTTTTCTCATAAGATGTTTCACTAAAGGGTGTCTTCTTAATTACCAATCATGTGAAATGTGTTGATTAAATGACCAATCAGGTCCCCAGTCAGGTATAAAAGACAGATTTCCAATAAACTCAGGGCTTCCAGCCTCTTACCTTCTGACCTAGAGTCCGTGTCACTTATCCACTCCTGATTCAATGGTGACACAGAGCTGGGCACAGATGTGCCATGTGGTTTGGACAAGTGAAGTGACCAGAATGGCAGCAAACCACCCAAAATCCTCATCTGGAGCAGGACACAACCAGCAGACATCCCCCACCCTGCCCAAAATGTGCAAGCACRGGACATGGAGAGGCTGAAAGCCAAGGGAATGGAGTAACATCCCTGGGAAGCCCTTCTTCAGCCAAGGGACAGAGCCAGAARGACAGACAGAGCAGTGTCTGGCAGAACACAGCCCATCCCTGTCCAAGGGAAGTGTTTGGGAAGGCACAGGGAAAAGCCTGAGGTTTCCTGCCTAGGGAACAGGGACTTCAGCCTTTAAGGAGGAAAGTAATTTTGGGTGAGAGTGGTGATGAAACGATCGAGTTCTCAAGCAGATGGAAAGCTGTGGAATATGGATAATGGACTTCAAAAGCCAGATTTCAAAAAATTCAGGAAGCTGGTAGATGGGTTCTCTTGGGAAAATAATCACAAAGAAGGGGAGAGCTGGCAGTTACTGAAAGAGACTTTATTACACACACAATAGCAGGCTATCCCCGTGCAAAGGGAAGGTAGGAATCCTAGGAAGAGGCTGCTGTGGCTGAATTCAGAGCCATTCAATGACCTGGGAATAAAAATGGAATCATGAAAAAAGTATGGAAACAAGGGCTAATAATTAGGGATGGGGATAACAGAGCCACAATGGCATAGAGGGATGAAGTCAGCAGCACTTACATGCAAAACAAGTTTTAATTAGCAAGAGATATGAGAGGAGAATAAAAAGGCTCTTGGATTTGCTCAAAGGAGAAGGGAAAGGAATGCTGGGTCTGTCACCAAGCAGTCAAGGAAAGCATGTGGCAGAGATCCTGGGAGCTGTGTTTGGTTCTATCCATATAAAGGCAGGTGTGTGGCCAGCAGACAGCTCCCAAATTCATGTTAACAGGGAAATGGCTTTCAGACTGGAGCAGGGGGAGAAGATGGGTTAAAAGAAAAAAATTAAACTGGCAGAGATTGAGGAAAGTCTCYGGAGAGTGATGAAAAATCGGGCAGAAACGTCGCTGAGCCATCAGCGCTGCTCTTTGGGAGCTCGTGGAGGCCAGCAGCAAGGGCAAGAAATCTTCATATCTTTAAGTAAAAAAACCCAGGAGCTGTAGGCAATCAGCTCAGCTTCAATCACTGGGAAGATACTAAAACAAACGATGAAACTATCATAGCTTGTAAGGCCCGGGAATTTAATAAAGTGAGAAAAAAACCCCACATCCACCACCAACACGAGTTTGTCAAGAACAGATCATGTCAAACCAACCTAATTTCCGCCTTGACAGGATAACTAGACTTGGTGGATAAGAGGAAAGCTGTAGACATGATATACCTTGACTTTAATAAGGCTCCTGATGCCAGTCCCACGTGGCACCTCCGAGGAAAGTTGAGGAAGCGCGGAGTGGATGTAATCGCTGAGGCTGGGGGCAGAGGGGAGGAGGGATAACAGCCTGTTGACAAAGCGCTCTCAAAGAGTGCTTATCTATTATTTACAACCATGCCAGGAGGCCAACCTACAGCAGGATTCCTCCGGGGTCTGTCCAGCCCTGCTCTCTCCAACATTTACATTTAACTGCTTGCGTTACGGAGCTGGGAGAGTGCTGATTTACATTCGTAGATGATGCTCAGCCAGGAGGAAAGGGGCTGGAAGGGTTCTGAGGGTAGGACCAGAATCTCAAATCTTTTCTGGAAATGAGCAGTAGGAAATCCAAGATGGACAACCATGACGTGATATGTCACATTCACATTTTCTCTGAAAAATCCCTTTGCCCAGGATTTTTCTCCTGGGAAGCTGAGAAGCCTCACAGAAAAAGGAAAACAATAATTATCTCATTTACTTCTGTGTTTTGCTCCTTTGGAATGCAGTTGGAGATTGTTTACCCACAGGTGATTGTCTCATTGGATTCTGGGGTGAGTTGTTTTCTCTCTTTGGCCAACTGGGGCCAAGCTKTGTTGGGACTCTGGAAAGAGTCATGAGTTTTCATTATTGTCTTTTTAGCATTCTGTAAGTATCCTTTCTGTATTCTCTAGTATAGTTTAGTATAGTATTCTTTAATATAATATAGTATAATAAAATAATAAATTAGCCTTCTGAGAACATGGAGTCAGATTCATCACTCCTTCCTTCATCTGGGAACCAGCAAACACAATAGTGGTACACTTGGAAAACATTGAACATGTGGATAAAAAGGACAGAAAAACCTCAGGAACCGGGGTGTTAGAGCTGCCCACAAATTATGGAGGATTCCACCAGGYTACAGAAGATGGCAAATCTTAACAGCAGTGCTGTAAAAAGGACAAAGGAGAATCGTTTTGCTCCACTTGGTTTAATGGAAGGGCTCAGCTGCAGAACTTCAGCCTGACCTGCACACCAGGCTCTCAGAAAGGCAAAGGTCAAGTCACTGCAACTTAACACATTATGACCTCCCCACTGACCCAYGCTGACACTCTGTCTTCTTCCCCAGCACATCTGGCTGCCCTGAGCCTGCAGCTGGAGGTTCCCTTTCTTCCGAGATCAATCCAAAGTGCGTTTGCCACAGTGCAAGACACACATCTCTAATCGATGTGGAGCAATTGATTGCACGTCCCAGCCGGGACGAGCCGGGCTGAATCCACGGAATAGCAATGAAACGGGTGAGAGAGGCAGACAACTCCAGAGAAAGATGAAAGGCACCAGGGTTTGCTTTGTCACTAAAAGAGAAGATGGAGTAAGAACTGACAACTCTCTTCCCTTACTGTAGGAGAATTGGGGGGTAGGACAGTCGGGACAAACGGACACGAGAGATCTCTGCAGCCAGGGCTGGGAACTTGGGGTCTATTGCAAAGGGCCTGGGGCAGGGCCCTGCTGGGAGCTGCCAGCCACAGCTCAGAGCAGGCTGAGAGAAGAGAGGGGGAGAGAGGATGAGAGGGTAAGAGAGTAAAAGGGACAAGAGAGTGAGGTTCCTGTTACAATACAATAAATCTTCTTCTGTGTTGAATATTCTGATTCTCACTAACCAATCTAGTACAAGATACAAATCCTA
>JACDOX010000090.1:1673164-1695492 GCA_014549065.1 Cardinalis cardinalis | reverse complement strand
AACATTAAAACATTAAAACATTAAAACAGGCCTTTTTATCCCAAAACATGGAGCAGCCTCTGGGAGGAGTCAGCTTTAGGAATGGGCTGGGGGAAGGTGGGTGGGGAGGATGGTGAGGGCTCAGCCTTTGCCTTCAAAGCTTTTCCTAGCAATTCTCAATGCAAAAACTTCTGAGACAGCGACGTGCTGGGCTGCAGAGGATGGAGCACTCGCTGCTACAACTCCAAGCCTCTCACTGCCTTCAGACCAAGGGGTCAGCCCAGGGCTTGACACCCTCCAAGATTCCATGTGCCTGGAGGCCAGCAAGGGATGACCCAAGGCCACCTCTTCCAAGACCTCCTTCTGTCTCACAGTCTCCTGAGCTCCTGGTTTGCAGAAATCCTCCTGCTCAAGGCTGCCCTGCTGAGTTTATTCTGAACAAGATTAATTGGCTGGATTTTGTCTGGAAAAGTTGGAAAATAGAAGGTATCTCTTCTTGGAAGTTTGCACAGTGACCATCTAGCAAAGAAGGGGTAGGTGGCTCATGCTCAACCAAAATTCCACATGTATCAGTCCAAAATGTGGTTCAGGTTTATTAAATCTCTAAATTCTCTGTAAACTACTCAAAGGACACTTCCCTCACACCACCAAACCCCTTTACGGTATCAAAACCAGCACATGACCAGTGTCAGAAGGTGCTCACCGTGCCAGGGTGGAGCTCAGTGCTCCAGGGAAAGAGGATGGGACACCTTTCTCCCATGGGACCATGCAGGGGAAAGGAGCAACCCCCATGCCCCTGTAGATCCCTTCCAGCTGAGGTTATTCTATGATTCCATGATAACCACAGTCAKGATCCCTGTCAAATCTTCCCAGCACAGTCTGGGTGGATTTTCCAAGCTGATCCCCCCACCCAGCACGTGCCACGTTCACAGGGTGCTCAGCTCCCTCAAAACATGGGGTGCTCAAGCCTTGTCACTCCAGCTGGGGTCAGGGAGACTGAAAACACAAGTGTATAATCCTCTCACGAGTTAATTAAACCACCCATCCACCCTTCATTCAAACCATTAGCCATGGCTGTTTACAATTAATTATTTGGAACCAAATCAAACAAACAAAGAGAAGACCCAGGAAGAAGAGAGAAAGCCAAGCAGAGCCAGGGCACTCCTGCAGCAGGGCAATAGCMGGGCTCATCCCTGCCTTCCCAAAGTGAGGCACAACCCCTTTTAGCCAACACAAGGGTTGCTGGAGGTGAGGACCCTGCTTGAAGTTTGGGTCTTACCTTGAGCTGCCTCTGTGACCTTGGGAAAACCTCCCTGTCCCTCCTTGCTTCACTGCCAGCCCCTCACGCCATGACCCATCGCTGTGCTGTTCCCTGCACACCCTCTTTTGCCCTTGAAGTGTGAATAAACCACAAATAATTGATTTACACAGCACAAGGGCTCTTTGGTGAGGCGCTTGGGCGGGCAGGAGCCAGCACTTCCAGCCCTGACCTAGCCCCAGGCCCAGGACTTGCAAAACATCTGCAAGACCTGAGATGAGCAGAGAACAGACCTTTCCACCTGCACAGAAAGYTGGGAAGGGCTCCTGAATATTGCAAGGAGGGCAAGCAGCTCTGCTCCTGCTCCAGTGGAGGCTGTGTCCCCAGCTGAAGCTCTCTGCCCTAGTTTATCTCCTCTTTTCCATGATCTCTCTCCTCGCTGAAAGCTTCATTTCAGCGCAGGTATGCGAGGGGAGAAGGGGAGGTGGGGATCAGGGAGCCATCCTTCCTTTTCTCTTCTGATTTCCCTTGCATTTCCTTCCCTCTCATCTGCTGCCACAGCCACACTCTGTCTCTCATCCCCAACCTCTGTCTCCTCCATGCCCTCTCTGCTCCCCATCAAGCCAGGGTTTAATGTCTTTCCATCTTTCCCTGGGTAAATTGCAGYGAGTCTGCCGGCTGCTCGGGTGGAACACACTGTTTTATATGCGCCATAAAGGGARAGAACTCTGTAAACAATATTATTTTTAATAAAATCCAAGTCTTTGGCAGGCCAGCTGCTTTTGTGTCTGTCTTAATTTAATCAGACGATCAGCTCTCTCAAGCAGCAAGAGGGAATGAAAAGCATTAGCAAGGAATCAGGGAACTGGTGAGGAAGAGACATGATTTCCATCAAGAGCTTTCCAGCCCAGCGTGCTGCTATGAGAGCAGGACCAAGTTTTTGGGAAACAGATTCCCAAAACAACTTTGTCAAGGTGCAGGAAGGACATGGGCACACCTGGGCGTAACATTCATCCTGTAGGGCTTGAGAAAGAGCTGCTCTGGGCTGTAAGAGCTGAAATGAGGGATGCGGGGCTCTAGGCGGCTCTCCAAAATGCAGTTTATTGTATCCAAAATGCAGTTTATTGCATCTAAAATCCAGTTTATTGTATCCAAAATGCAGTTTATTGTATCCAAAATCCAGTTTATTGTATCCAAAATGCAGTTTATTCCATCCAAGATGTTACAGCAGTCCAGGGTGGTGGGTGACAGAGCTGTGCCCACAGCTGTCAGCTGCAGGCAGGCCTGGAGACCCTTTGGTTTTGGTTACAATGCATTCTGTACTTTTCTTTTGGTTACAAATGCATTATATACTTTTCTTTGTTTAGCCTCTTAATACYAATCTATACCTTAACTTTTATCTATAGCCTATCATAATTACTATAATTACCATATTCATGTTACTGTTCTCCAATCACTAACAGTCAGTACATTACAGTTTAAGCTAGAAGTTGTTTTTCAGTTTTCTTGCAGTGGAAAATTCTGAGACCTTTTTTCTACTTGTAACTTTGCTGCTTTGCTTGCCTGTGCTCTCTTTCTGCTTGGTRAAAACATCTTCTTGTTTKGGGTGGGTTTRTCCTTTGCTCTAAGCCATAAAAMCCCTTCTAACYAACACACCCTYTGCCTCCTTGGTTAKCCAGTGAGACTGGCTCAGCAATTCTTTTCTTCTCTATCAAAACTTGCTTCCATCTCTATTCCTTCATCAGATTCTACATTTAAAAATCTWTCTGCCAAGCACACATATCTGTGAGACTTTCTTGTCAAACTTTYATCCTTCCCAACACTGGGCCATGAATAAACCCAGACTTAAAGACGCTTCCAGTCAGAGCAGACCACTGCGACGTGGGAAGGTGTCTGACACAGTCCACACTCCCTAGGATGGGAATCCTGCCCAATTTGGTGACTCCCAATGCTTGTGTCCAGGTACATCCACCCAAACCAGCATCCATCAGCTCCCTGTTCACAGCCAAAACCCAAACCAGCCCTGTTTGACAGGTCAAAATCCAAAATCAAACCAATACAATGATAGTATTAGGGATTAAATACTAAATTCTGCAAATATATCCCCAAAATCCAGTCCAGGCTGGATCCAGGGTAAAAGATGCTTCCAAAGAGGGGAGGAGAGGATGTTAGCAGCTGGAGCAAAGGGAGGAGAGCAGCCCTGAGCAACCCCTGACACACAGCATCATGAGCAGCAGCTGAGTTTGAAAGGTGTCACTTACAGACAGCCAAAACCTGGCAGAAACAGCTGATTTTGTGACACTTCTGTTCTTCAAGACCAAGCAACAGCCAGCRAGCATCTGCCATGGGCAGACAGCTCCTTTCCCTGCTCCAAAACCTCTGAGCCAGCAGGCTCAGCACTTGGCCATGATGTCCTCTGAGCCTAAACCATTCCAGATGTGATTCCTGCCTCCTTCTCATAACTCTTTGGGGGATTTTTGGCATTCCAGATGTGATTCCTGTCTCCTTCTCATAACTCTTTGGGGGATTTTGGGCAGCTAGAACAGCCCAGAGCACAGGGCAGGACTCCCCTGGTATGGGACTGATCAAGGGTTCCACTCTTCCACTCAAAGCCACAAATCCTCCAGAATAAAAATCCTCCAAAATTTGAAATAATAAAAACTAATTACAGACACAAAGTAAACAAATTAATTGATGTTTACTTGTTTACCCAGTCACCACAAAATTCTTAATGACTGAACATGTATTTTTAAGATCTTAAACTGAGCTAAGGCACAGCCATAAATATCCCCAGTAAAGCAAACATGGTGCTCGGCACTGCAAAGGAACTAAAATTAGTATTTAATTACAAGAAATCGCTCGAAGTTCTTTTGCTACCATTAATCACTTTCAATTATGAATGTAATTATAAGTCATCTTTTCTCTTTGGGTGGTCGCTGCTGGGACCTGAAGCGGTGACCCTGTGCTCCAGAAGGGAGAACCCCACTTTGCTCACCAAATGACAGCTCCATGCTGGCTGTGCCAAYGGGATGGATCAATTAGTGCCTGCACCAAGCTCCTGAGGAGCCAAGGGCATGCAAACAACACAAGGGTGAGGGGAAAACCGAGTTACTGCATCCCCTCTGCCTGCGCTGATTGGGCACTACCCACCCRTGGCAGAATCAGAGCTACCCAGGCAGAGAAATTGATGTGAAAAATCCTCAATGTCCTCAGATCATTAAAGGACGAGATGATAATGTTATCTCTTGCCACGAGGCAAATCAAAGCCTTGAGAGTTCCCTCCCTGCCACAGGGATGGTTGCGGTGGGGACACGTGCAGCTCACGCCGTGCAGGCAGTGGAGTGGAGCGGAGGGCACAGCCAAAAACTGACCCCTCACCTCTGGCTCTGCCCTCCCCCTCCACCCGGGCTGCACCACGGTCAGCATCACCTCCTGGCAGCTAAAGATGGAGCACATTCACTGCAGAGGGGGATTTCAGCTATGGATCAGTTCTCTGGGGAATCTACATCGGGAATCTGCAAAACGTAATTAAGAAAAGCAAATTCATTAGCCATAAGCGCTGATTTTTTTTTTTTTTTTTTTTGTGAAGGAGGTGGCACTTTTCTTCTGGGCAACTTGCAAACCAAAAATAAAAACTCCCACTCTGCTCAGTGCTCAGCCTCCTTCATCAGCTCAGGCTCCGCTCAAAGGGTTTGGGATGTGGAATTCCAGCCCTGACTGCAGGCGGTCACTGAAATAAATCCTGATGTGGAGGCAGCTGCTGGCAGAGCCTCTCCAGCCTGGGACGCCCCTGATAACCAGGACACTGCACCATGAACTGCTGCCTTGACTCCCCCAAATCCCCTCAGCCTCACAGCCTGCTCCTGGCACTGCTCAGCACCAAAGAGGACCAAAACCCACAAGACAACGTGGAAGATCAAATGGAAACGTTCCCCTTTGGTTCCCTTGGTGCTTCTTCACAGGGAATGTGATTAGACTGCCCTTATCTTGGTGGGAACAGTTGTTAGCAATAATGAAATCATCCAGTCCTTTTCTTTTTGAAATCCAGCCATATCCTTTGGCTCCAGGAAACAGGGGCAGTGACATGTGCTGTTTTCATAAAAAGCCACAAGACAACATATTCCATCACAGTAAATTCTCATCCCTCAAGTGAAGAGAGAAGGAGAGAGATTTCAAGGACAAGAAAAGTTTCAGCCAAAAGAAGGGGCTGAGCTGAACTTCTGCCCATCTGACACTTCCCAAGAAGTTGGCTCTTCACAAGCTGAGGAAGTCTGGATGACGACAGCCCTTGTTGCTTTTGTCTCTCTCCTTCTGCCTCAGCTCCTGCGAGGGGAGCAGGAATCATGCCCTGAATTTCCATGCTGACATGAACTCCAAGAGGATGACTCTCTGTGAGGGAAAGCCCAGCCTCTGGAGGATGGACACTCCAGTCCACACATGGGCCAAGAGTCCAAGGAGGAATCACGCCAAAACCTCCACATGTTTCTCCCAACAGCTACTCGTGACCTGCTCAGAGGCAGGATTACTCTTGCCAGGTCGTAAATCAAGCCAAACTCATCCTCACCTCATCCTCTTGGACTCTCCCCCAGCCCAAGACCCAAATTCCCTGGTGGGCCTTCCTCTCAGCCCAGAGGATGGCAGAGAGTGGACAGCACACTGGGGTGCTGTGACTCAGCACCTGAATTACCCAGGCCCCATCCTGTGCTGCCTCCTAATTAGCAGGCAGGATTTCAGGATTTCGGCGTCCTCAGGTCCTTGGTTGAGTCCCCCCTTCCCTCTGCTCCTCACTTATTCTGTTCACTGAGCTAATTGCCGAGCGCCTGCACCCTGGGTGTCTGCTGCTGTTGGAGAAGATTAGTATTTTTACAGAGGGGGAAAAAAAAAGATTAAAAAAAAAGATTGTGTTTTTTAAAGCAGATGAAAGGAGAGCCCAAGGAGATGTGCATTTGACTCTCAAACATGCTCCTTCAAGTCTCCCTCAGCAGTACTTAAAGGCGTTTCCAAAGCAAGACTTTATGAATGCTAAATGAACCCGGCGCCTTGTTCCTCTGCCACAARAAAAGAAAAAAAACTTATCTTTTATATACAACATTTCCTTTATGGCTGACACYGTGCATCACGCCTTGCTACCACTCCAGACACCGATGCTGACCTTCACAAAGTCACAGGGACACCAGGGGCTCCCCGGGCTGGAGGAACACGCCCTGGGCAGGGCTCAGGCAGCCTGGCTGGATCCAGGCAGGGTTCCCCTGCTGCTYGCCAGCAAGGGAGAGGTGAGAGCTCAAATGGGGAAATGCTCCAAGTCTTGCTTTCTGTCAYTGTGATCTTGGATGGCCCAGCCAAGCAGGGATGCTGGTTGGTGTGTCACCTTCCAGAAGAGTTCCTGAGGATGCAGTTTGTTCAAGGTGGGATGGGGAATGATGAACCAAGAGGGAAAGAGSAGCAGCACAGCAAAGCAGGCAGACACAGGAGAAAACACCCTCTGACTGTCCAGCCCTGAAARCCACCTGTAGCAGCACCTCTACTTCACCAAGGGGTGATGATGGGGTCCTCATTTGGGTGTCCAGCACCCAAACTYTCCCCAGTTCCAAAAAGGATGAGGAAAAGCACATCAATGCATCCAAACACCTTTGSCCATCTGGGTAATCAAGTCAAGCCCACCCAACACCTCCCAATGGAGCAAACAGCCCAACCCAGTGCCAGGACTGACCCCACCACCCTCACTGCATGCATTTCCAGCAGGACCACCCTTCCCTACCTGTGAAACGAGGAAGAAGTGCCTGAACCTCTCACAAAATACTCTGAGAAGCTGGGCCATGCTCTAAGGAAATCACCCACCCAAAGGAAGTCTTGGGAGATTTAATTAGGTTCAGTCTGTGCTGTTTGAGCTTGTTAGGTGCTATATAATTGCTAAATATTATTATTATCTCTGCAGGTACAGCAGTTTGTTAGGATAATGATAGTGATTGACATTTCCCTGGCATCTTTCATCCCAACCAGATCCCATTTTACTCTATTATAAGACACTGTTCTGYCTTGACTCTCCATATGTCTCCAAACTGTCAACAGGATCATAACCAGCTCAGCTTTGCCAAAAGAAATACAGGCAAAGTGGCTCATGGAAGTTCATGAGATGTATCACAAACTGAGCAACTTCAACTTTGTGCTCAAGAACTCAAGTTGCACAGGTAGGTGTGGTGCAGAGATCTATGGGCTCTACTTCAACATCAACATAGAGCAAAGCTGCAAGAAATGCTCCTGGAAGCCACCACAGCACCCAAAAACGTCCCTTGTCCATCCCCATCCCCTTTTCCTGGCAAGCAGCAGTGGGTACCATAACCCAACCACCGCCACGAAAAATACGTCCCAGGGACAGCAAAGCAGAGGGGCCACCGAGTGATTAATGGGAGACTATCAGTTTGGGATAGGTCTCTAAATTCTCATTAAGTCAGGTGCTGAGGCATTGCACATTAATCCAGAACATTTCCCCTTCGGCCCAAACAAATAAATAACTCGTGTATAATTCAGGGAGAACTGGGTGGAGCCATCTCTCCCCCCCTCTCCATCTCTTTCCAACTAACCAGTGAATAAAACATCGCCCACAAATCTATTAGGCTAATTTTAAATCCTGACAATTTAGCAGCACTTCAGCAAGATAAGAGCCATTTATTAAAAGCCACAGTTCATTAAGCCAAATGCTGCTGGCGTATTTACTCAGAGAAGCRGGCCTGGGCTCGGCTCTCACCCAGACCAGAAGTCTCCAAAGGAGCAGGAGTGATCCTATTTCACCCAAAAAGAGATGCCAGCATGAATCTTTGCCCTCCTTGAGCACACATAGGGCTGTGCATGCTTCCCACCAAAGGAACTGGGTGTCCGTGCTGCCTTCTCCCCTCTTGGATGAGCACAGAGCAGAAATCATGGGAGGCTCTGCAGCTTTGGCACCCAGAGCTGTGAGAAGTCCCCMCAGCTCACATGAGGCCATGGGACTGCTCCCAAAAGGATCAACACCCCAGTCTGGATCAGGATTGCACTGCCTTGGAGCCATTCCCATTGGTGGCAAGCACAGATTGACTTKGGAGAGGGATGATTGCTTCCAACCACAAGCCAGGAGGGGGCTCCTGAAGAGGAACTGCTGCTTGTCAAAGGTACCAGATTGCACCCAGAGCTTTCCTTCCTCCAAGCTGCCTCTTGACATCCCTGCTGATGCCCTGGGCTGTGACCATGACAGGGGATGCTTCGGGACACAAAACAGGGGYTGGAGGCTCCCAGGGCACTGGCAGGAAAGAGTTGGACTCACCAATAGGAGCAGCCCTGCTCTCTGGGAATTGAGATTTTTGGGGATTTTGCAAACCTTCACAAGGGATGAGATGGATGCTCCACCCAAACCAAGACACCAGAACCCATAAAGCCAAACTGCATGAGCCCACCTCAGATCTACAAAAGCTGCCCAGCAAGGGTGTGCCTGAGCACAGCCTGGCAGAGCAGACGTGGCCTTAGCCAGCTCTGTGCCAGCATGGATAAGCTCATTCCACATGGGGAACCACCCCTGGCACTGCAGGAGGGCTGAGCCACATTTCCARTGGGGCTGCTRCCARCACCCTGACCCACRGGGTGTCAGGTTGGGTTCTGACTCTGTCAGTGCTGTTTTAGTTTAATGCATTGTTTATTTTATCTTTTCATTTTCTTCCCTATTAAAGAACTGTTATTCCTGCTCCCATRTTTTTTGCCTGAGAGCCCCTAAATTTCAAATTTATAATAGTTCAGAGGGAAGGGGTTYACATTCYCCRTTTCASGGGAGGCTCCTGCCTTCCTTAGCARGCACCTGKCTTTCCAAACCARGMCAGATTTTGGCATGTCYTGGAACTAGAGGATTGGAACATGGAACCAGAGGATTTTTAAGGTCCCTTGCCACCCAAGCCCCTCCAGGATTCTGTGATCCTGGTTCAGGAGGGAGGAGCGGTGAGGGATGGAGCCGGCAGGGAGGGAGCGGTGCCAGCACCGTGCGAGGAGCCGGCGGCAGAGGGCAGTGGAGAAATCCCATCTGGCAGAGTTTGTGAGTGTAATTCATTCCAGCGGGAGACATCCAAGAGACTTTATCGAGTGCAATTGTCCCACTGCGCCTTTCACCTGCGCACACTTGCAAGACAGTCTGGAGTGACTACAGAGTATCCCTTTACAGTCAGAGCTGAAAGGAGCATTGTAAAGGTGAATTAACATTTTAAAAGAACGTAAAAAACCCAGAACTGTTCTAATGATGATTAATGGGAAGCTATAAGGGAGGCCGTGACCTCCTGGTGTCATTAAATGGATTGGCAGGTTTCTGAGCATTAATTATAAATAGCCACAGGAGTTTGAGTGCTTAGCAGAACGATGATAAATCCATGACACAGGCACAGGGACAAGGAGCCAGGAGCGTGGGGGAACACGTGCCTGTGTGTGCACACAGCTCAGCATGCAAGGACACATGGGTGTGTGCACGTGTGTCACACGCAGCAAAGGGGCACAAAGCCAGAAAAAGGTGGAAATGGGTCCGTCTGAGGATACTGCTGGGTTTGGGTGGAGAGAGAAATGGATAAATGATAAATTAGGCACCACCAGTCAATCACATTTTCTAAATGTTTTATATCCCAAAAGCTATAAAAGCAATATTCCTTTCTGGCCTTATTGGAGCCATTTCTGGAAGGCAATCACATCTGTTTCCTTGGGGATTTGAGCTGAACTGTGCCTTGGCTTTTTTTTTTTCCCCTTGCCTTTTTTTTTCCCCTCCCCTTTCTATTTACTCTCTAGCCTGTTACCAAAGCAGGGTCAGAGCATGCATACAAATAGGGAGGAGGAGTGAAAAACAAACAGCCCTGAACCAGTGATGAACAGACAAAAAGTGATTGCAAACTTCTCATGGCAGAGCCACAGCTCCAGTAATCATGGGCCACACAGATTCTGGGTCAGGCAGCTCCCACATTGGTATTTCCCTTGCTTTAATGAGCATCATTCCACAATTCCATTGATATTGTGGAAATCTGCATCCTGGGGCAGTGCTGTGCGTCACCTCGGATGTGCTGAGCCACCCAGCCTGCCTGGGATCTGCAGTTCTTCTCTTCCAAGGTCCCTTGGAGAGACWCTCATGGATTAAAGCCCAAATCCCTCTCTGCAGCCCACAGGGGCCCAGAGCCACAGCCACAGAGGTGCATTTGCTCCCTAAAGCARAAGGTGGGGTTTTGCAGGAGTTCCTTGGGAAGAAAGGATCAGCAAACCATCAGAGCCTGCAGACGGAGGWGGGAATAAACGGGGGATGAATGGAGGGAGGACCTGAGGCTCGTTAATGAGCTCTGCCAGTGAAGCACRGCGACTGCAGAGGGGGAAGGCTCCTCTCGCTGCCAGTGACAGGAACAAAAGGCTCTGGGTGAGATGCCAAGGGGGCAGTCCCATCCCTGGSCATCCAGACACCCCCCCTGGCATTCAGGAGAGAGGCTGAGCTGGCACAGCTCTGCACCAGCAGCCGCATCCCATCCCCAGCTGAAACAGCAGCCCCAGCGCCCAACCATGGAGCATTTCCACTGGGATTGGGATCCCCATTTCCTCCAGCACCTCCCTGAACTGCTCTTTTATTTCTTTTTATTTCTGCCCAATCTATGGGGAAGCAAAAGCACAAGCCAGCCTCCCCCCACACACACTAAAATTTAAAATATTCCTGTTTAGATTTAAGTCTCATTACCATGCTGGGCCCTCCTGTATTATTTCAACTGATTGGAATATGGTGGCAAAGGAATAAGTTCTCCATACAATTTTCTTCTGATCCTATTAGTTGCAATACAATTACAGTGAATACATCAATTCTTCGTCCCAGCAGCTCCTGGAAAGAGCCACCTATTAAAAGCTGGCTTATTAATGGAATTGTACTTCCAGGATTAATCGGGCCACGTTGGCCATTTCCATTTCTCACTCCACAAGTGCTTTTGTTTGCTTAATAGGCTGAAGTAACTTGAGAATGACACAACTTAGAGCTTCCCCATTTGCTCTGCGTATCGCCAGCAAATTTAATATCACTTTCCTTGCCGGCATCTCCCCGGGATAAAACCTGGCAGTGCTGCCAAGGAAATCCACCCTGCAGGCTGGGGAGGGGCAGAAGGGGCTTTCTGCCTTTGGCAGAGGCAACAAGGGGAAATTCCTCATTGATCCMAGGCTTCAAACCCAAAGGGGAATGGCAACACCAAAACAATTTGCCAAAGCCTGCTGGGTGAGAGCCACTGGGATATCACCCCATGAGCAGTCCAAAAGCCTCCCAAAGCCCCTCAGAGCATCACACCCTGCCCAGTTTGATGTGGGGGGGTCCCCTCTGGCCCTGCCCAATCCCAGCCACAGGAACCAGTCCCAGCATCATCCCTGCGCTGTTTCCCAGCACAGATATTCCTGTGGCAGCAAAGCCACTGCATGTTGAAGCACAGTAATATAGTATGACTTTTCCCTTTAATGGAATTTTTCTAGCCCACTAGGAAAAAAAAGACTCCATTAGCCATACTACAAAGGCTCCTACTTATTAGTATTTTAGAACAGCGGCAAAAACATTTCTTGAATCTAATTATTGCTGACAAATATGAAAATTGAAATCAAAGTTAAATTTTCAGCTACAGTGCCTCATTCGGCCGTGGCTCGCCCGCTCCCAACGATTGCATCAACACATTTATTCTGCTGAGCAGGCTCCCAGATTGGGCGCCCCCRTTCCCTGCAGCCCACCCCTCCATCTTCACAGGCATTAGCTCTGACATATTCATCTCCACAGCCAGGCCACAGAACCAACTTCATGTTTACCCGTTGTACGTGGCCAGCGGATCAGAGCGAGGCTTCCGGGGGCTGCAGAGGAAGGGAGCAGAGCTTGCTGCTTGAAGAAGAACTTGCTATTTTTTTTTTCCTCCTTTTTTCAAAATTTATTGTTATTTATTTCCAACTTTGCTGTCTCCCGTCCCCTCCCAACCCGATCTCCAAAAGGGTGATTTTGATTTCCACCAAGATAGAGGATGTGGAAGGGAGGGGGGAATGGAGAGAGGGGGGAAATAAGGAAAAAAAAAAAAGCCTTGTCAACATATTTCCTTTCTCCTACCTCCCCCCAACATACTGTAAAAATCAATCCCCTTTGTCATTTTGCTCTGCTTGTGTGAATGTTTAATGGCTGTCGAGGGAGATAATGATTGCTGCTAGGAAATTCATTTCAGATTTGCTATTTATAAAGTACTTGGTGCTCAGGTGGGAAATTAACATAAGGAAGGGGGAAAGGGACCAAACCAGGGAGAAAAAGGCAGCAGGAGAGGAGGGATGAGATGCTGCAGGGCTGGTTGGAAYGGGATGGAGCCCAAAGAGAATCTGCATCTGGTCCCAGCTCTCCTGGGACAGAGGGAGAAGGTTTGCATGGAGCAGGGATGGCACTGCCAGCCCCTTCCCACCCCTGGGTGCAAGAGATTATTCCCCAAGTGCCTGGGGGCTTCATCCCCCAAAACCCAGACCAGCAGCCCCAGCAGCACCAATGGTTGGTGCCTCAGCTCCCCCTGCAGCCCCTCATCCCTTTGGATTGACCCCAAACCTCCTCTGAGTCCCCTCTCCCCTCGAAGCCCCCCAAACCTGCTGGATTCTTGAATCCCAAGGGAATTCYCATCTGTGGTCCAGCCAGACCCCGCAGCACCAGCGCTGCCATTGAGTTGCTAATTCCTTGTCTTAGAAGTTGCTTTTCACTTTCTGATTTTTCAATAATAGGCTTGGTATGAATCCCTTAAGCTTCTGAAATAAGCTGAAAAACGCTTTTCCAGCCATTTACATAAACACAAGTGGATCAGAAGGAATAATCATAGTTTATGCRTTATTTGGGGGCTTTGGAGATGGTTTCTAATGTGGTGTCAGGTTTTGAAGCCCAAAACATACAATGAGAAGCACTGACGTGCAGAAAAGCAGCACAAAAAGTAAACAATAAATAATACACGTTTTTTTCATGTTGTCTCCAGTGACAAGGCAGTTTTGGCTCTGCCACTACCCCGGCCTCTAATGGATCACGGATCCTGCTCCTCGCCAGCTTTGTTCCAAAAAGAGCCTCATTAAGAGAGATGTCACTCATCCTAAATCCAAATTCACCCCGCGCCAGCCAGCCCCGCCGCTCTCCTGCGCCTTGGCCCGCTATCAAAAACCCCAGTGCTGGCTTTGGGAATTGACTTTGGAGAAGTAAAAGTCTAACGGAGGCACCCTCTGATCTCTAAATACCATCTGTCCTGTAGAAAGGGAATAAAAGCTAAAAACACCCAAACCAAGCCAGGAACCAAGTGCTATTCACCAGATAACTCCTCTAAGAGGGGAAAAAAAACCCAAATACCAAAAAAAGAAAGAGAATATTATGGCAATAATGAGCCTTGCTTTGCTCTGTGGGCCTGTCACGCTTCCAGTGAGGCAGGTCAGGTTTGGCTTTCAAACCAGTTCTTTAAATCAAGAATTCTGTTTCTGGTAAAATGGAAACATTAGCAAAGGATCTGTTTTGAAGAAATAACAATACAAAAYGGAACAAGGCTGGAGACTCCAGCCTCTTTGATACTGCTGGAACACGGCCTTTGGAGCTCTTTTTATTTATTTTTTTTTAAATCACTTCACAACTTTGTACATAAAGCCTCAGCAAGCTCCGAAGAAAATGCTTCAAAAATCAATCCTTACTCTTCCCAGAATTTACTTTCACTGGGAATTTGGGATTGTTCTTTTTTTTTTTTTTTCATTATTTCATTTTGGAATTAGAAAAACCCGAAACATTCTGCTTMGTTTCTAATATTACACAATTTCCTGTGGCATTTCCCACTCCTTAGCAGCTGCTCTCTCTCTCCCACCATGAGTCACTGGAGGACACCAGCCCTATGGACTGAGCTTTTGTGGTTTTCCAAGCTCCTTTCCAAGCTAAATCAGGGTTTCCAGGATCAGCAGTGTGCMAGGGAAATACACCATCCCCTCCAGGCTGGGTTGGATGGGGCTTGGAGCAGCCTGGGACWGWGGAAGGTGTCCCTGCCCATGGCAGGGGGTGAAATGCATCACCAAAGGGGTATCRGGGACASCCAAAGGTGATACAGAGACTCCATCATCAGAAGGCATGAAAAGCACTTTATTTAGAAATCTACAGTTCTTACAGAAACAATGGTGGACCTAAGACCTGATTGGCCTTTAGGAAAATCTTCTCTCTCCTGTTGGTGAACCATGAATAGCACACTCTGGAGAACCATATCTATAAACAACAGTTACAGAAAGAGAGATAATAATTGTTTTAATTCTTTCTCTGAGCTTTCTCACAGCTTCTCACAGCTTCCCAGGAAAATCCTGGGACAGCTATGTCTCTCTCTGTTCAGAGAATATGYGGTTACCACAGGAATGAGATGAGATTTAAGGTCCTTTTCAACCCAAACTGTTCTGRGATCTTGTTCTGTAATTTCCAAAAAAATCCCTGAAGAGAACCCACCCTCATCCTTCCTCCAAGCCAGACCCACCACGTGGTGTGAGCCACAGCATAGAGGCGACCAGGTGACCCTTCCATCCACCTCCAGAGGGTCCTTGGGGCTGTGCTGGGACTTTCCAGCCTGGCAGCACCTCCATCCCCACTATCCCCRTGGGAAGGCAGAGGGTTCCATGCAGAGCTTTAAAGGGAACACTCTGACCCGCAGGAACTCAGGCACAGTGGATGCCCAGAATCCTGAGCTGCCCATGCAGCTCCTCTGAAGCATTTCAGAGTCGAGGCTCCTTTTTTTGACTGCCCTGATTAGCAAGCAAAGCATTACTGGGAGGTGGAGGAGGGGGGCAAGAATGCCAAGAACCAACCACTGTCTTCAGTGGGAACAGTCAACAGGACAAGGGGGCCAAGAGGTCAATTAATTTACAACAGCTTTCAGCATTAGACATATTAACTGTTAAGCACATCAAAAATCCGTGCTCTGCCTCCTGGCAGCAGAGAGCAGAGCCTGGCAAGGCAGCACCTCTGATTTATCATTGACCACGAGCAAGGTGCCTGCTTGGGGAGGGGGAGGAGGAGGAGGAGGAGGAGGAGGAGGGAGGGAGGGGGCAGCTCCTCCCAGCTGCCAGCCACAGCTCCAAATGTGCTGGGATGCAATTCCTGCAGGATGCAGGGATTGGGGTGCCCCAAGGGGAGCAGTGACAAAGGGGTCACTCTTTGTCGTCYTGGTTTTTGTRCAACCACAGAATAGTTTGGGTTGGGAAGGGACCTGAAAGATCCTCTTATTCCAACCCCCTGCCACRGACAGGGACAGCTCCCACTGTCCCAGGTGGCTCCAAGCCCCCTCCAGCCTGGCCTTGAGCACTGCCAGGGATCCAGGGGCAGCCCCAGCTGCTCTGGGCACCTGTGCCAGGGCCTGCCCATCCTCATAGCCAAGAATTTCTTCCCAATATCCCATCCAGCCCTGCCCTCTGGCACTGGGAGCCATTCCCTGTGTCCTGTCCCTCCATCCCTTATCCCCAGTCCCTTTCCAGCTCTCCTGGAGCCCCTTTAGGCTCTGCAAGGGGCTCTGAGCTCTCCCTGGGRCCTTCTCCTCTCCAGGTGAGCACCCCAGCTCTCCCAGTCTGATTTTTTTTCCTATAAAAGCTTCTAAAGCATGAAAAACCCATATGTGGGTGCTGGCTGGCAACAGAAGACAGAAGCATGGCTTGGACTTCACTACAAAATCCCCAAATCTGGCACCTTGCTCATTTTGGCTCCTGTTTGAAACCAAGAGCCCAACTCYAAGTCCAAGTCACAGCTCCAAGCTTTTGCCATGAACATCACAGATGGATCAGGTTTGAGTCTAATGGGAGATTTGTCACTGCCCACCAAAGGAGAATGACAGTAATGCTTCAAAAATCCCATTTCCCCTCTTTAAAGCTCTTGTCCCTTCAACTGGAGAACAAGCAAGGAAAGTTTTGCCCTTTCTTGCCGCTATTGAAGTTGGGAAGCAAAGACAAACACAAATAAAGGTCTTTTTCTGATCCCCATGGCCAAATATTTGCTCCTCACGTGGTGTTTCCCAGGCTGAGGAAAGCTGAGGTTCACCTCCAGTGTCTGACTGGAGCTTCCTGGGAAGAGCTCTCCCCATCCACTCCTGGTTTACCACAGAAAACAGCAAGCCCTGCTCACTAACCTGACCTAGATCTGCCAAATGATCAATTTCTTCCCCATGGGGAAAAAACAAAATGGGGGAGGAAATCACAATATAGGTATTTTTAAGTGAAAACTGCAAGAAAAATACACAAAGCAGACACTTCTAATACCAAATGCACTCGTCTCAGGAGTGAGTTAAAGGAAGATGGAGAAACCACGAGCCAGGGTTGTTGTGCTGGTCAAAATTCCTATGTGGGGAAAGGAGAAGTAGCTTTTGTGAAACACAAGGATATCCCAAAACTGCAGCCTCCAGAGCCCCAGTCCTGCACAGAGGGATTGTCCCTAGGGTGGCTCAGAAGCTCAGATTTACCAGAGGAGGTTTTTTCCAAGCTCCCAGCTCCCACYTGATCCTCTCTGCCTATCAAACTGATATTTATCTCCTTCTGACCCRTGAAGATCATCCCAAATGTGGGAAAGAGAGAGCAGTTGGACACCAGCCTGGGCTTCCATAGAATCCCCAAATCTGGCACCTCTGCTCATTTTGGCCCCTGCTAGAAGCCAAGAGCTCAACTCCAAGGCCAAGCTGCAGCTCCAAACCCTTGCCATGAGCACCTGAGATGGACAATCCTTCCCACCACTGCAGGTGGCCACAGGCACCTTGCTCACRTGTGCTTCATGCCAGTAAACAACTGCACGTCCTGAAATTTGTCCTGAAATTATGGGACCCCACACGTCTCCAGTGAGGCTCCTAAACCTGGTGTAGCTACTACACAAACCTACTCCAGCACCTACTCATGCRCTCTAAGGTAATTTATCACACACAATGGAGTTTCCATTTCACTTTGATTTTTTTATCATTTKGATCATGATTTTTATCATTGAGATCTCTCTACAACCACAGCGTATAGCTACTACAACAGCTTTACTCCTCCTTGTATCCCACCAATCCACTGCTGTGTAACCAGCTCAGCACAGGGAGGCTCTCAGGGAAGCAGCAGAAACCCACACTTGTGTAGTGGGATAGAATWTAAGAAAATAAAGATAGTGTAGAAAGTATTCTTGCCCCTRAGGAGTTGCAGCTGGGCCRATTATCAAAGATTAGGRGCAGGCCTKACTTTAACAGGCCACACCTGTGGCCAGTGAGAAGAAGAGTGCTATAGAAGAGTGGGGTGGTGTTGAGAAGGGAGCTGGAGTCATTTGGCTGCTTTGTGAGGAAGAAAGGGTCAGTGCTCTGAGGAGATGCCCATGAGAAACACCAAGAAGGTGTGGAACTTTTGTGATAAGGAGACAACAGCATGGAACCCCTGCAATAAGATGACAACACACTTGGAAAACCCACCTGCAGCTCCACCACCCAAACCAAAATCCCTTCCCTGCATTTTGGGTGCCTCCAGCGTTTTGCACAGCTCAGCTGCTTTCCAAAGGTCTTCTCAGGTTCCTGCTTGCTCCGACGCATCTTAAAAATGTGCCAATTAACGCCACGTGGTTCCTGATTTCCAGAGGTGCTGATACCTCCTCAGCCCTGCTGGGAATCAACAGCAATGACAGATGTTCAGCCACGCTCCAGATCCAGCAYCGAGCAGGCAGAGTGCATTCCCCTCCTTTTATGTACTGCATATAACTGGGTTATCTAATCATGTAGCTATTGATTATTACTGTTATTACCTATTAAAAAGCTATTTTCTGCTGTTGGGGTGAATATCACGTTTTATTGACCTGTGTGATAACTATTAACCACATCTAATATTTTTCCCGAGGACCAATAAATCCGAGCATTCACAAAAAGATGTCGATACACGTAATTTTTCTTATACACATTCATTAGTGCAATTACCTCCTGCATGAGCTGCCAGGAGGTTTCCCCTCACCCCTCCACTGAGAGAAAATTCTCACAGGATTCTGGGGGTAGAATTTTTTGGGGACAGTATTTTTTGGTGATAKCATTTCTTGGGGGATAGGGGTTTTTTGGGGGCAGCATTTCTTGGGGATAGAATTTTTTTGGGACAGAAYTTTTGGGAGTAGCAGGAGGTTTCCCCTCACCCCTCCACTGAGAGAWAATTCTCACAGGAATYTGGGGACAGCACTTTTTGGGAATAGCACTTTTTGGGGACGGCCTTTTTTGGTGATAGCATTTCTTGGGGGATAGGGATTTTTTGGGAGTAGCAGGAGGTTTCCCCTCACCYCTCCACTGGGAGAAAATTCTCACAGGATTCTGGGGGTAGCATTTTTCAGGGATAGAATTTTTTGGGGGACTGGCATTTTTTTGGGTGTAGCATTTTTTTGGGGACATCATTTTTTTGGGGATAGTATTTTTGGCCACAGCATTTTTTTGGGATATCATTTTTGGGGGGCAGCATTTTTCAGGGATAACATTTTTTGGGCACAGCATTTTCTGGAGATAGCATTTTTGGAGGTAGCATTTTTTTGGAGGTGGCACTTTTTTGAGATAGCATTTTTTGGGCACAGCATTTTTTTGGGAATAGCGATTTTTTCATAGCTCCAACCCAGATCCCAAATCCTGCCCTTCCTAAGGGGAAGCACCCAGCCCCTCCTCCCTGTGGATGTGTCTCTGGGTCAGATCCAGCCTTTCCATCACACACCAGCACAGCCTGTCTCACTTTGGGAATTATCTGCATCCCAGCCACATCGAACGAGCGAATAATTCTTTCGGATGAGGAACGCTCTGTGTAGGATGTTGACACATGCTATTATTTTACATACCTATTTCAGCTTGTATGCTTATTAGAATAAGGTCTTTATGCTAATTTGGAAATCAAATTCCCATAATTCTTGGCTTACTGATGCTAAAGGCCCAGCTAAATCTTCTATGACCTTTTAGCCTGGTTAATCCTTTTACGCGTGGCTGAGTGAAGAGTTTTCTTGTCTCTTCCACTCCTGAGTGCTGGGGTGAGATTTTTGCCTCTTCCTTAAGAAATCCAGGTGGGCTGTGGGTCAAGGACATGGGGCACACGTGAGGACACCCCTTTGCTTTGAGCCAGGAAAGGGGGAAGGGAAAATTCTGCTGCCTGAGCCCTGTGTGAGGATATTTTGGATTTTCATTGCTGCTATTTAAAAACCACACAGAAGACCCAGAGCAAACACAATGAGAGCTGTGTTGCCAAATTGCCACTCACTTCCCAAAGCCCGGGGCTATCCCAGCCCTCTGCAACCTCCCCTCTTCCCTTCTCCTTTCCCAAGTTGTGGCTGGACATTTTCTGGCTCCKTCCTCCTTGAGAGTGGATGCAATGGACACCTGCAGCTCCTTCCCAAGGGGATGCAGCAGCCAAGAAATGCCCCAGCTCCAGCTTCCTTTGTGTCCAACCACTCTGGATATTCCAGGGCTCCTTCCTGATGGACACAGCCCTCAACAGCTCCCATTTTAGAGCCGCAATTCCACAAATCCAACAAAGCTACAGAATTTCCACAGAAGCAAATCTGCAAAACTTGGAGGACCCGCGGATGTTTGCACAAATGCAGGTGGTCAAACGCCTCTGAATTATCCCACTTCRTGCTCCACTTTCCTCTCAAGCACACTCACAAACCACTTTTCCTATTGTTTGTTTGGCTGGAAATAGGGAAATGACCCAGAGGAGGATGAGCYGCTGCAGAGGGCAGCACACATCTCGGAGATATTTGGAGGAGGTATGTGCCAAACACAGTTTTCCTGCATGACAATTATTTTCACATTTTCAAACACAAGCCAGCTCCACTTCTGGACACCAAGCAAAGGGGAAAACTTATGAATTCCAAAAACTACTGGGATTAGCAGAAGAATTCATGAAGCAGAAGCACATTACTGCTGATTTTCAGCACTGCATACAAACCTAAATATTACCTTGGGGCTTGAATGAACCCAAATTTCTCAAAACTCTCTTTAAAAGTTAGTGCTAAAATACAAAATTATTTGTAGGGTGTGTTTGAGGGGGTTTTTGAATGGTTCTTAAATAAAATTATGCAAGAAAAAAACTCCCAAGGGGACTCCTTCCCTCCAACAAGGCAGCAACTSCCAGCCCAAAAAAGGCCCCAACTTTTTGCTGCCCTGGGCAATTTTTCACCCAATTCCCCACAGTTCTGCCCTGGGCTCTCCCCAGGCCACGGAGTAACGTGGCTCCCTGCTTTCCCTCACTCCAGGAGTGACTCAGGGACTTCTGGCACCCACATCAGATTCCTGAAATGCAGGGAATTGGGGGATTTTGGACTTAGGGAGTCAGCACATTCCTCCCCGCTGCTCTGCTGCCCAGGAGAGTTATAAAAATAAGAAATAAAGAAATAAAAAAACCAACTACTTTTTGATCTGCAAGCTTTGATAGGAGCGAGGAGAGGAAGCAGGAAGGATAACCAGAGGCATGGAATAAGACTGCGAGGAAGCCAGGTGAGGAGCCCCAAAGCAAGCATTAAAAAATAATAAAATAATGAAATAATAAAACAGCTGAAGCCTAAATTCCGAGCAGGAGAAGTGAGGAGGGAAAGGCGCAGCTTCATCCCTTCACTCCCCGCCCGGGTGGCAGCCGGGGAAGCCCCTGGGATGCAGGAATGCCGAGCGGGCAGCAGCAGCAGCCCTGCGAGACGGAGAGCGGGAGGAAGGCGAAGAGGAGCGATGCCTCGGCACCGTGTGATGTGCATGTTAAGCAGCCCGTGCCGGTCGATACGGCACGCGGGGGCTCTCCCCCCGCAGCAGCCGGCCCGGTTTGCCCAGCAGAGAGAAGTTTGTGCTGGGAGACACCCAGTGAGCATCCCTGGCCACCCCGCACCCCCAGCCCCGCAGCCAGAGCCCGCCCGGCTCCTGCTGCAGCGCTCCCCGGCACACGGGGGACGAGGCTGGGCTGCTTTGGGCATCCCCAGCCTTCCGTGGGCACCTGGGAGCAGCGCAGAGGGAGCAGGATCCGGCTGTGGAGAAGGAGGCGCATTCACCCCCCGGGTCCCTCCATCCTCAGGAGACCCCACATCCCCCCGGGTGCATCCGTCTCGCCATGGAATACTCGCACCGCCCCGGGGGGGCATCCCTGCTCCAAGGAGCGCCTGCTTCCCCCCCCGGGGCGCATCCGTGTCCCCGGGAAGCGCCCGCATCCCGCCCCGGAGCYCCGCTCCAGGCGCAGCAGCATCCCCCGGCGCATCCCCTGCGCATCCCGAGCTCCCGCGGCGGCCCGGGGCAGGATGCGGCTCCATCCTCCCCTCCCACGGAGGAAAGCCCGCTCCCACAGCCCCTCCAGATGGCTGCGAGGAGCCTAACGCGAGCTGACAGGCTCGGCGCTCCCGGCCAGATGGGGCTGGCTCCTGCCGCCTCTTCCCCCCTCCTTTTCCCATCGCTTTTTGCTCTTTTTTTTTCCCCTTGCACAGCCCCCCCTCCCCTCCCAGCGCCGTCCCCCGGCTGGGGGGAGGCAGCCGTGCCGATCCGGGACAGACTGGACCAGCGCTTCCCAACTCCCAGCGCGGCGGGAGCGGGGCTGCACCGAGTTTTTCGGACGACCTTGCTGGAAAAGCAAAGGCGTGGGGGGAGCACGGAGGAACCCCGGTCCCCCCCCTCCCCGTGCCCCTCCAGCCTGTTGGATCACTGATCCTGCCAGAACCGTGCTGGGATGGCAGAGTCCTTCTGCACCCGCAGAAATAACCAGGACGCCAGGGGAGCGGCGTCCCCCCCGCCGCCAGCCCGGTGCGCCGGGGATTCCTGCGCCGCACCCGCATCCGCATCCCCCGCAACTTCACGGCGGGCTGGGGAGCCTTTCCCAGCTCCGTCCCCGCTCTGGRGGGATCCCCATCCCCGCTCTGGGGGGATTCTCATCCCGCAGCCCCCTCGGAGGGTGCTGCTGTGGGACCGCGCATCCTCCGCCCGCCCGGGCTGCGTCCCCCGCGGCGTTCCCTACCTTGGGGGAGGAGGAGCGCGGCCATCCCGGCGAAGATCACCCAAGAGACGGGGTGGTGCATTCTGGCCTGGGCCATGGTTTTCCTTCTCCTTCCCCACTCACTGCCGGGCGGGGAAAGGTTTAAAATCCAGCGTTT
>JACDOX010000090.1:1629241-1657137 GCA_014549065.1 Cardinalis cardinalis | reverse complement strand
CTGTGACACTCCTGAGCTGGGCTCTCTCCAGGGAATTTCACCTCTCTGAGCCTCCACCACTGCTGACCCAGCCTGGGATGTGCTTGAGCTCAGGGAGTGCAGCCAGTGGGACCATGGACATTAATGGAGAGCCTGGCAGTGCTGGTTAATGGTTGGATTTGATCATCTTAGAGGTTTTCATAACCTTAATTATTGGATAATTATAGGATTTAGCCTCTGCCTGGCTGCCTGTGTGGCACAAGCAATAACCTGGAATTAACAGCTCCTTCACCAGGGCTGAAACCTCAACGGCAGCATCTTCCTCCTCCACCAGTCCCAGTATTCCCTACTGATGAGTGCTTTTCCCTGCCTCAAGCACTGTGCTGCCTTCACTATCCCGACAGAAGCTCCACGCACACTCTCAGCATTCCTGCAGGACATTTGATAGGATCCCATGGCTCCAATTTCCAAGAGAAAAACTCTCCTGATTGTTCCTGGTGGCTCTGGTGGAAATCAGTGATGTCTTCTCCAGCACAAGCTGGGTGAGGGCTGCATTTACCCATGGAAGGGCAGGGCCTGGGGTCAGCAGCATCACTCTGATCCAAGCAAGATCAAGAATGGCGCTCTTGGAGAGCCACCAAAGGATCTGACACTGCTCATCCCAAACCCAAGGCTGCTTATCCACAGCCTGACTTCCAACAAAACCACAGCAATGCCTTTTCCTTGGTCTTGAAACTAGGAACCAGACACACTTCAGGGACAAAAGGTTTTTATTTCAGTATTTAATAAGGACCTTTATGGTCTTAATGATCTTCATGATCTTAACACTTTGCCAAGGTGGAATACACCAAAAAATTCACACACATGGTAGGTTGTGTAYACAACTTTATTGACTTGGCAACTTAGCATATCTAACCAAGATGCTTCAATGAGAGGCTTGAATGAACAGYGTGATGTCTCTTTATCCCAAAGTAATCTTCCCTAGATGGGTCTAATCTCAGGTTACAAGTTGTATTCTAGAGGGGACTTTGGTATCTCAAGATAGCATAAGGCTTTCTGCCTTCCAGTTCTGAGGCCTTTAGGATGTTTGATCTTTTGGCCTAACAGAATACCAGGACTATGCTAAATTATCAGACTTAAGGAATTCCAAGTGTGCCTATTRAGGGCACTGAGAATACAAAAAATGTTTATAAAAGTAAAAGCAAATAATTCCCATGGCATCAACAGGATGTCACAGCTTTGGTCCATGTRGGAGCCTGTAACGCTCCCGTGGTACCCAGCTGTCAGGACCCAGGACATCCCTCTGACTGTCCAGGATGGCCAAGAACCTGCCAGGGGGCTCAGAGACCCTGGCACAGAGCCCAAAATGCCCCTGTGTGTTTGATTATGACCCGTGAAGCAAGTTACCAACCTTAGATGAAGATCTGCAAGCCGTGACAAATTAAGCAGAATGATAGTGAATTTATCATGGGGTGGAAAAGTAGATTTGGGGGTTTTTTAGAATGGGGATTCAGGGGGGCAAGATGGAAGGAACTGAGCATGTCCAGCCTTTCTCCTTCTTCTTCTTCTTGGCCTCCATCTTCTGCTGTGATGGTGGCACTTACAGATTGGTTTAGAGTAGAAGCTCACTGTCTAAGACAGGTGATGGGTATTGGGAAGTAAKTGTAAACATTGTACAGGTAGTTTTTAGTATAAAGACATAACACTGCCCTGGRGCAGGCAGAGTGCCTGGAACTGTCCTGCTGGACACACCTCRGCAGGGCAGGAGAAAGAAATTTACAGATAAGAAACAATRAACAACCTTGAGACCGAGAAATGAGGAGCCCTGACTCCTTCTTCAAGCACCAGGCTGAGAAAAAAGACTTTCTAACGCATCTGGGGGTCACTGTGAGCAGCAGAGACCCTSAGACCCAGAGAGGCTCTGAGCCCCAGCCGTGCATCCCCCTGGCTGCCAATTCACCCTCTGYCTGGGGATGCAGCCCTGCTTCCCGTGGATCCCAGGGAAATTTRGAAGTAGCACCCGACTCTGGCCTGCTTGGAGCAGTTTCTGAGCATTTTTCTGGCTCTGAAAAAAAACCCAGCAAGGATTTGGCAGCCACAACACTCTGTGAGGGAGCTGGGAAGAAACCCACACGYCTCCTTGTCCTCTTTTTCCCTGTGTGGCCCTAGGGCAAGGGGACAAGATGCCCCTGTGAAGAAACAAAATCCCAGCATGGAAAATCCCCCAGGGATCTTGGCAGGGCTCTCCCAGGAGGAGGCAGGGAGCCGAGAGCTGGTGCTGCTCATCAGCTGAACATTCTGAAGGGGTAAATTAAATTCATTCATCTCATCCCAACTCTCAATGGCAGCGTTTTCACCCAACACACACGTTCCTGACAATCAGCTTAATTTACTTCAATAATAAATGAAAAAGGGAAGTTTTCCTTTATAAGAGAAATCAGGACCAAGTGCCACGGCGCTTTTTGTGTGGGTTTTTTTTAAAGCAAACTATTCAACTYGTTCTCTTTAAATAAAATGATTCCTTTATCTATTATTCATTTGAAATACAGAAGGAGGACACAAGAGACTGGAAGCGCATGGTTTGTTTCTGACACCTCTGGAATAGTTTTTAGGAAGACAAAATGCACAGAGCTTAGGGGTTTGGTAGTTAGGAGCCCAAAACTTCCATTTCCTCTGGTTTATGATTTTATAATGTTGCCCATCACTCTGGTGTCTGCATGCAAATCTTAGCTGGCTGAACCTGTGTTATTTGCTGGCTGGGATTGCTCAAGAGAAGCAGGTTTTGTCCTGTGCCCACACGTGTGAGATGCAGCTACACAGAATTACACCAAGCTGGGATACAGGTGACTGTAACAGCCAAAACACCTCCAGCTTCAGTCAGGATATTCCTTAGTGTTCCAGACTGCAATGCAAGATGTATTCCATTACCATCTGTATGGCAGATTATCTTTTGTCAAGTGGGCAGTTTGCCTTATCTCTCTCTCTGAGTGATCACAATCACTCCTCCCTTGGGAGGGGACATCTGCTGATAACAGCCATTGAATGTCACTGCATGGCTGATAAGAACTACAGCATCCCATTGGGAGATGTGAGCCCAGAGGGAGGAGCCAAGCATTCCTACCCRGATATAATCTGGAGATTCTGGAACACCAGCCAAGCATTCCTACCCGGATATAATCYGRAGATTCTGGAACACCAGCCAAGCATTCCTACCCGGATATAATCYGRAGATTCTGGAACACCAGCCAAGCATTCCTACCCGGATATAATCYGRAGATTCTGGAACACCAGCCAAGCATTCCTACCCGGATATAATCTGGAGATTCTGGAACACCAGCCAAGCATTCCTACCCGGATATAATCTGGAGATCCTGGAACACCAGCACGGCTTCTGCACTGGATTCCCCAGAGGAACAGCAGCTGCCTCTGCCCCTGGATCTTCAGAGGAAGCCTGCACCTTTCTCCAGGATCCCTGCTCCAGCAGAGCCACCCCTGGCACTGCAGGAGGGCTGAGCCACAATTCCAGTGGCACTGCTGCCAGCACCCTGACCCACAGGGTGTCAGGTTGGGTTCTGACTCTGTCAGTGTTGTTCTAGTGTACTGCATTGTTTATTTTATCCTTTTATTTTCTTCCCTATTAAAGAACTGTTATTTTCTGCTCCCATATTTTTGCCTGAGAGCCCCTTAATTTAAAATGTATAGCAATTCAGAGGGGTGAGGAGGGTTCACATTCTCCATTTCAGGGGAGGCTCCTGCCTTCCTTAGCAGACACCTGGCTTTCCAAACCAAGACACTTAGTGAAACACTCCTTGGGATTCAGCTCCTGAAATGTTGGTTATTCCCTTTTTTAGGGGTAGTCTTGCGCCAGGCACCCAGGGCAGCAGCAGACCTGTCTCCTTTCCACCCCAACAGGCAGGACTCACCTTCACCGCTCTCCATATACTTTCAATGTAAATATATAAGATGTACTCAGGGCTCTCTTTGTCAATGGAGAGAGAGACCAGCACCTCCAGAGGGCAATTCATCCAGGCAGCCTGTCTGGGAGGAGATGAATGGCCTCTGGAGATGCCCATTTCTCTCCACCGACGAGGAGGGAGCCCARGGCGACAAACCCCAAACGTTGACATCCAACTTTTAGACAGTCAAGTCAGAGCAGATTAATCCAACCCATTACTGGGGCCTTTAATTTTTGCTGGCTTGATTTACAAGTGCTTGCTCAGCACGTTGAGTCCCAATGTCACAACAGGGAGGAGGGCCCTGAAGAGTTCTTTGTCCTCTTCCCACCTTGGATGTGACCATCTGTACTCTGCCACACACCTCACGGTATCAAATGCAGATAAAATAAGAATTATTCTCGCTGCAAACTTTCTCTTGGAACTCGAAAAAAAGTGAAAATGTTCAATTAAGGTACATTGTTACCAGAGTTTGTAACACACTTGGAGACRACAAGCTCTTTGGAAAGGAAGAATGTATCATTATCCTCACCTTGTAGGTGGGGAGATGGCTGAGGCATGAATAAAACACAGCTTTGGAGCCATAACCCGCAGCTCTGTCCCTGTGGAAGCCAAGGGCATCCTGGACTCATCCCGCAGAGGATTCTGCCCCTCTGCAGAGCTGAGTCCACCTCGGGGGTCCCAGCACAGGAAGGACCTGGAGCTGCTGGGCAGAGTCCAGAGGTGCTCCAGGGCTGGAGCCAGGCTGGGAGAGCTGGGGGTGCTCACCTGGGGAGGAGAAGGCTCCAGGGAGAGCTCAGAGCCCCTTGCAGGGCCTGAAGGGTCTCCAGGAGAGCTGGAGAGGGACCGGGGACAAGGATGGAGGGACAAGACACAGGGAATGGCTTCCACTGCCAGAGGGCAGGGCTGGATGGGATATTGGGAATTGGGAATTGTTCCCTGGGAGGGTGGGCAGGCCCTGGCACAGGGTGCCCAGAGCAGCTGGGGCTGCCCCTGGATCCCTGGCAGTGCCCAAGGTCAGGCTGGACGGGGCTGGGAGCAGCCTGGGACAGGGGAAGGTGTCCCTGCCCATGGCAGGGAGGTTTGGAATGAGATGAACATCAAGACCCCTTCAAGCCCAACCCATCCTAGGGTTCTAAAGTGAGACAAGCTGGGCTCAGAGGGCTGAATGTGCAGCCTTGCAGGTTAGAATCACTCTGCTTGTGATGGGAAACAGAACAAACTTTTGAAACCAAGTTTTATTGGGACTGAGGTGATGCTGAACACCTTTTGCTGGCCCCTGGATCCCTGGCAGTGTCCAAGGCCAGGCTGGAGGGGGCTTGGAGCCACCTGGGATAGCAGAAGGTGTCCCTGCTCACAGCAGGGGGTGGAACAAGATGATTTTTAAGTTTTCTTCCAACTCAAACCCTGCTGGCATTGTGTGATTCCAGCAGCAGCAGCAGGATGGGGGTGGCTTTGCCCAGCAGRGCAGAGGCTCTGGCACTGCCCACGTGCCCTCTCTGCTGTGGCTGCAGGGTGACAGCACCCCAAGGACAGCCCCCAGCCCTTCTCACAGCAGCTCCCCACGCTCCTGTGTGGGGCAGGCCTGCCTGGAGCCCACAGCACATCCATCTCACATCCTAACTGGGAGCCTCCCGGGGACTAATTAGGCTCCAGACCCCAATCAGTGCTTGTGGGTACATTTCAAGCTGCCTCCCACCGYGCCTGTGAGATGAATCCAGCCCTTGGCTATTCAGATTTTGTTAATTGCAGCTATTCCAGAGGCACAATGGAGCATTTTTTATTCCTGCAGCACTGTGTGCAAGCAGGTGGATCCCATTACTGTCAACTGGCAGCTCCACATCCCTGCCCTCCCCACACCAGAGCGTGGTGAGCTGCTCCATAGGTGGGAGCCTCCAGCTGCAAGGAGGAGGTGAGCTCCTGAATGTTATGAGTAGAACAGCTGCCCATTTTTTTTAAAAAGGTTGCAGAGTTCACAGGTTGGGCCAGTTGCTGCCAGGGTGGAGTTCTAACTGTTTGTTACTGTAATCACCTGTCATTGATGGTTAAGAATTCCCCATTCTGTCGAGTGGCACCCTGCTGCTTCCTGGAGGATGGCACCCAGACAGTGAAGGCGAAGGGACATCGAGTGGGCATGCAAATGACATCGGATCCAGCATGCAACACGAGAGACCCCTCACCAAACCTAGCCAAAAACCCCTAAAACGATGAGCCAACACAAGATTGRTGAATCAAAGCAATGGCTAGACATGAGGAACAGAATCTAGTATYCGCCACCACCTTTTTACYCCTCACCCTAACCTCAAGATGTTGGCTAGACAGAGGAGCTCAAATGTTAAACTAGAAAATCAAGGAAATCTCTTGATGCTCTCGTGAGGATGGGACCCCCAGGTCTGCCCACAGACCGGTGGGCAAAGCTGCACTCTTCCTCCTCCTCCAAGCCACTTCTGGGAGCAGCAGCGGKGTGAGYGCAGACCCGTCAGCTCTTCCCACATGAGCTGGTCACTTTTAATAAACACAATAAAAAGGAGAAAGATCTCCTGCCCTATTTATTTCAGTGACCGCCCTGGGTAAGGAGTCAAAGTTGGTTTTGGACAAAGCTGCACTCTTCCTCCTCCTCCAAGTCACCTCTGGGAGCAGCGGCACCGGTGTGAGCTCAGACCTGTTTGTTCTTCCCCACCTGAGCTCATCACTTTGAATAAAGGCATTGAAAAGGAGAAAAGCCTCCTGCCTGTGTTTATTTCATGAAGGAGTTGTCTTCCACAACAAGAAAAAGCCCGGACATGCTTAACACAGGAGGTCTTGCTGACACTCTGCCCGACCTGTTCACTCAGCTGAAAATTGCAGACTCACCTCTCTCCGCCTGGGAATGCACCTCCCTCCTCTCAGGGTAATGAAGTCCAGGTCCATAAAGCAACACACGCAGAGCTGGCCCTAAGTTCACCCTTAGATCACCTTCCCAGGGTTTTTGTCCATCTACCCACAGGCCACTTAATTAAAAGTTAATTTTCCCCTCAGCAGTCCYTGCTAGGCAGGGCAGAGGGGAGGCTGGGGCAGTGGCTCCTCAGGGCAGCCTGGGGCAGGGCTTGCTCCTGGCCACGATTCCCCTGGGCTGGGTGCTTCAAGTGGCTCCTGCATGAAGCTGGGAGGGTTATTCTGGTTTTCTTTTGCAATGTAGATCTATTCTTCTGGAATAAATTTTTATCACTTCCCAAGGATCTGTGCTCATTCCTGCATCCATGAGAGCACTGCAGCTGAAGGATGGTGGCAGCTGAGCAATCCAGAGCCTGGAGAGGCAGTGATTTAACCCCAGGGGGATGGAAAAGTGAAGGGCAATGCACTGGAGAGCTGAAACAACAAAACTCACCTCCTCTCTTCACTTACCCCACTTCACAYCCATCCCACACTTCTCCTCTGTCCTCTCCCTCTCCAGCATTCCCAGCTCCGTGCCCTGGCTGGGCTCCTCCATCAGGGTCCCCATGGGTGGCACTCAGGGGCTCCAGCTCAGTCACTGATCAGTGTTTGGGGCTTTTTGGGAACTTCCATCAGGCTGCCTTGCCTTCATTACATCAGGTAATGAACACATTCATCTTCTCAGCCACAGCGCCAATGGAAATGGGGCTGAGGGGCGTTCATGGAGCTGTGGAAATCATTGGCACCTCATGAAGGGGAGCCCCGGGGGTGTGTGGCAGGGTTTGGGGGCTTTCTCAGAGGAGATGCCAGAAGTCTCATCTGTATCTGCACYGCTGATGCCTTGGACTGAGCCTAGAACAGAGGCCAGACAGAGTTAGGAGAATAAAGTGGGAATTTATGCAAGGCCTTTAACAGACACACCTTGGGCAGTCAGAGCCTCCCAGAGGCTGCAYCCRGCATGGRCAGGGGTCACGAGTTTTTCAGGCAGATTTAAGTCTGGTCCATTTACATTTCATTAATTCTCCAATTACAGCTTCAGCTAATGAAGTCTCATTCCCCAGTTTGCTGCTCCCCAATTCACTTTTATTTRTACTTTTCTGGTCCTGAGGCTGTTGGGTGTCCTTGGGTTSCAGGCCCAGAGGAATTCTTTGTCTGACCAAGATGTGAAGACAGGAGCTGACACTTCACATGGAGTTAGAGCTATGCACTAATGCAGCACAGGATTTGGAAAATATAAAAGTTAAAATCTCAAGGCATCACTGGCAGCAGCTCCTCTGGGATGTTGTATTTAAGGGACAGCCCAGGACCTTCACCAGAGCCCAATCTCTCCTTTGTACCCTGCAGATGTTTTGCAGCTGGGTGCCAAAGGAACAGGGGAAGGGATTCAGAAGCCAAAGGGGGCGTGGAGCTCCTGAAGCCAACGTTCCACATTTAATCAAGACTAAACAATCCCTGCCACTCTTCTGAGAGTAGCAGCAAACATCCCCAGACTCACAGGTGAGCAGTAATCTCAATAAAGTCACGCTCCAGTACCTTCTCCTTAGCCCTGCTGAAGAAACATCCCTTATTACAGAGCTCACACACAGGATATCAGATCCCTCTCTCTCCTTAGCCTCTGTATTGCCCCAAAAATTAATATTTTCCACAGAGATTAAGTGCTCTCAAGAGCACTTAAAAAAAAAAAACACAACAAAACAACTCTCCTCCCCCCAAAAAATTTAAGAACAGTACTCCCTCAAGGATGATAAAAATATTTAAAATAATCAATAATCCTGCAGCAAGAAGCCAACAATTGTTGAAAAAAATTTTTGAGACTTAATTCAGTAGCAGCACTGTGGATCCTCATCTCCCAACTCAAGGCTGAATTTCCCAAGGATCCAACAAGTCCTTGGAAAAGAAGCCACCAACCCAGTCCAAGCCCAGCCTAATATGAAGAAATTCAAACATTTTGCCTCAAACGTGGCTGGAAGTTTTTAGGGAAGAGCAGATCTGAGACTCAAGAGCAGCCTCTAGTTTCAAAGGCCAGAACTGTGCTCTGCCCGTGACCCTCCCCAGCTCCAGGAGCTTTGCTGACCTCRAAAGGTGCTGCTGCCACTCTCTTGGAAGCAAAGCTCCTTTTTGCAGCAGTCCTTCCATGTTATTTTAGCAGCTGCTGTCTTCCAGGCTGCTGGAGTAAGAGATTAATGCTTTAATTATCCCGTGTGAGGGCTGGAGGCTGAGCCTGTGGATGGTATACAGCACTGGCTCCTGGCACTTGTGGATCTAGAGGGACTGCACACTAAAATCCTGCTGGAATCCAAGTGAGGAATAAAAGTGGGAAAAGAAGTAAGACAGCAATCAGAATAATGTACTTTTAATGCCTAATATCTCACAACCAGCTGGGGCTAGAAATGAAAGCTTCCTGCTTGCTGCAAGCAGGGTTCCTGTCTTGCAAAGACTTTATCTCTCCCTTCTCCATCCCTGGTGGTGCAGGAGGCACCAGTTGCTGAAGTTTCCTGCCTTTGCCCCATGCTCTGGAACKTCTGTAAGCACCTGATCACCCTCCTTCCTCACCCAGACAGCTCAGGGCTGCCTCAGCTGCTCCTGCATCCCTTCCTCGGACACAGAGCTCTGCTGCATCCCCAGCACGGACAAGGATCCAAGAGAGGACAACCAAGCTGGATTCCTTCATTTTCCAGCATMACTCCTCCATCTCCTGTGGCAGCTCTGGGGCTGGCACAGCTGGAGCATCATCCCTGCTGGTTCTGCAGCCCTGCCATTTTCCTGTTTTCCTGCTCTCCACTTCCAYTCCTTATTTCTCTCCCTCTGCCTTTGCTCTCTCACCACCTCAGCCTATTTTTCTCTCCTCTCCCTGCTCCCCACCATCCCTCTCTCTGCTCCCCCTCCCTCCTACTTAGGAGGAGATCAATATACTGGGAATGCTGACTAGGGAATTAAATCCAGCCAGCCTGTCTCTCTGAGAGACCTCTCACTAATCAGCTTGGATGGATTCCTATTCCCCCCTCTGCTCGAGGATGAATTCCTCCATCCCTGGTTCCTGCCAGCCTGCACACAAGGAGGCAAATGTCTCTCTCATCTGCTCTGCACTCTGCTTTTCCTCTCCATGTCTGGATCAAGCAGGTTGGAGGCAACAGCAGCACTACCTTGCCTGCTTCTATTTTCTGTCTGAGCTGTGATCCCGACTGGAACGCTGTCCGTGAGTGAGTAATTCCATCCTCTCAGCTGTGGGCTCCGTCTGTAGCACGTGGGGCTTCTGTGCTTTGGCATGGCTCTTCTCAGAGCACAGCTGAGAAGGAGGATGGTGCAAATCAGGCTTCTCAGGGGCATGTTTGTTGTCCTCCATGCCTGTCAAATGAGGAGTTCCACAGGAATTGTGTTTATGGATGTGCTGTCATGCCTGCCTCGCTCRGGGTTGTCCCCTGCCTCGCTCTGCTGGAGGGGATGTTCAGGCAGAGGCTTCCCAAAAACCAAGGGCAGGGCAGAGGATGGAAATCAGGCAGCCCAGCTCACACAAAACTCCCTAAGCCCAGCCTCAAATTGCAAAGGTTCTGCCATAATGGCTAAATCCTGCCTGGATTTGTCCCACAGTGATTTCTGCAGCTCTGAAATCTGCTTGTTTGACCCCAAACCACAGCTGACACATCCCACTGCCTTTTCCAGCTGGTTTTTTATCAGGGAGTTCTGAAAAGGATCGGTTGGGAAATGTCGAAATGTTTCTTTTTGACATTTCTGCTTCCTGACATTCCTTAACTGCAATGTTTAACTTGGGCTTTTTGGGCTCAATCAAAGCACCACGTTGGGATTTGGTTCCTGCAACGCAGGAAAAACATGGATAGACAATRAGGGATGTGGTGATCGAGATGGAAACCTGGCCCATGAGGGCCCTGATCCAAAATATGATCCCCAGGGCACAGCAGAGGGATTCACACATCAATATTCAACTAAAGGAAAATTTTGGCTCGCTTTGATGAAAAAAGATGTACCAATYTCAGCTGCCCAAAGCTGATCTCACTAGAGCCCTCAGAGCAAAATAATATGGAGGGGGGGGGAACAGCGAGTCCTCATAAACATAATTAAAAACAAAAGTCAATTTTGTAGCCTCCCYGTGTTCCTCAAACAGGCAGTCCCATGAGCAGCCCAGCTAATGAAGCCTGGCTGCCTATGGATCGGTGTCTCACGGCTCAATTCTCTGATGTCTAATGAGGTGCAAGCTCTGATCAAAGTTTTCCCCCACCGTTGGGGAATTCATAACAATGCACTCATCTGGGAGCAGGCTCATCCTCCCGGGCTGCACAGGAGGAGCTGCTGCTGCTGCCTCTCCTCCCACGGCCGCTCTCGCTGGGCGGCTCCTCAGCCCCTCACCAAGCTGCCTACACCCAACCCACAACCTGGGGGTGCAATCTGGTTGAAAAGACTGGAAAACATCACAGGCATTCACACAGAGCCCAAGGGAACCTGCTTCCCAAAAACTCCAGCTCTGAAGAGTTTTCCAGAGACTTCCCAACTGAGGATGCTGTGAGGTGGGCACATGAGCTGTTCRAATGAGAAGGGAATGTGCAAACAGTGATAGGCAGATCATGATAGAACAGGAGGMAATGGTTTTAAACTAAAATAGGATGGATTTGGATTAGGTGTTAGGAGGGAACTCTTCCTTGTGAGGATGGGAAAGCCCTGGCACAGGGTGCCCAGAGAAGCTGTGGCTGCCCCATCCCTGGCAGTGTCCCAGGCCAGGCTGGAGGAGGCTCTGAGCAGCCTGGGACAGTGGAAGGTGTCCCTGCCCATGGCAGAGGGTTGGACTGGATGAGTTTAAGGTCCCTTCCAATACAAACCCTGCTGGGATTCTATGTTGCAGCAGCAGGACAGAGCCCTCCTAATYAGAACCCGGTGTCTCCCCACCATGGATTCAGCACTTGCATCACCCCCTTCTCTCCTAGAGCCACAGAAAAACTGGAGGGAAGGACACCAAAAAAGAATTGAGGTGTGTGGGCAGACAAGAGATGCTGCTTGGTCCRAGGGGAGGCAGGCAAGGAGCTGTAGGAGCTCACCAGCTGCTGGTCCTTTATTCTAGCAGAGGATCACGACTGATGCAGAAGTAATTTCCGTGCATGGCTGCCTAGGCAGGATGCAAGGGAAGTGAACCAAACTCTGCGCTGACATGTGTACGACTACGCCTGTGCGCTTAAACATGCATGCAAACAAGCTCTGCTCCTCCAAACCCTCCCATAGGCTCATCTCTGCATCCAAATGAAGCAAAATCAGTGTTTACCAGCATTTCTAGAGCTCACTGACAGCCAAAATACAAGATTTCAGCTGTTGAGGCCCTCCAAGGATTATCGTGTTTGTAGTGCTGGGTTTTTCATCAGCCTTTTCAGTCGCTGGCAGAGATGTCAGAGGCAAGCAAGACTGAGCAGGGCAGGACACACCACGCCTTGATGTGTGCCCACTTGCCCAGGACAGATGGGTTCAAACACACCAGCAGAGTCTGTGCAAGCCCCAGCAGCCCAGGAGAACCTCACAGACCAAGTGAAGGCAGAAGGAGAACTGAAAAAAGAATTTTTCCCAGTCACAGCCCCAGGTTGTGTCACAGGTGAGAAGATGCACAAGGCAGTGGGAAGATGCAATTCCCTGCTCCACCATTCCCTCCAAACCCAGCTCACAGGGACATTGCTCTGGTATCATTTAAAGAGTCCCAGGATGGTTTTGGTCGAAAGGGACCTTAAGGACTATCTCTTTCTACCCACCTGTCATGGGCAGGGACACTTTCCACTAGACCAAGTTGCTCCAAGCCCTGTACAACCTGGCTTTGAGCATTTCCAGGGATGAGGCAGCCTCAAGCCAACCACTCTGGGACTGTCTGATGGCAAAGCCCTGGTGAGATGCCTTGAACAGGAGCTCAGGGGCTCACTGCTGCAGGGGGCTTYGGGTCAATACAAAACAAACTGAACCAAACTGCCCCAACCTGTGGCCTCATGGCAGGCTGGGAGGCCAGGGGGAAGCTGCCACTGCCAAGGCATGAAGGGATGTGCCAGCCCTTCCTGCTCCAGCCAGGGCCACAGATGCTGGTGGCTGCCAGTGCCCAGCCAGGGGGGCAGATGGCTCTGCYCTGATAGGAGATGGCTGCTCCTGCTCTTGGAGTTGGCAGCCTCTGCTCACTTCCATCACTGCAGCTCTGTGTGAGCCGAGCCCCAGAGCCCAGCCAGCACTCAGTGCCCCCACTCAGTGCCCTCAGAGAGCCCTCCTTGCAGCCAGGGCTGCTCTGCATGCCAAGCAGAGGCAAAGGAGGCATTCCTGCTGCCACCCCATCTGGGGACACCTCTGAAACAGGCATCACACTTGACCCTCATCCTCTTCTTAATTACCAGTGAGGGTATTAAATTGCAGCCTTTTATTCATGGACAGGTGTGTGTCTTTGTCAGAGGCCCCTGCTTAAATCATCCACCTCATCTCCAATAACAATGTTAATGATGCTCAGAGCCAGCGCTGGACTGTAAAACATATTTCCCTGATGTTTGTTCAATAATTCTCTGAGAATTAAAAACATCTATTACCGGCTGCAGGATGCTGAGAGGCCCCTGGAGCAGAGACCAGGCTGTAACTCACGGAGGGGCTCATCTGATGCTGCAGATGCTGTTATCCCAGTCCCAGGCTCTGGCACTCTGGGGCTTTTGACTCAGTACCAAGGTGTGGGCACAGCAGCACAGCCACAGCACAGGATTGAAGGTTATCAGCCACATCCACACCCCTGATGTGCTCCAGGAGTGCTCATGGGACACAACATCTCCAGCTGCCCTTCACCACCCCATCACCATTGCTGGCACTGTTGTTATCCCAAACCACTGGTGCCTTATCAAGGCTCCATTTGGCAAAACTTCCCAAAACCAGTGCTCTTGCTCTGCACGGCTCACAAACTCAATGAAAAAAAGGGGGGAGGAAAGCTGCTGAGGGAAGGAAAGCATGTAAGGAGGGAGGATGACAATGTGCCACTCGGTGGCACTGCAGGAAAGAAGCCCAGGTGTCCCCAGCCACATCCCCACACTGCTAAAAATACCCAGGCATCACCCAAACCTTCAGCCACGGAGYGTGTGAAAAAGCTTCCTCAACAGAGACCGTGCCACAGAGTAGTCCCCATGCCTGTCATGACTCCTGGCAGCTCGGAAATGTTGTTTCTGGAAAAATATTTATCCTGTTAATGAAGCCGAGGCAGCAGCAGAGGCCCCAGAAGGTCAGAGCAGCACTCGCTGCAATCAACTCCCTTCACAGCGCCTGCTGAATGGGGCTCTGATTGCAGATGCCAATCAGAGCACTCAATTTTCCCTGCCTATTTGAGAATTAAAACATAAAGGCCCTTTCCCAGACACTGCATTTAGGGGTGGTTTATATAACATAATCTTGTGGGCAGAAAGCCAGATGGATTCGGAGGGTGGGATACTGGAGTTGAGCGACTCCATGAAGATAGAAAATGCATCTTAGGACATGAACTCCAGGGAGAGTTGGAGAAGGGGTTGGATGCTGCTGTCCATGGAAATCCCCCAGCATCACCCAGAACCTCCAGGACACAGGGTTTTCCTGCAGCTTCCTGACCGAGCTGTTTCCAGTGGCCACCAGCCAAGATGCAGACTGCTGGTTTGGTTCTGCTGCCTGTTATTTTTAATTATTATTGCTATTTCCGAGCATCTTTGCGTCTCACCCAAACAATGAGACAGTTGGATGATCAGCAGGCAAGAGGAGAAATGAAAACAAACTAATCCAGTCCTGAAACAAACGCTTCCGATCGTAAAATTCACAACGCTCAACGGCTGCGGAGCGCCCGGGCTCGTCCCGCAGTAGGCGCTCACAATTTCCATTTAAATCATCAGAATTAAAGAGCAGCACGAGTCAGAGCATCTGTCTCAAGATTTCTGTGCCTGCCCATGCCCCCACGAGCACAGCTGTTTGGATGAGAGATGGAGGAGGGAGCTACAAATTCACCAAARGCTGATGGAAATTAGAGTGAGCTGGAGATTTTCTGCCCGCGCATCCCCAAGTGCAGGGGACGAGATGTCATCACMCTGAGCTGGGGCCCAAGGGGTGACAGGGAAGTCACCTTTTGCCCAGGGAAGTGGCAGAATCACCATCCTGGGAGGTGCTCAAAAGGAATGTGGATGTGGCACTTGGGGACACGAGTTGGCAGCATTGAAGGAACAGTCAGACTCAGTCTTAAAGGGATTTTCCAACCACGACAGCACACAGAGGACCAAACTTTCACCTTCTCCAGGTTTTTTAGCAGAATTCAAGGAGTCGAGCAGGAAAAGGTGTCAGGTGGTATTCAGGAGATGGAAGGGAGACATTCCAGAGCTGGAAAGTCAACTTCAGCTGGACACTGGACCCATCCCCTCTGCATCCCAGGCTGGGATCCCAGGGCAGTGTGTGTCACCCCTTTGCTGAGGCTGTCCCTGCTCCTTGCATGCTCGGAGGATGCATTGGTAAGCAGGCACTGATCAAATCACTTGGGATCATTTCCCTTTGGCTCAGGTATGGAGTTTTCCCTCATTTTACTCTTAAATCAGCAAACTCCTCCGCCCTTGTCGCTCTGGAGAAGTGAGGAGCTGAAGGCAAAGCTTTTCCAGGGCGGGCAAAGCCACCCAGGGTTGGCTCTGATGTGGGATATGGGATGATCCAGCTCAGAGCCAGTGCTGGGACAAGAGCTACCTTGTTGGGAGGAGAAAGAATAGGGAGTGCCCCAGGCAGCCCTTGGTCTGGGGACACCACGGGGCTGTCCCAGCAAGCCCCACATCCCAGCTGGGACATGGGAATGTGTGTGCAACCCTCAGGGACACATCCAACCCACCCATCATTTCCATCCTCTTCTTCACAGCCGCAGGGAGGACACAGAGGATGTGAGAAGGGAAAGAAAAAAWGAAAAATCCCAAGGGAATAATCCTGCTTCCTCCAGATYGCCCCTTCCCCCATAAAGCCTCCCTGCTCAAGCTCATGTCAGCACATGGGTCGTGCACCTGAGAGCTGCTCTTTGCTTTGGTGACAGCAAAACACAGACATTTCAAACCCCCCCACGGACCCGCCTGGTGTGTTTCTGCTCATTCATTCCCTTCCCTCACAGCCCACCAGAGAACACATCTGCTCCCTGATCTTGCCACCGCATGGAAACGCTGCTCTCGAGTGCCTCTACTCCAAAACAAGGCTTTAATTACAGGAGAAGAGAGCCCATCAGATCTCTTAATTTAGCATCTCTTCCTATTAATTAAACCACAAGACATTTAAAGTAGAAAAATGTTGGTGGGCAGCTGAAATCAGCCCCCCGGTGGTGTTTTGGGAAGGTAAAGCATCCCCATAGTCCTTGATTTCTGCCCCGGGGGTTGGAATGAGCAAAGTTTTAACTCCAGCTATTTCTGTGCAAATAAATGTCACCAATTTGTGGCTGCCAGTAGGGAGCAGCACGGCAGCTCTTTAAAATACTCCAGGGAGCATGGAGCAGCGCTGGAGAAGTGCCCCTCTGGATCCCAAATCCCTCCWGGATGCCCAGGATATCCAGCAGCCCCTAAAGCCCTCCACGCCAAGCGAGAGCAGGAGAGCTGCAGCTCATTGAACCCCAGGAGCTCAGCACCCTCCCTGGAGGCGTGATGGCAGCTGAGGGATGGCTCCAAAGGTGCTGTGACTGCCACATTGTGAGCTGACGCAATTCCCAGGCTGGCAGGAGCCGCGTGGCACTCGGGATCTCCGAGCCTCTGTTTGTGTGTGGGTATGGGAGCGTTTCTATCTGTGCTGGCTACTCATCCAGCGAGCAAATATCCCCTGCCTGAAGCGGCCTCTGTGTGTGCAGATACCAGCRAGACCCACCAGAAGAAGGATAAAGAAAAAAAAAATTAAAAAAAACCCAACCCGAAACCCAAAGCCTTCCTCCGGCATTCATCATTTTAATTAGCGGAGCTGTGCCTGGAATCTCAATGGGAGATTATACCATAAAGAGAGCCAGGCAGAATAGCACAAGTGGCTCCTCTCACTTCAGAAATGAACGGAGCTGCCTGTGAAATTATTAGGAATATTATGTGTCCCATWTCCAGACCAACACGCTCATCCTGGGGGCTCAGGCCAGCAGCTGGGGTGGTTTCAAGCAGGGTGACATTTCCAGCACCCGTGTCCTGCCAAATCATTCACCCTCAAGGCTTGGTCCTTCATCCCCATCTCCCTCTTCACCCACCCAGACTTCCCTTACGTGCYCCTGGCAGGGGAATATAAACATTGGGATGTGAAGGAGGCCTCAAGCACAGTCAGCCCCACGGCACTGAGTTGCCTACACATCACACACAGCCTGCATCATCCATATGGATACACCAAGGAAATTAATAAATACACAGACACCAATCTTCTGTGCCCCAAATGTGCTCAGATAATCATAAAAACCATGGAAGTACATAAAAACTTGCTCCCTTTTCCCTGCAGCTGCCTTGTTCTCACTTATAAGGGTTAAAAACTTCCTCTGTGGAGATTAAAGCCATGATTTCACATTAAATACACCACGAGCTGGGAATGCACAGCCCTGGCTGTATTTGTGCATCTGCTCTGAGCACAGGCAATCCTCAGGGACCACTTCTGCTGGCCATGAGGGAGGGATAACGGGATGGCAACACAACCCCACATCCAGCACTCCCTGTAAATTGTTATGACCCACCCAATTGCCTGAATAAATAGGTAGTGAACAGGAAGCTAAAGAATCACCCCAATTWGTCTCCCCTAAAAGCCTCCTTGCTGTAATCTCATTTCTTTATTCGAGGCACCTTGGCTTGTTGYACAGAGCCCCTGCTCTGCCTCCGTGAGCAGCTCTGGAGCTCTTTCCCTATCATCGGGTGGAAGTCACTGGAATGAGGAGCATTCCAGGCATGGGCGTTATYGCTCTGTGTAGCCGTGATATTTTCTGAAAAATCCTCTCCTTAGGATTTTTCCTCCTGAGAAGCTGAGAGGTCTCAGGAACAAAATGTAACCAATGGTTATCTGCTGCTGTGGGATGCAACAGGTGCATCTGGGATTGGTCTCATGTGGTTGTTTCTAATTAATGGTCAATCACAGCCCAGCTGTCCGGACTGTCTTGGTCAGACACAAGCCTTTGTTATCATTCCTTTTCTATTCTTAGCCAGCCTTCTGATGAAATCCTTTCTTCTACTCTTTTAGTATAGTTTTAATATAATATATATCATAAAATAATAAATCAAGCCTTCTGAAACATGGAGTCAGCATTCTCATCTCTTCCCTCATCCTGAGACCCCTGTGAACACCATCACAGCTCTGTGCTGAATTGGAGCCCACAAACGTGTCCACATCCACTCAGCCTTCCCAGGACGAAATAGAAACGAGGCAGCACTGGCTGGAAACTCAGCCAAAAGMCCCTTGCTGAGGTTAAGAATTCCAAGGGTGGCATGGGAAGGAGTTAAAGCTGCTCTGTGAGGTTTCACACGCGGCTTTCGGGAGCTTGGCTGGCACCTCCGACAAGCGCCAACGCAGCTCAAGGCAGCCTGGTGCTCCAGGAACATGCCAGGGCTCCAGAAACATGCCAGGGCTCCAGTAAGATCCCAGGGCTCCAGAAATGTCCCAGGCCTCCAGAAACATCCCGGGGCTCCAGGAACATCCCAGGGTTCAAGAAACATGTCAGGACTCCAGAAACATCCTAGAGTTCTGGAAACATCCCAGGGCTCTGGGATGGACAACCTGGTGCTCCAACAGCATCCTGGTGCCCCTGCAGCACCCTGGACACCCTGGTGCCCCRGGAACATCCCAGGACAGCTCCCACAGCACCCCTGGCAGCCTGGAGCTCTGGCAGTGCCTCCATTCCTCTTTGCAAGGCAGTGGGGGAAGCCMCCTACTCCCTAAAAAACCTCCAAACCTAATGGTGGAGATGCAAATCAGAGCTAGTTCTGCTTATTAAAGCAATTCCGTGGCAGAGAGGACATTCCAGGAAAAGCCGCTTTCGGAGATGATGAGTGCAATTTGTAGATCGTTATCGCTCGGATAAAATCAGAGGACTTTAAAACAATTGGAAATGTTGAGTTTAGACCATCTCCCCTTGGGATGTAATATCTGCTTTAATGCAGCTGCGTGTGAGTAACGCTGGAAGTGCCAGCAGTGATACATTCCCAGCGCGGAGAGCCGGGATCCGCGGCTCTGGGAACAAACCCTCCCAAACCAAACCAAAGGAAAGGAAAGACATCATTAGCCAGCGGCAACGGCSCTTTCATCCTCCCCTTGGGCGGAGAAAAGCCACCTCTGTCCCYTGCAGCCACTCTCTGGCAGCACCTAAGTGGAATTCCAAGACTTGAAAAAACTGATGGGAGGAACTGGAGGTGGGAAAAGCCTCGGAGACCTCCCAGAGGGATGGCAGGGGCTAAGCAAGGTAAGAGTGATGCCTTAGAAGCTCAGCTATTATATTTTCCATCTATTTGTAACCCTGAAGTTCTTTAGTGTGTAACTCCAAACCCCACACACGGTGGGAGCTGCTGCTTCCCCATTTGGGCAGACACAACAATTCCTCTCCAGGCCTGGCAATCAAGGGCACCTCACTGCCTCAGGCCCCAGAGATGGAAACAAAAGGGAGTTGGGGGCAGCAAACTTGGGGTCAATGACTTCATTAGCTGRAGCTGGAATTGGCAGATTCACCCCCAATGTGCAAATGGACCAAACTTATAAAAGTGTGAAACCCGTGACCATGTTTTGGGTGTACTCCCTGGGGGGGCTTTGTCTGCCCTAAATGTACCTGAAGGGCTTTCAATAAACATAACTGCTTTTTATTCCCTTAATTTTGTCTGGCCTCTGTTTTTAAGTAGTCCCAACAAGGCATCAAGACAAAGAGTTTGACTCTAAATTGAGAATTTATTCAGAGGCAGAAAAAGCTTCCTTTTTCTCACTCCRACTCTTCCCACTCAGCACTTGCCACAATCGTCCATCCCCTGCACATCCACAAAAATCCTATTGCTGGACTGAAGCCAGGCTGGAGCAGTTAAGAGAACTCCAAAACCACATCCCTCTGACTCCACACATGGTCCCCTGCCCCAAGTAAATCCGTGATGCCCAACATCCATCCACTGAAAACGCAATCAGCGAGGGCAGGTCGAGGCTTGGCCAGCCTGGAGCTGTTTAGGAGTAATAAGGGGAAGGTGCCCACCTGCCTTTCCAAAAGGGAGCCCATTGAACCACAGGGAGAAGGGATGCTCATGGACAATGGTGTGGGGGAAGATGAAACAGGAAAGCCTTATCAATRKGATTGTCTGGCTAAAGATTTTGAGAATATAGAAACTATAAGYRAGATTGAAATGAAARCAAGCTTTGAGATMCCTCAGTTACTGAACAACTGGAAAACAATGGTGTGGCTGGCTGAAGGTGATCCCCTTTTGATGGAACAACACYCTCTGCTTGCAGACAGCTCCAAGGGTCAGAGCAGACCCTACAGCTTGGCAGAAGGGCCCAAAGAGGAGTTTTTAGGGTTTAAAATGTAACACAGKATGGTAATGTAATGATTCTTACAGGCTGTATGGAAATGCTGTAGGATTTGTATCTTGKACTAGATTGGTTAGTGAGAATTAGAATATTGTTGTAGATGGATAATGAGATGATTGGTTCYCACAATTAAAAGATAAYTAYTGTGTGAATATTAAGAAAAGCTTTAGTGATGTACAGTTATGTTATTGTAGTTTAGATGTCCTCTGCTCTCCCCACAGTTCCCTTTCCCCTGTACTGTTGCCATCACACAGCCTGGGCTGTCCAGGACAGGTACAAAGAAGCTGCACAGGTGTCCCTTACCTGGGGCAGGTGGGATTGGAAAAGCTTGGGGGTGCTCAGGGGGTGGGCACGGCAACACCTGAGCTCCAATCCAGTCACAAGAAAGCAGTTTGCACTAAGAAATGGCAAAGAAGAGCTGCCTGACAGACCTTGGGAGGGACCAGGGCTGGTGATGCAACCCCAGGGGTATAAAACACTGAGCATCCACCTTGAAGATGAACCAGCCCCGTGGTGTGCACGAGGGGCAGTTCCCAGCGCTGCAGCTTCTTCCTTGTGTGGTCCTTTGTTGTATTTTTGTCAAGGTTTAATAAACCTCTTTACATTTTCAAAGTGAGCAGTTGTCTCTCACAACATTCAGCACGGAAGAAGATTTATTGTATTGTAATGGGAATTCCCACCTCTCTGGGCTCCTCTTTGGGGCTCCTCTGAGCTGTGGCTGGCAGCTCCACCCAGTCCCTTTGCAAAAAACACAATTCCAAGCCCTGGCTTCAGAGATCTCTCATCCTCATCCATCCCCACTGTCCTACCCTTGTCGCTCCCACAGGATGGTGGCTCTTGCATCATCTCATGAATATTTAACAGGAAGCACTCTGGAAAGAGGAATGTTATTAAGGCTGGTGTCGTCTGTGGCTCCAAATGTGGCCATACATCAGATGTTGCCAGTCTGGTGTGTAAAACCCTCTCAGAGCAGCCGCTGGCAAAGCAGTTTCTTCATGGTGGAAATAAAAAAACTTAGAAAAAAATAAGGAGAATAAAGTAAAATCACAAGTTGTGGAGCCYTGGGGAGCTGCATGTGAACGCTTGAGGGATACCCTACCAATAGATCAGACCTTCACAATCACCTACAGCCACACAGGCAGCTCCAAGAGGGGGAAAAGGGGAGGGGGAAAGGCAAATCCCAGTCAAACAGAATGCATTGGCTGAAAAGCAATCCTTGGCAGCAGTTTTGAGCATAAACGCATTGCTGGCTGTTATTTTTTCCCCCCTGCAATGGCAAATTAATACTTTTATTGCTGCTGAAGATACTCTAATAACATTTATTCCAGCACTTTACTCTTTATTAAGATGCTTTTGACTTCTTTTAGGTTCTGGCTTTATTTTTCTTTGGACTATTGATATAATTTCTTTCCTCACCACCTTGATGACCCCAGAGGGATGGAAAAAGCCTGTTCCAGCTGAGAGCAAATCCATCTAAGGCCCTCTCCTGCAGGTTAAGAGCCAGATTGGGCTCCCACTCACTTTTTGGAGCACCCAGGAATCCTGGAGCAAACCAAGCTCCTGCTTGTTGAAGCCAGTAAGTTTTTCCAATACTGGGGATCAATCCCAAGGGCCCAGAGCAGTGTTCTGCCTCAAAATATGAATTTGAGTTCATACCTTTGGAGCTCTCGAGCTGCTCCCTGTTTGCTGCTGGGTTCCCTGGTGCACCCATGTTGCCAGCAGGGATAAAAGGAATAAAAACAAGTGATCCAAGGACATGCAGCCTGGAGGAGCTCAATTCTGTCTGCATCCTGATGCTAACACATCACCTCAACCCCATAAAATCCTTCTGAACTGCACAGACCTTGCCAGGTGTTCCTTTCCATTCCAAAACACCAATAATTCCTTTCATTAGGCTTCCACAACCTGGTTCCTCGCTCTCACTGCAAAATCAGGGATAGTTACAGAGGCTGTTGCTCATTGACCATCTGAGCAATGACTTATGAAGTGTATTTGGATAGGAAATAGGACTATTAAGGCACTTGGCAATATGGCAGGAGCAAAAGCAGCTCATCAGTTCATCATTTGGTTTAAAAAAAACCCTGAAAATTATTTTCATTCCCTAATCACCACAATGAAAACCTGGGGAAGGGATGTGTGTGTGGAAAGGACACAGCACTGCTGGGATGGGCAGGGAAAGGGGCTTAGAGATTCTCCCCAAAAAATTGGCAAGACAACCCTGAGTGCAAAGGCCAGGGGGATGGATCCTGCTTCTTCCTACCCTCAATGCCCTCAACATCTGCAGCAGGCAGCTGAGGAGTCCCTGTGTGGCAGTTTCTATTTTCTGGAAAAATCCCTTTGCCCAGGATTTTTCTCCTGGGAAGCTGAGAAGCCTCAGAGAAAAAGGAAAACAATARTTATCTGATTTGCTTCTYCTGTGTTTTGCTGCTTTGGAATGTGGTTGGAGGTTGTTTACCCACAGGTGATTGTTTGATTGGTTTCATGTGAATTGTTTTCATTCATTGGCCAATCAGGGCCAAGCTGTGTCAGGGCTCTGGAGACAGTCATAAGTTTTCATTGTTATCTTTTTAGCCTCCTGTAACTATCCTTTCTGTATTCTCTAGTATAGTTTAGTATAGCATTCTTTAATATAATATAGTATCATAAAACAATAAATTAGCCTTCTGAGAATATGGAGTCAGATTCATCACTCCTCCCTGCCACAGGGGATCCTGCAAACACAATATCCCTGTTTCACATGGAAACCTCTGGAACACCCAAAAAAACCCAGGAAGAATCACGGAATGATGAGGATGGCGTGGAGTGCGAAGGCTGGGGGGATGGATCCTGCATCTTCCTACCCCAAATACCCTCAGCACATGTGGCAGGCAGCTGGGGAGTCCCCGTTTCACATGGAAGCCTCTGGAACACCCAAGAAACCCCAGGAAGCATCACGGACCTATGAGGATGGTGTGAACCAATCCTTGCTCCCTCCTCACCCATTTTCCACACTTACCCACCAAAACACCATTGCTGCCCTCATGACCACAAGCCAGGCTCAGGCAATGCCAGTCCTGTTGTCAGTCCTGAGCTCATTTAATCCGTGCATGTGTTTAATTCCCTCCACCCTGGCATTTCCCTCCTCTATCACTTTTCACAGCCTGTCAGTCCCCAAATCCTTTCCTGAGCAGCCACATGCCACAGCTAGTTAGRAATTACGCCAGCTGCAGCAGTCATTAGGCACTTCCCATGTCCTGCATGCAGCTGTGAACATTCCCAGTGCTGACAGACACGGATCAGCAGCGAGCCCAGTGGGATGGGGAGCAGGGATGGCACCCGCCACGCTCCTGCCTTCAAAGCTTTCAGCTTGTCAATGCTGTGCACTTTTTTCCTTAATGTTTCAGAAGTTTTCATTGGTTTTCTCTGCTTGAGGAGTTTCAGCACCCAAGCAGAGAGTTGTCATTGCCTGTTTATCCCACCATGGCCCCTGCTGAAGGTGATTCTCCCCTTACCCTTGTTGGAACCCAGGAGATTCCTCTGGCTGCCCTGCAGGACTYGGGACSCGGCCCAGGGGGCTCAGAGACCTTGGCACAGAGCCCAAGACCCCTGTGCCTTTGATCTTGATCCATGGAAAAACAATCACCAACTTTTATATGAAGAATTACAAGTCAAAAGACTTTAAGTAGAATGATAGTTTGTCACAGGATGAAAAATAGATTTTTGAGGTTTTTAGAATGGGGGCTCAGGGTCCCAAGATGGAGGAATTTGGGCGTGCCCTGTCCTTTTTCCTTCTTCTTCCTAGCCTCCATCTTCTGAGTGATGTTGGCACTTTTGGATTGGTTTAAGGTAGAAGCTCACTGTCTAACACAGTTGATAGGTATTGGAAAGTTATAGTAAATAATGTACACATAATTCTTAGTATAAATGATAACACCAGTGTGCCTCAACCCAACCTGCCAGACAGACCTCTGTTGGTTGGAGAAAGAATTTTATAGATAAGAAATAATGAACAACCTTGAGAATGAGAACAGAAGAATTCTGACTCCTTCTTCGACTGCCGGGCTGGGAAAAGAGGCTTGTACCTGTCTCAGAGTCACTCTGACCAGCAGAGATTCTGAGAACCCTGATCTTGTCTCCTGCTCCAAAGAAAACTCTCTTTCCATCTTTCCCTGGGCAGCCAGAGATGCCTGGAGCTGCCTCCTGGGCTGGACACGCCATTGCTGCGACTGCCAGGTCTGCAGAGGGGTTCAGACCCCTGGAGATGTGGATCCAGTGCCTGGTGGCATTCCAGCACACACCAGCTGGAGAGGTGTGGAAACCCACGGGACACAAATGCATCACCTGCTCCAGTGCTGCCACAACTCCTGGTGCCTCCGTGTCCCCCTCAGTGCTACATCACCTGTTTGAAGTGTTTTGCTGCTAAGTCTGGTGTGACCATGTTCACAGGGGTCCAAGGATGAGGGAAGAGACAAGGATCTGACTCCATGTTTCAGAAGGCTGATTTATTATTTTATGATATATATTATATTAAAACTATACTAAAAGAATAGAAGAAAGGATTTCATCAGAAGGCTGGCTAAGAATAGAATAGGAAGGAATGAATAACAAAGGCTTGTGGCTTGGACAGAGAGTCTGAGCCAGCTGACTGTGATTGGCCATTAATTAAAAACAACAAACATGGGCCAATCATAGATGCACCTGTTGCATTCCACAGCAGCAGATAACCATTGGTTACATTTTGTTCCTGAGGCCTCTCAGCTTCTCAGGAGGAAAAATYCTAAGGAAAGGATTTTTCATAAAAGATGTCTGTGACAGTCTGGGGCTGCTCCTGTGTTCACAAATCACCTGTTTGACTTTGGATGGTACTACCAGAGAAAATCATCTTTCCTTCCTTTTGCCCAGCATGTGTTTCCAGTAAATCTCYGCATTTTATTTTGTTGCTGTTTTTTTTTAACGCGTAATCATAGAATCCCTGAATGGTTTGAGTTGGGAAGGACCTCAAAGTTCATATTGTTCCAAGGGATACCTTCCACTAGACTGATTTTATAGAAGGAAATTGAGGCACACCAAGAACACAGGACCTGCTCACACATCACTCCAGAAAGAGCTACAGAGCTGAGACCTTCACTTCCCCAACAAACCCAATCCCATGGCAATTCCCATCCCGACAAGCTTTCCCTAGCTGGGAGTGTAAACATGAAGGCCCAACAGAGGGGTGGTGTGAACACAGAGCTGAGACTCTCACCTCYCCAACAAACCCAATCCCATGGCAATTCCCATCCTGACAAGCTCTGTTTCCCCCTCTGGAGTCATTAGAAAAACCCACGAGGGCAGMGAGGGGAAGTCAGCACTCGCCCTTCGCAAGGTCAACAAAAATCCCTCAAAATGTCATCGAGTTTTGCGAGTCCTAAATGAAGSAATTGCTTAATCTACCTGGGGGATTGCAGCTATTATATCCACTGCCGTAAACAAGCCTCAGCTCCAGCTCCCAAGGATTGCACTGGCGGAGAGGAGCCCAGGCTAAATTGACAAGTTGTCTCTGCTGCCCTTGAAACTCAATTTGCCATCGCTCACCTCATTTCAAATTAGCACAGAGAGAAACCTTGTCGGCTGAGCTGCTCTTTTGGGGCTCTTACACAAGAGCCCTCCTCCACACRCTGGTTTGTTCTGCTGCAACAGGAATTGGGGAAAACTGGAGATTAAATGCAGACCCTCAAATGTGGTTGAAGTGTCCAAGGCCAGGTTGGACACGGCTTGGACAATGTRGGATAGTGGAAGGTGCTGCTGGCCATGGCAAGGGGTGGAATGAGATGAGCTTTGAGGTCCCTTCCAGCCCAAAATATTCCGTGATTCTATGAAATTAGGGAGAAATTCAGCCTTTTACCAACAAACCTTCAAAAGGTATGTGCATCCCTAAAATCCTTCCCTGAAGACTTAAAAGGGTTGAGTACAGGAGCAGAGCTCTGCACRGAGGTGGAGTTTAAACTGCTCCAAGGCATCATCTGGGACTGTGCTGAATCCTCACAGTGGGATGGGATGGCTCAAGGAAGAAGAGATCCTCCAGATTTGTGGGCAACATTTTTGAAAAGGGCCCTGAATAGAAACGGGCTCGAGCCACATTTGCAACAAACGTGTTCAGCATCCAGGGAATTTGCTTTGTATTTTCAAAAGAGAAGTTTTCAATAGCTGTGATTTCAGGTGAAAGTTTCATATCAGTGCTGGATGGATGGTATAAAAAAAAAAAAATCAAAGGCAGTATTATTAACCTGGAGCCTGAAGTGGTTTTGTTTTCATGCCTCAACCTAGATCTGGTAGAGGCTGCTGCTGTCACTTGTACACTTGTGCCAGAACTTGATGCCAACAGCCCCCTGCCTTCAGAGGGATGGGGCTTATCCATGTGCTGGAACAGACCCCATGGCTTCTGGGGGTTCTGTTCCAGCAGACAGATTCTGCTGGTGCTCTGGGGACACCCTCTGCCATGGGATGGGGGATGCAGCAGGTTGACACAGCCATGCAGCCACCAGAGGGRCTGCAAGTGCCTCACCATTGCAACCACAGCCAGGAGGGACCTGCTCCAGAGCCTCTCCTGCTGCCACTCACGGGGGCTGGCATTTATCCATCCCTTCCTCAAGGGGTTAAAACCTTGCTGTGGTCTCCCTGGGTGCTCTCAGGAGAAGCACCACCCTCTCTCACCTCCAGGWAGCTCCTGAGGTGCCCAAACCTTGCTCTGCAGCCTCTGGAAGGGGACACATGCACAGATCCTCCTGAGCAGCAAAGGCAGCTCCTGAGCCTCAGGGAAGACTGAATAGCCAAGCAAAGGAGGAAAAACACATGTCTGGGGAGATCTGGAGGGTGAGGACGCTGCTCCCTGCCCTCCCCAGYTCACTGAGCACAGCCAGGGCTGGGGGCAYTCAGTGCGCCCAAATCCCCTCAGGGCCCGCGCTGCAGGGGGACTGATGTGACAAAGCCACGGCACCCGCAGCACACAGAGGGACAGCAGGCCTGACGTGGCAGCCATCTGCCCTGCCTGCCTGCACAAAGGGCCCCTTGACAGCTGGGATAGCCATGGCCTTCGGCCCCAGCGCCACAGCCCACGCTGCTGCAGGCAGCACAAGGGGCCTTGTGTTCCCTGGGGCTCCCTTGTGTTCCCTGGGGCTCCCTTGTGTTCCCTGGGGCTCCCTGGTGCTCTCTGATGTTCCCCTGCGCTCCCTGGTGTTCCCTGGTGCTCCCTGATGTTCCCTGGTGTTCCCTGGTGCTCCCTGGTGCTCCCTGGTGCTCTCTGATGTTCCCCTGCGCTCCCTTGTGTTCCCTGGTGCTCCCTGATGTTCCCTTGTGCTCCCTGATGTTCCCTGGTGTTCCCTGGTGTTCCTTGGTGCTCCCTTGCGCTCTCTGATGTTCCCCTGTGCTCCCTTGTGCTCTCTGGTGCTCCTTGATGTTCCCTGGTGCTCCCTGGGGCTCTCTTGTGTTCCCTGGGGCTCCCTAGTATTCCCTGGTGCTCCCTTGTGCTCTCTGATGTTCCCCTGTACTCCCTTGTGTTCCCTGGCGCTCCCTGATGTTCCCTGGGGCTCCCTGATGTTCCCTGGTGTTCCCTGG
>JACDOX010000090.1:1611606-1622622 GCA_014549065.1 Cardinalis cardinalis | reverse complement strand
CCCAACCACTCAGCCCTGACTTTTCCTTCAGACCGAGACATTTCACAGCACTGCTGCCATTTCCAGGGGTGAGAAAGGTCCCCTTCTTGCCCTCAGCYCTAATCTTTCAAAGGAATTAATCTTCAAAGCAATCTCACCCCAGCAGAACAAGTTTTGATTTATGAGTTGAGGTGACAGCTGAGCTCCCCTGACATGGGAGATGGGGAGCTTTGGCTGGATGGGGTCAGTGCCAGGAGRAACCTCCACAGAAACCACAGCTGGAGCAACCACCACCTCTTTGTCCTTGGGAAATTCCAACCTGCCTTGTCCTCTTCATTAACCAGAAAAAGCAAGTTTCCCACCTCCAATAATTTTTTTTAACAGAGAGTTGWCCTCTTTGACAAGAGCCTCATCAAAGGCTTTGTTTTCCTCTCCTAACACCGCTCCCTACGACAAATTGCAGCATAACCCACACACAAAACTGAACCAAGGGGATTTGGCTTCATTGAAATAAAACATTTTGATGAAATTTTAAATGAGAAAATGGTGATAGCCCCCACAAAATGATTTGATTTCGGCGAATCTGTGTTTCCATTTTGAAAAACTGATTCATTAGAATTTTTTTCCAACCAGCTCTAATCAAAGTGCTCTAGGCATTTTTGAAAATTTCAGTCCCGAGCTTCAAAACAATTTAATTTGTGTTATAAAGCAGCGAAGTTTATGACACAGAGATACAGCGAATGGAAGCACTTTTTGACTTTGCAAACACTTCAACTTTAAGAAATTAAATTAATAGTAATGTGGGAGAGTAATTTCAAAAGTTTCTTTCCCAAAGTACAGAAAGTATTTTCCAACTCATCTGAAGGCAGACTTTATAAATATAATATAAGGTTGTCATCTCCACGCTTACAACTTGCTTTTCACTACCACCAGCTCCATTTAAAGTTTCTTCAGGTCGTGAGCAAATGAAATAAAAGAACTCATTTCTGTTCGTGAAAACTCCAGTGACGGGATCATTATAGAGATCATCTCCAAAGGGAAAAGGAAAAAGGGGAGAAAAAGCAGAGGATATATGGCAAAAATGGAAAGAGAATGAGAACATCATGGGAAATGCTCATTGCAACAAGGGCCCCATTCACACGCTCTTGTCTTTCCTTCAGGGTTAGTTCATGTTTCATTACAGATTAACACAGCATCTCTTCTCTCCAGCCTCTCACTGGAGATCGCTCCATCCATTTAAATAGATTTCAAAAGCCAGGACTGATCTCTGCCAAGCTGTAATTTGGGATGGTGGCGTGGCAGTTAATGCACTGCAGCCCTTGCAGAGAGGAGGAGGAGGAGGTGTGTGGATTGCTTCCTCAATATGATAAATTCATTAGATAAAGGAACCCGAGATAACAGGAGCAGCACTTGGAATGCATCTGGTGGCACGGATGTGCAGGGAAGGGGGTCACAGCTTGGCTCTCATGGTTTGCAWTAGAGCGGAGAACTGAACAAAAGAGACTTGTACAGGGGACTGGAAGGGACCTCTGGGTCAAGCACTCCTACTTTTTCCTCTCTGAGATAACCACATCATAATTCAACAGCTGCTTGAACCTGTGAATGCCATCCCATGGAAAGCATCTCTAAATGCCAACCAGGAAGACTGTGGGAAAAATGAAATATCACGCCCCTAAGTAGAAGGGTACCCTGGATCTCATCTGCAGTGCTGCTGGTAGAGATGCAAAAACTGATACCAGAAATCTGCTGTGCTATGCAGGCTGGGTGCAGAGGATGGGGTAATGGGAGCAACAGAGACACAGGATGGGTGATCCCTGCTGTCCCACCAGCTCCTGCACTCCCACCAAGCACTGGGAGTGCTGGCACTGGGATCTGGTAGCTCATTGAGCCAGCCCTCTCCAGCATGCTTAAATTCAGCTCCACTGCCACAGGGAAAGGAGCACAGCAGGATCCAAGGATCTGCTCTGATGGTTTGGCTCACGGAGAACCAGGACAAAGAAATGGGAGGATGCTCTGGCAGCCACAYAAAGGAGACTAATAAACATTGGAGAGGGGAGCAAAGCAATGGGGATCAACAGGGCATCACAAAACAGGAGAGTGAAAAATGGGAGGAATGCTCTCATGGAGGAGAAGGGGAAGGAGCATGGAAAGGCAGCAAGAGATCAGGGATGCTACAAACTGGAGGGTTTGGAAGGTGCAGCATCATCTCCACGGGCATTGCAGGAAGCCCACATAAAGAGAAGCCTCAGAGCAGGGCCCTGGAGCCGAGTGAGCTCTGTGATCAGAGAGCAGCAGGACAAGCTCAAGCTTTTCCAGAGCCCCTGCCAGGATACAGCCAGGAACACCTGTACCCTCCCAGCTCTGCCAGGAACACCTGTACCCTCCCAGCTCACCTGATCCAAACCAAACCTGATCAACCCAGGGAGGAGGAGCTCAGCATGAGGAGGTTACCCAGTCCAAACCAAACCTGGTCAATACGGGGAGGAGATTAAAAAAAATGAGGAGATTACCTGATCCAAACCAAACCTGATCAATACAGGGAGGAAAACCTAATCAATACAGGAACTCAGCATGAGGAGATTACCCCAAACCTAACCAATACAGGGAGGAGGAGCTCAGCATGAGGAAATTACCTGATCCAAATCAAACCTGATCAATACAGGGAGGAGGAACTTGGCATGAGGAAATTACCTGATCCAGACCAAACCTGATCAATACAGGGAGGAGGAACGCAGCAAGAGGAGATTACCATGGCAGGAGAGCTGCTCACAGCCACGGAGCTGCCAAAGCCCTCCCACAACAGCAAGTGAGCTGCCAGATGGATTTTGATCTCATTAATCTGTTTTGGGGCCAGCCAGCAGCACAGGGCTGCCGTGGGTGAAGCGGCACGCGACACCTTCCTGCAGAGCCTTGGAAAAAGGGAGAGATTCCACATAGAAATGTTCACTTCAGGCACYCAAGTGCTGGGAATGGGGGTCATACATGGCCAGAGGAGTGGCTGTCCCATCCCWGGAGGTTTCAAGGCCAGGCTGGACAGAGCTTGGAGCAATGCAGGCTGCTGGGAGTCATCCCTGACATGGGAAGGGAGTGGGACAAGATGGGCTTTAGGGTCACTCCAACCCAAATCATTCCTGACTGCACAATTCTATATCTGAGCTATTAATTCATTTATCAGTTCTGCAGCTCAGAGTTGATTTGGATTTCACATGAGGTAATGAGGATACTGCARTCTCTATCCGGGAAAAAGTCTTTCCTGCACTCACTTGAGGCTGTATAAATTAAACATTCTCTTTGGTGCAAGGGGTCAGTGCTGTCCAAAGGACAATGCACCAGGCTGGGACCYGGGATCCCTGCTCTGGTACTGGTTCAGTAGATAATCTTGAGGGTTTTAATCCCCCCATTTCATCCTCTCTGCTTTCTCCTAAGTGAAATAGGGATTCCAACCAGAATTGAAGTCTCCTAGTGAAAAGCATCCCATAATCATTATTTTAGGGATCGAGGAACATATAGAAGGGTCTATAGCAAAGCCTGACACACCACAAGGGAGGGGATAACTAACCTGGAGCTACAGGCACCAATAAATCAGCTACAGTGCAGGAGCAGCCTCACCTTAGGGTGGAATCATAGAATGGTTTGGGATGGAAAGGATGAGAAACTCACCTCAGTGCAACCCCCTTGCCATGGACAGGGACATCTTCCACTAGACCAGGTTAAGATTTAGCATTGTAAACACTTCCAGGGACCCAGGGGCAGCCACAGCTTCTCTGGGCAGCCTGTGCCACCCTCACAGGGAACAACTTTTTCCTAATATCTAATTAAACCTCCCCCCTGTCAGATTGAAGCCATTCCCTGTTGTTCTTTGCCACTGGACCAGGCCAAGAGTGCAGCTGGGAGCACCACAGCACGGAGAGGCCACTTCCAGCTGCCAGCAGCTGGAAAAGGACCCTCACTGAGGCTCCTCCTGCTCCTTCCACCCCTGACTGCCCAGCACTGCACACCCACCCCTGCCAAGCACGAGCTCAGCTTCAAAGGGACACAAATCCGTGGGTGTGAGGGGCTGCTCACACTCAGAGCACACCGAGTCCAGGGCAGCTCGGTCCACGTCAATTAGGGATAAATTTAAACTAATGAGAAGGAAGTGTCCAGGCAGRGCTTTGCATCGATTTGGTTCAGCCAATGTAAGAGAGCAAGTGCGTGTGTGGATCTGGGGATGCTGCACTGCTCCTTGGCAGTTTGCCCCCAAACCTTCCTTGGTTCGTCCTGGAGGTTTTTCAGATGAAAGCCCCAAATCTGCAGTGTTTTGTTTTGTTTTCAAGTGACGAGGCCCACACTGCACTTCCAAACCCTCTGTGAAACAGAGCCACTGTTTTCTTTTGTACAGAAAAGTTGGGAGATAAATTGCAGATGATTCAGTAAATAACTCAGCCTATGACCTTGATGCTTATTGATTCCTCAAGCTGTTTATCTTTCTTGTGTGCTCCCCAGCAAAAACAATTATCACTTAATTATAAAGCAGCTTGGCTTGAGGGAACCACCAATTGGCTGGCACAGGATGAGTTCATCCCTGCACACCACAGAGCCCCGACCAGAGCGACTGCTTAGGATTCAGAGCCACAAACTTCATTATTTTCTTYCTAGCTCATGTTTTTCCCCTCGTTTTAAAATCACTTAAGGATGTTTAGCCAACCCGGGTGTTTGACTGCCCGAATATTCGCGATGGATGGGATCGAAACAGCAAGTGCCAGCCCAGGAAAAGGGAAAAAAACGAACTGGAATGACAAAAAGAAGCACAAGGAGAGGTTATTGGTCCTGAAAATAAAATACCTGGGCTGTTCTCTCCTTYAGTGACCTTGGGTGAGGCTTTTTCTCTGTTGCCTCCCCTGCTCTCTGTGCAGAATCCAGCACAAAGGATCCTTCCTGCTCCAACTTTCCCGATGCCACCGGGATGGGGGAATGACAGCTTGGCACTGCTGCAGCCATGCATGCGTTTGGAAAGCACTTAGAGACATCCATTAGCATGGGAAAGGGAATTAGCATCCCCACTCCACGGCAGGAGGAGGGAAAGGAGCCTCCCCCTTCACTAGAAATGAAGGATTTGTCATTTCCATGCACTTTTGAGCTGTGCCGTCCTCCAGTGAAAGGGGGTGAGGGAGTCCATGGAGCGATCTGGACAGGCTGGATACCGGGGTTTTAAACCCCCCGTTTCATCTCTCTGCTTTCTGCTAAGTGAAATAGGGATACCAGCCAGAAGGAAGGGTCCGGGGAAGGAGCCCCAGGAGAGGCTGAGGGAGCTGGRMAGGGGCTCAGCCTGGAGCAAAGGAGGCTCAGGAGGCCCTTCTGGCTCTGCACAGCTCCTGCCAGGAGGGGACAGCCGGGTGGGCATCGAGCTCTGCTCCAGGGAACAGGGACAGGATGAGAGGAGCGCCTCCCAAGTTGTGCCAGAGGAGGTTTATRCTGGATGAAATGAACAGGGCAGGAGACTTTTTCTCCTTTTAATGCCTTTATTAAAAGTGATCAGCTCAAGATTGGGAAACTTGACAGGTCCGCGGCTTCTCTGTCGACGCTCCCAGGGTGACTCGGAGAAGAAGGAATGTGCAGCTTTGTCCRCTTAAAAGCAGAGCTGAGGACTCACTCCGCCAGAGAACAGTCGGCAATAGCCCCTCATACCACAACCTTCCTGCGGCTTCAGGCTTGGGGTTCTGGTTCCAGCTGAGGTCTCTGCTCAGGGCAAGGRGCAGCAAAGGTTCTCAGCATCTCTGCAGGCTCGGTACTTTGTTCCTCACATCCAGACATCACTCTAATCTCTTAATTCTGTATTGGCTCGTTGTTTTTAGGGTCCTTCCATTAAGTTTGGCGGGGTTCCTTCCCATGGCATGCTGGTCCCGAGGTTATTCTGCATGCCCTCTGATGCCCCCCCATGTCCCCTCCTCTCACCATCCGGGGAGGAGAACCATCAGCTTAGCCTCAGGCAGGGCCTTACCGATACAAAAGGAGCAATTAACTGAAACGACCGGTGATTACAATAACAAACAGCTAGAACTTCACCTTGGCACAWCTGGTTTAACTGCTTCTGCAACTCTTTTCTTTTTCCCCAAAAACAAATAGGCAGATTTTTTATTTATAACATTGGATGTTRSGGAAAATTTCTCCATGGAAATGGTTGCCCAGGCCTGGCCCATGTTGCCCAGGGCAGTGGTGCACTCACCATCCCTGGAGGSATCTAAAACCCACGTGGACGTGRCACTTGAGGACGTGAGTTAGGGGTGGCCTTGRCAGTTCTGGYTTAACAGCTGGGCTCAATGATCTTGGAAGTTTTTTCCAGCCCAWACGATTCCATGAGTCACGTCCAGACTCCCTAAACATCCCTGTGCCCTGGACGTGCAGCAGGGACACTGCATTTCCCAGCTCGATGCGCTTCAGCTGCCAGATCCCCCAAACCTGCGCTCCCCTCCCTCTCTCCTCCCGCACAAACCCTCAGCAGCAGCAAACTCACTTAGGGAGCCCTGATGTGATCAGCTCAGGGATCCGATGCGACGAGGAGCAGCAGCAGCCAAACCCACTAAAGAGACAAACTTCGTTACGCCTCATAAAGAGATCAGGGACAGGCAGAGCCTCCCTGCCCGGCTGCTGGGGACGCCAGGGCTCTGTCCCTCTGTCACCGAAGCCACACGATGGCACTGTGTTTGCCAGAGCTCGCCAATTCCTGCAGGTTCGGGACCCGCCGGAGCCGGTGCAGCGTTTCCCTGTGCACAGCAGCTCAGGTTTTACAGGAAAACTGCAAAGACCTCACCAGGCRCTGCCAGCTCAGCACCGAGGGCTCCGGAAAGGCTTTGCAGAGCATCCCTGCCCCCGTGCTGGGGTCACCTCTCAGCAGCTCTGATGATCCCAGCTCCAGCCCTGGCTCTAACTGCACCAAATAAATTCAATTTCAGCCCAGGGCAGAGGGCTCTCCATCACACTGTGGGCAGGGCACTGAACCCCAGGATCCCAGAATGGTGTTGGCTGAGAGACCTTAAAGCCCATCTTGTTTCACCCCCTGCCATGGACAGAGACACCTTCCAGTCCCCCAGGCTGCTCCAAGCCCTGTCCAACCTCACCTTGGACACTCCAGGGATCCAGGGGCAGCCACAGCTTCWCTGGAGAACCAGATCCTGTGTCTCACCAAGCACTCAGCACCCTTGCAAGAGCATTCCTACCRTGACCAAAATCTCCTTTTATTCACCTGTGGGCACTCCCAAGAGCTTTGATGCCATTAAGGAGCTCCCAGTAAAACCCAGCACATGGATCCAGCTTGTCTGTGTGCCCAGGCTATTGGTATTAATTAATTCCTGACTCAGAATTGGAGTAGAAGGGATTGCAAGGAGATCTGGGATTCTGGGGTTCAGTGCCCTGCCCACAGTGGGATGGATTGCTCTCCATCCCACTATGGGCAGGGCACTGAACCCCAGAATGGTTTTGGCTGAAAGAGACCTTAAAGCCCATCTTGTTTCACCCCCTGCCATGGACAGAGRCACCTTCCACTRKMCCAGGTTCCTCCAAGCCCTGTCCAACGTGGYCTTGGACACTCCAGGGATCCATAGGCAGCCACRGCTGCTCTGGAGAACCATTTCCCATGTCTCACCAAGCACTCAGCATCCTTGCAAGAGCATTTCCTACTGTCTCTATTTGGGACTAAAATCTCCTTTTATTTATGCTCATCTGGGGGCACTCCAAGAGCTTTGATGCCATTAAGGAGCTCCCAGTAAAACCCARCAGATGGATCCAGCTTGTCTGTGTGCCCAGGCTATTGGTCTTAATTAATTCCTGACTTAGAATTGGAGTAGAAAGGATTGCAAAGAGATCAGACCACAGGTTGACATCCCTGTATCCCTTTGATATATATCCCTATTGATAACAAGCACAGCTGCCCATAATGACCCCCATTCCTCACATTCTCCAGCCAGCTATCAGAAAAAAACATTCCTACACACTTTGTGGTGATTTTTTTTACATCTTTTAGGGCAGTTTAAGGAGTGAAAATAAGCACTCCAAGTCCTCCTTCCYCCCCATCCCAGTGGCATCCAGCACACCCATGTTATGCTCAGCACAGCCTGGATCCAGCTGTRCACCTTTCCAAAGGTACAAACACCCTCTGCATCTGCTCCTCAGCTCCTCAGGCACATGGCAGGAGGATATTCCACCTCCTCACGTTGCCACTGACAGGAGTTTTATGGCCCTGTGCTGCCCAGGGAGCAGCCAGGAGCAATCCAGGATATCCTGTGTCCTTGCAGGAGGGGATTGTCACATTAAAAAAAACCTCTAAATGCTTAAAAGGGCTCTCGTTTAGAGTCTCCTGCCGTGAAGTGTCTTCGAGGGCCCCAGATTTATTATTTCATCAGAAGATCAGAGASGGGAAGTTTGTAGGAGATCAAACAAATAGGAATACATTAGGAGAGACAGTGGGAGAGGCTGGAGAAACTGCTGGGTTCAATAAAGTGGGACAGGATCCCTGCTGGCCAGGGGGTGGCTTTGCCTCACAGCTCCCACCCCATGCACCTGCCCAGGCATCACCAACCATGGAGAGGGCAGCAGGGCCTGGGCTGGGGAATAAAGCCCCTGCTGGCTGCAGGAGCCACTTCCCATCCCTTGGCTTCTAAATCCCTTGGTTTCTAAAGCAAAGGGGAGTATCTTCCCTACTGGGTTGCATTAAGATCAAAGATTTGGAACACATGCCAAAGGAGATGGTGCAAGGGGAAGAGATGGATGTCCTGGAAAAAAATGCCTTAAGATGGGCCTGAATTTGCTTCCTCACTCTGCTGCAGAATCCATGGGCTCAGTCTTGCTCTGTGCCTCAGTTTCCCTGCTCCATGAGCAAGCCTCACAACCTTCTTTTCCCACACTTAGAATCATAAAAGTTGGAATTGAGCTCTTGGGTCCCTGAGCCCAGCCATCAACCCAAGGCCACCCCTAACCCACATCCCTGAGCACCACACACTCCACTAGAAGGGGATTAATTAAATCATTCCCTCACTCCCAGGGACGCTGATTCCACCACCCCTGGACCTGAGCAGCCTTTCAGTGAACAAATGTTTCCTAATTTCCAGTTGACCCCATGGGATGCAGATGGAGCTGTGCAGAGCTGGGGGAAGGGCCAGAGCAGCCCTCCAGGACTGGGCAGGCTGGGGAGGTGGCAGGATTGGTCAGCAAGGACCAATGCAGGTCCTGCTCCTGGGGAAGGTAATCCTGGACACCAGAAGCGGCTGGAGGTGACCTGGAGAGCAGCTCTGCAGCGAAGGGAGACACTGAGCTGTCCCCCTGTGCCCTGGGGGTGAGGAGGCCAAAGGGATGCAGGGATGCATTAGGAAGAGTGTGAAAAATGCCTATTTTATGATTGGCTTTTCACAAATATTAAAATGAATATTATATGTGTTGTGTTAGAAAGTGATGCTGTATTAATTCTCTTAAGTAGTCTGTTAAATATAGTTAAATATAGTTTTAGGTTATAAAAAATAGGAATAGTTTTAGGTTATAAAAAATATAAAAAAACAGAGATGGCAGCCACAGGACACCTAAATCATTCAGAGAAAGATAATTTATTGCCCTCTTATCAGAAGAAGCAAACTTCTTCCTGCCTCGAAGGTGCTGTCAGGATTCAGAGGAAGAAGCTGACACTGCCCAGACAGAATCCTGTGTTTGAATGGAATTTATGCATCATGKATGAGGTGTATGAATATGCAACAGGCTGTTGCTTTTAAGGGTTAATCCTCTGTTAATGTGGGTCCTTTTTCGTGCTTATGCTGCCCAGAAAAGGCACCTGGACCATCTGTAACTCTTTGTTTCTATTGTCTCATATTGTCCTAATCCAAATTGTCCAAATTATTATTACTCTAATTGTATTACTATTTTTATAACCATTTTATTAAACTTTTAAATTTTTCAAGCCAAGTGATTGGCGTTTTTCACAAAGAGCRTTCCCAGCAGCTCAGGGGGGATCCTGTCCCTGTGCCCAGCCCTGGGGGCACCTCTGGGTGCTGTGTCCAGCTSTGGATCCTCAGCASAGCAGGGCCAGGAGCCCCTGGAGCTGAGCAAGGGCCTGGAGCATCTCTGTGCCCAGGAAAGGCTGAGGGAGCTGGGGCTGCTCAGCCTGGAGAGGAGCCCCAGGGAGAGAGAGGGGCCTCAGCCCTGCCTGGCCCTGAGTGTCCCAGGTGTCCCTGGGTGTCCCTGTCAGTCACTGGGTATCCCTGGGTGTCTCAGTCTGTCCCTGTCTGTCCTGTGTGTCCCTGTGTGTCCCTGTGTGTCCCTGTGTGTCCCTGTCCATCCCTGTCCATCCCTGTCTGTCCCTGTGTCTCCCAGTCTGTCCCTGTCTGTCCTGTCTGTCCCTGTGTGTCCCAGTCTGTCCCTGTCTGTCCCTGTGTCCYCCTGTCTGTCTGTCCCTGTCTGTCCCTGTCCATCCCTGTCTGTCCCTGTGTCTCCCAGTCTGTCCCTGTCTGTCCTGTCTGTCCCTGTGTCCTCCTGTCTGTCTGTCCCTGTCTGTCCCTGAGTGTCCTTGTCCATCCCAGTCTGCTCCTGTCTGTCCTGTCTGTCCCTGTCTGTCCCTGTCTGTCCCTGTCCATCCTTGTCCATCCCTGTCTGTCCCTGTGTCTCCCAGTCTGTCCCTGTCTGTCCTGTCTGTCCCTGTGTGTCCCAGTCTGTCCCTGTCTGTCCTTGTCCATCCCAGTCTGCTCCTGTCTGTCCTGTCTGTCCTGTGTGTCCCTGTCTGTCCCTGTCTGTCCCTGTCTGTCCCTGTCCATCCTTGTCCATCCCTGTCTGTCCCTGTGTCTCCCAGTCTGTCCCTGTGTCCCCCTGTCTGTCCCTGTGTGTCCCTGTGTGTCCCTGTCCATCCTTGTCCATCCCTGTCCGTCCCTGTGTCTCCCTGTCTGTCCTGTGTGTCCCAGTCTGTCCCTGTCTGTCCCTGTCTGTCCCTGTCTGTCTGTCCCTGTCTGTCCTGTCTGTCCCTGTGTGCAGAGGTCAGAGCAGGCCCAGGCCCTGCTCCAGGCCCAGTGATGGCCCCAGAGCCAT
>JACDOX010000090.1:1591804-1611268 GCA_014549065.1 Cardinalis cardinalis | reverse complement strand
CTGAGAGGCCTCAGGAACAAAATGTAAACAATGGTTATCTGCTGCTGTGGGATGCAACAGGTGCAGCTGGGATTGGTCTCATGTGGTTGTTTCTAATTAATGGCCAATCACAGTCAGCTGGCTCAGACTCTCTGTCTGAGACACAAGCCTTTGTTATCATTCCTTCTTTTGCTATTCTTAGCTAGCCTTCTGATGAAATCCTTTCTTTTACTCTTTTAATATAGTTTTAATATAATATATATCATAAAATAATAAATCAAGCCTTGTGAAACATGGAGTCAGATCCTTGTCTCTTCCCTCATCCTCAGACCCCTGTGAGCACGGTCACACTGTGGGAGCTGCTACTTGCTGCCACTTTTCCTGCAGCATTTGTGAGTTGAAACACGTCAGCCTTTCTGTTTGCGTGCCCCCCTCCCCAGCCCGTGGCAGCTGAACAGCCTTTGGAGCCTTCTGTTCCCTCCCACCCCCAGCACCTCTCAGCTCCCCAGCAGCTGTCAGCTCACACGGCTCCATCTCGGCAGATCAGTGGGAGGACATGAACACACACCAAATATATATGGAAATATATATAGAAATGTGCACAGGAGGGCTCTGCTTCTGCTCACACGTCTCGTGGGAGCGGGTCGGGGCTGGGCTGCCAGCACGTCTCCTCCCTTAAATCCTCATTCACAAGAGGAACGTCACACCTCCGAGGTCAAGCCACGCTTGAGTTTTAATTCATTAAGCTAACTTCTGTGCTGGCTGAGTCTGCAGTCTTGAGGAAATTGCTGTTTTATTGGGGTGGAAATGGGAAAGCTTGGCTTGCTGCTGCCGGAATCTGGGTTCTCACAGCACCTCCTGTGCCAGTCTGGGCTGGGAGGCTTCACCCAGRGGTGACAACCCCGACTGCCACTAAATCTCTACACCCACAGCACCAGCTCTGCCAAAAATCACCCCTTGAACAAGCAGCTGTAGCCTCRTCCTGAATGATCTGGGGGGATGTGTGATGGTGTTCACAGGGTCCAAGGATGAGGGAAGAGACGAGGATCTGACTCCATGTTTCACAAGGCTTGATTTATTATTTTATGATATATATTATATTAAAACTATACTAAAAGAATAGAAGAAAGGATTTCGTCAGAAGGCTGGCTAAGAATAGAAAAAGAAGGAATGATAACAAAGATTTGTGGCTTGGACTCTCTATCCAAGCCAGCTGAGTGTGATTGGCCATTAATTAGAAACAACCACATGAGACCAATCACAGATGCACCTGTTGCATCCCACAGCAGCAGATTGGTTACATTTTGTTCCTGAGGCCTCTCAGCTTCTCAGGAGAAAAATCCTAAGGAAAGGGTTTTTCACAAAACATGTCTGTGACAGGGATGGACAGTGATGCTGCCCCCCAAAACCAGCCAGGAGCCTTCCTTTCCTTTTGGGAAGGGAAACGAAATCTTGCAAAACAGAAAAGAAAGACNCGTCAGAAGTCTGGCTAAGAATAGAAAAAGAAGGAATGATAACAAAGATTTGTGGCTTGGACTCTCTATCCAAGCCAGCTGACTGTGATTGGCCAGTAATTAGAAACAACCACATGAGACCAATCCCAGATGCACCTGTTGCATTCCACAGCAGCAGATAACCATTGGTTACATTTTGTTCCTGAGGTCTCTCAGCTTCTCAGGAGAAAAATCCTAAGGAAAGGGTTTTTCACAAAACATGTCTGTGACAGGGATGGACAGTGATGCTGCCCCCCAAAACCAGCCAGGAGCCTTCCTTTCCTTTTGGGAAGGGAAACGAAATCTTGCAAAACAGAAAAGAAAGACTCAGAAACACCCTGGAAAGGAGATATGATCAAATGAAATGCAATTAAAAAAAACCCCCAAAAACCAGAAAATTGAGACATTTAGTGACTAAAAGAAAATGGTCTGGGAGGAAATGAGGCGCAGTGCAAAGGACCCAAACATGCAAAAACTGACCTCACAGGTGCTAGAAAATCAGGGGGAAAAATCAAGGAGGAAGACACAACTTTGAGGGGAAGATATGAGTGACATGGCATGGATAGTGAAAAAAAATCTTAGTCAAATTGAAAGGCATCAAAAGGCATGGGCTGCCATGAAGTGCAGGGACATGGACCAAAGTTTGCTGAATTGATCCCCATTGAAATTGCAAAAGCAGAAGTTYTAAATGGCCTGGGACAGGCTGTGACATCCTGGGCAGAGCTGGGAGACACAGGGATGCTCCAGAACATTCTAATGAGGGGACACAGGCAGCAGCATCCCTGAAAAGGGCTGGGGGACACAGGGATGCTCCACAGGGTGATGGAGAGCAGCAGGGCAGGAGGCAGGGAGGTGCTGTCACCAAAGTACCAAACACAGTGTCTCTGAGTGACCTCCACCTCCAGCTGCCATGCAGAAAACGTGAGAAAAAGGAGGAAAAATAATGTTTTCACTCCTGGCAGCTCAACAGAGACAACACCTGCTTCTGCCTGCTCCAGACTCAGCAAAACTTGGCTTCCATCACCTGATGGTGTACACGGCGAGCCCACGCAGACACACAAAAATCAATGCACATCGATCCCTAAGCCAGGAATTCATAAACTCCTTTAAAGGTCAAGGATTGATTTTTCACTTTCTGTAAAAAGAAGAGACTCCTGCCATCAGCCTCCTGCCCCCATCAACCCCCTCATCCCGTGCCTCCCTCCCCGGCAGCTCYGCATCGAGGCACCGACACCTTCCCCATGTGCACAGTCAGCGTGGAAAACATAAGTGGCACATACAGAAAAATATGTTGCACTTGTAGCTGGCATCTTGCAGCAACAATGTGTTTGTAGTAGGCATCTTGCAGGAATTCCTGTGTTTGTTTAACTCCTGGCTTGCTGGAGGTGCTGCTCTTAAGGGTCTTGAAGGAAGAGGAGCCCTTGCAAGGCTGGAGCAGCATCCCTTCCTGTGGGAACCCAGGACATCCCTCTGGCTGTCCTGAGCAGCCCAGACCCTGCCAGGGGGCTCAGAGACCCTGGCACAGAGCCTAAGATGCCCCTGTGGGTTTGATTATGACCGTGGAGCAAGTTACCAACCTTAGATGAAGATCTGCCGGCCACGACAGTTAAGTAGAATATCAGTGAATTTATCACAGGGTGAAAATGTAGAATTTTGGGGTTTTTAGAATGGCGGTTCAGGGGGCAAGATGGAGGGACCTGGGCATGTCCTACCTCTCTCCTTCTTCTTCTTCTTGCCCTCTATCTTCTGCTGTGATGTTGGCACTTTTGGATTGGTTTAGAGTAGAAGCTCACTGTCTAGCATAGGTGATAGGTATTGGGAAGTAATTGTAAACATTGTACACATAGTTTTTAGTATAAAGACATAACACCACCCCAGGGGCAGGCAGAGTGCCTGGAACTGTCCTGCTGGATGGACCTTGGCAGGAGAAAATATTTTATAGATAAGGAACAATAAACAACCTTGAGACYGAGAACTGAAGAGCCCTGACTCCTTCTTCAAGGACCGGGCTGGGAAAAGAGACTTTCTAACATTTCTCGGGGTCACTGTGAGCAGTGAGAGGCCCCAAGACACCTTCCCTCGCTGATGCCCAGGRTCTCACCAAGCAGGCTCTGATTTAWGAATTTGAGGGCCCCCATGCCTGGCTACTGTCCCTCTGCAGGCCCACAGAGACCTCAGCTCATCTCATCCAGCATCCTGTGGCAGCTCCTCCCTTTGGAGGACAGTGACAGCCTCCTCCTCTCCAAAGGCTGGGAACACTGGGTCTCGTACAATGTACATCCTCTCCACAAAGACATCCTCATCTGATTGACATCCCCAGCTGAGGGACATTCCCAAGAAACCAGCAAGGGGTTCAAGCAGCCCACCCCAAACCAAGCCAGGCCCTCTCCTCCCCTGCCCCTCAATTTGCCCTTTTAAATCCACAGTGGGCAGTGACCCCCAGTTGCTGTCACAGAGCTGGTCTCCATTCCATGGTCTCCATTCCATGGTCTCCATTCCATGGTCTCCATTCCAGGGCCCTGCTGTCCTTTGCTAGGACTGGCAAATCAATCCTCCAGAGAATTACAAGCACCCTGCCCTGGTCCTGTTCCCTGGATTTCTGGCCCTTTTTCCTGGCACACCTCCTCACCAGGCTGGAAGTCCCTCTGCCCAAATTCTCCTCTCCCTCCTCACATCATCACCTCCAGTCAAACCCCTCMTTCCTTTAGGTCCCAAGCAGATAATTCCAGGAGCAACCACATTTCAGAAGCCTTTCCATCATCCCTGTCCCTGTCTAACCCTGGTCCATCTCCACAACACTTTCTAGCCCGCTGCTATCCACAATTCCCACTCCAGGCAGATGCAGGATGCAAAGCTTCAAAATGCAAAGAGCTTTCCCCAGCCACGCCGTGACTTATTGCTCTATGGAGGAACAAGAAAACAAATTTAAACAGTGCTGGATTTAATTGATTTCTCCATGTTTCCTCAATGGAAGCTCAGCAGGGAAAGTCAGAAGCACAATAGAGGCAGAGGAGCAGCTGTGGGGGGGCTGTCCCACACCTTGGCACACAGGCAAGGGTTTACATTTATTTTAGCAAGCATTAAGGCAGTCTTAGAAACCAGAAAAGTCAAGTTCCTCTGTTTCTGGAGGAAGTTTCCCTCCCTGCAGAGCTTAGGGAAGCACTAAAAAAGCAGAATTTAAATGTTCCTCTGCAGATATAAGGGGTTTGGCATCACAGGTCTGGAGTTGCCAAAAACTTCTTACTGAAACTTTCCTCTCCAAAGGGGAGTTTGTGGCAAAAGAAAACTCACAAAATAATCTGGTTTATAGCAAAAAAATAAAAAAATAAAATCCATATTTGAATAAAAACCACAAATGCTTCTTTCTGGCCAATGCCAACAGGCTCTGCCAGTCCTTGGCTGCTGCTCAGGGTTCCACATGTCTCTCCAAACATGGCCACAGCATCACAGCCATGCTGGGAGATGATTGTGTTACAGGGCATGGAAAGGACCATCAGCTCTCCCCACCTGCTCTGGGAGGGATTTTTAATGCAGAAGGATGCTCAGAAATCGAGGGGGGCACAACCACCCTTAATGARCATAATTAAAATTCCACAGCTGCTGCTGATAAACAAAGCACGGGAAAGGTGAAGGGGCCAGGATTTGKGTGCTGCTCTGTGCCCACTGCAGATCCCAAAGTGGATGCCCAGATCCCAAACACTGATAGAACTCCAGACCCCAAAACACTGATAGATGCCTGGATCCCAAACACTGATGGATTCCCAGATCCCAATGCTCTGATGGATTCCTGGATCCCAAGAACGGATGGAACCCCAGATCCCAAACATTGATGGATCCCCAGATCCCAAACACTGATGGATCCCCAGATTCCAAAACACTGACGGATCCCCAGACCCAAAACACTGATGAATGCCCAGATCCCAAACAGTGATGGAACTCCAGATCCCAAACACTGATGGAACTCCAGATCCCAAACACTGATGGATTCCCAGATCCCAATGCACTGATGGATTCCTGGATCCCAAGAACGGATGGAACCCCAGATCCCAAACATTGATGGATCCCCAGATCCCAAAACACTGATGGATGCCCAGATCCCAAACACTGACAGATGCCCAGACCCCAAACACTGATGGAACTCCAGATCCCAAACACCAATGGACCCCCAGATCCCAAACCCCTATAGATCCCCTGATCCCAAACACCAATGGATCCCCAGATCCCAAACATTGATGGGTTCCCAAATCCCAAACACCAGTGGATGCCCAGATCCCAAACACTGATGGACTTTGGGGAAGGTGGCAGGAGGGTGTTCAGGTGCACAAAGGGCAGATCCAGATGGATTCAAGCCCTGTCCYAGCTGCTCAATGACATTCCCAATGTCCCTGGAAAGAGGGAAGGAAAGACCAGCAAGACATTTGAGCCAAGGCACAGGAGATTATGTTAAAAAAGCCTTTCTGAGCTCCACGATGCTGACAGAGCAGCACTGCTTGATGAGGGGAATCACAAAATCCCAGAAGGGTTTGGGTTGGAAAGGACCTTAAAGCTCCACACCATTCCATGGGCAGGGACACCTTCCCCTGTCCCAGGCTGCTCCCAGCCCCATCCAGCCTGGCCTTGGGCACTGCCAGGGATCCAGGGGCAGCCCCARCTGCTCTGGGCACCTGTGCCAGGGCCTGCCCACCCTGCCAGGGAACAATTCCCAATTCCCAATATCCCATCCAGCCCTGCCCTCCCTCAGCCTGAGGGCACCCCCTTGTCCCTGGATGTGAGGGATGCTGCAGAGGAAGGACAGCCACAGGAAAAGCCAGCTCAGTTCCCAGCTCCAGCATGTCTTCCCACATGACCTTGGGCAAGACATTTAATCCTTCTCTGCCTCATTTTCTTGGTGTTTTGCCTCAGAGGACTTTGGGGCTGGACTTTGTCTTACAGGGGGTTTGGCTACACTTGAATGCTTATTTCAAATTCAGTAATTGCCAATTAAATCAACATGCTTAGCATACTTTCATGGACTGTGTTCTTTTTTTTTCCCCGGCTAAACATGTTCACCTTAATTAAAGGAGTCTGCAAGTCATTGCAAAGCCATCATGTCCTGCCAGTTCAGTCTCAGCACTGAAGCATTTGTATGCCCACGAAACCAATTTTGCATGATTGGCACTAAGGGATGGGACCTTCTGTTCATTAGGGGCTTCTAAGTGGCACTAGGCAAGAAAATTAAATCTGATTCAGATGGGAGGAGAAGGATGGATGACAAAGACAAGAGTTTTCAGGGAAGGGAACAGACTGTTTTACACTGCATTTAGAGAAGATAAAACATATGGGGCCTATTCTGAGGCAAAAGGCCGAGGTCTGGGCAGAGGTGGCCACAGAAGTTACATTTGCAGGTCTATTTATAGCTTTTGTGCTTTTTAGCAAGAGAATGAGATTGCTGCATTTGTGGTTTCTGAGGCATTTGCTGTGTTTGGGATGAGATTCTCAAGCCCTGCTCCCCAAGCACAGGAGGGAGCCATGAGGAGGTCACTGACACTTAAACTGATTTCAGCTCCAAGTCTTCTGTCACACTGAAGGGCTGAGATCTGGCAGCAGAAGAGGATAAAGATGATGAAGCAAACAACAGATTCACCTACTTCTCCAGGAAAAACAGCTCACCAGCCCATCCAGGCCCTGGGCAAGGCTCACACCTGCACCAGGTTCATGCCATGGCAGTCTGGATCCAGGAATGTGCCCCTTATTCTGAATGATGCACCTTTGATATCTGTGTGTGCTTRGAATCCCTGCAAGGAGCATCCAGGGGGAGCTGGGCTGGACTGGGAAAAGGCCAGATCCCAACCAGGCAGAGCAGTGAGGCAAAGGGACCCAGAGGTGGGAGCAAGGGATGGGGAAAGGACCTTYAGCTACGTGATGGGTTGTTACCTGGGTGTCACAGACATCTTTTATGAACAATCCTTTCCTTAGGATTTTTCCTCCTGAGAAGCTGAGAGGCCTCAGGAACAAAATGYAAMCAATGGTTATCTGCTGCTGTGGAATGCAACAGGTGCAKCTGGGATTGGGCTCATGKGGTTGTTTCTAATTAATGGCCAATCACAGTCAGCTGGCTCGGACTCTCTGTCCCAGCCACAAACCTTTGTTATCATTCTTTCTTTTCTATTCTTAGCCAGCCTTCTGATGAAATCCTTTCTTCTATTCTTTTARTATAGTTTTMATRTAATATATATCATAAAATAATAAATCAAGCCYTCTGAAACATGGAGTCAGATCCTCRTCTCTCCYCTCATCCTCAGACCCCTGTGAACAYGGTCACACCTGGGTGCTTCTGGGGGAGGGGGGAAGCAGAAACCAAACATCCTGCAAAGGACCTGGCTGGGACACAGGGACACACCTGGCACCTCCATCCCAACCCACTCCAGCCCTTCCTGCCAGGAACTCACACAAGCATTGAGTAGAATTCTCTTAACAGCAACAGTGACAAGCTCCAGGCATGAGGCTGTGCCCCACATCACCCATGGGAACAGCCCAAAGCTGCCCCCAAATTCTTCTGGGGTCACCTTCACCATAGGGCTGCTTGAGTCTTTTAAGGTAAAGCCACCAAAACTTTGTGGGAAAGCAAAGATTAATTTTTTAAATTATTTTTACTTTTTTTTTTTTTAAGATTTGTTTCAGAAAAGCTGTCAAAAATGTTTAATTGATGAAAAGCTGGATTTCCAAGGAAAGACATGTTTGAGAAGTGACACTGATAGCCATGTGAGTAGAGAGTCTGGGGTTGAGTGTGAGGAGTGGGTGGGAGCACAGGGGAAGAACACATTAGAGTTGCAAATGCAGAGTGAAACAAAGCCCTCCATCATCTTAAAATCTTTCCTAAAAGGGAGTTTTACTTTTTGACCTGATCAAGAGTTCACACAGAGCCAAAATGCCAGGTCTAGCTGAGAGCACCAAAGAGGTGTTTTAGTCCTTGAAACACCCATTTTTGAGGTCCCAGGCAGGGGTGATCTGACATTTCCCAACAGGAATCAGGACTGGAAAATKAACCTCTGTCCCAGTGCTGGCTGAGATCTGGATTTCAGCTACCCCACTCTCTAAACACCCCAGAGCTCATGGCTCTCACTGGCACAGAGCTCAAAAAGGGACTCCTTGTTCCTGCACCCCCTCTTTGAACAGGAGGTGCTCATTTACAGAATTCCAGAGGGATGGGGGATGAATTCCTGCCATACAACTGGTGAGAGCCAGCAGCCAGACGTGGTAGGATACTGAATCCTGCAAACTGGTACCAGGAGAGCTCAACTCCAGCTTTGATGTTGTAAAACTGAAGTTAAAATGAGCACGGGAACGCAACAAGGATAGAAATGTTCCCTGGTATTTTCAGAGAAAAACTTCTTTTTTACCCCCGTGGCTTATAAATCATGCAACAAAACTACAAAGCTAGAGATTGCTGTGTTTGACTAATGGGGCTGTGCTTTCCTTGGGGGGAATGGTTTGACCTCAGGATGTCAGCATTAAATAAGACAAAACCATCAGCCACCCTCCCCTTCTTTCATCGGAGCCGTTGTCGCCGTGTTTCACCCATTTCAAAGCGCCTCATCTCTGCAGTCGTGTCTCTCAGGGGAGCCTGTTTGCTGTAGACACCCAGAAAATTCCAGGAGCAGCTGCAAGTGCTGCTTAGGCAGCCCCCTCCGTGCTGAGGAGCATCCCCCAGAGCTCAGAGTCCCGCAGATAAATTCATGGAGCAGCAGGTGAAGCATGGCCCGGGTTTGGGAGCAGTGCCTGGGACAGAATCACACCCTGTGGCATGGGAAGAGCCCCCACTGCCAGCTGTGGCCCTGGGATGCRCCTGAACAGCCCTTCTTGGAGGAAACAGCAGCAAAATGACTTGCCAGAGCTGCCTGTAAATAATGAGATTCAGCACAAAACCGTGCATCAAAAATCCTGCAGCTACACCACAAAAGGAGCAGTAAAGTCACTCTGCCATCAAGAAATAAAGTCACTGTGTCACCACAAATTTGCAAGGAATAAAGGCATGTGGGAAATAGTAAAGGTAAGATTTTTAGTTTAATAATTAYTAGATTTTAAGCTTAATAATGGTGTATTGTGAATAGAAAGAAAACAAGCATTGTGTGAAGCAGGTGTATGTGTACTTATAGTAATTGGCTAAAACTGTCTGTAAGCTTTAGCAATGTGCTATTGGCAGGAAAGTTTTTWAAGTGCTCTGTAACAAAAAAATCTTTGGCTTCTGCTGGCTATACATGAGCTTTGCCATCTCTCTGTTGTCTCAGCCATGTGATGAGGCTGCAAATAAAGCTCAAGGAACATACCCCAGCAATCCTGCCCTGTTCATGAATGAAAGAGAAAAAAATAACCACACCAACACAAGGCACTCTGCCCCTGAGGAATGCAGTCACTCTGCCATATACCACAGCCCCAATAATCCACATTCCCAGGTCCTTTCCCAAAGGATCTGCCAGTTCCCTATCAAAGGAACAGGCCAGGGAATCATGTGCTCTGACTCCTTGATTCAGAAGGTTGAACAATTGTTTTATTAACACTATTCTATATTACATTAATACCATATTATAACTATACTATATTAAAGAGATACTATACTAAAGAGATACTAAAGAGATCCTATACTATACTACACAAAAGTTACTAAAGAAAAACCCATGACTGTCTGAGACAGTCAGAACACAGCTTTGACCCAACTGGTCCAGGAAAAAAACCAATCCTCAGCAGAATTATTTTGGGTATCAATCTCCATAACACATTCCACACGTGCCAAACAACAGGAGCAGTGAATAGAGATAAGAATTGTTTTCTCTTCTTCTCCCYGTGCTTCTCACTGCCTTCYGCAGGAAAAATCCTGGGAGAGAGAATGATGTCTCTGTCTGTTCAGAGAATGTGMATGCCACAGTTCCCCATGTCCCAGACAGCCCAGCTGGTGTGGTATGAGCCTGAAGGGCTGTGGGGAGAAGACASGGATGTCCTCCAACTTTAGATGACCAAACACCCACCCAAGGGTGGCTCCTGGGGAGGCCAAGTGTTCAGTGCCAYCCCTGTGACAGTCAAGGCTGGTTCTGGCCTGGCAAAGAGCTGGAAAACAGCAGGAGAAGGAATGAACCTCCAGCTTTGCAGCTGAAGGGAAAGGGTTAAGCTATTCCTTGAAAGTCAGTGGGTCTTCACATGGAGGAAAATACAAGGTGATGCCTGGAGACCTGCAGCACACAGGTCTAAATCTAAAGTTGGTCTGAAGAGTTCTCCAATAGCACAAAATGAGATAGTTCCTATTTAAAATCCTTCCCCCCCAATTTTCCCATGCAGGGAAGACATCCAGGATGTTTGGCCTCCTGATAAAACTCCAAAGTTCCTATTTAAAATCTTTTCCCCAATTTTCCCATGCAGGGAACACATCCAGGACGTTTGGCCTCCTGATAAACTCCAAAGAACAAGCACCCAGCACAACAGGTCAGTTAAAAACACGCACCTGTGTTCCTAGTGCTGAAAACATGAGCAGAACAGTTGAACCAGCTGAAACACCCCCCTTTCAGATGGCTTTTTTCTTCCACCATCCTTTCAAAAACACCCTGTATAGCTGCCTTTATAGAAAACACGCACCATTTGGAAACAATTTGCTTCCTTTTTTTAATTTCTTTTTTCCTGGCTGAAAACATGTGCTGAGTCGACCGCTTGGGTCAGCACAAAACCACGTTTTGGATGAATAAAGTAGTTGCTGGGAGCAATTTGCCCAGCACTGCTGCAGGCCAAATTGGAGAGTTAAACTCACAGGCTCTGCAAGCTGGCCCAAAATTACTCCATGGACTCTGAGGCCATTTGCTCCGAGTGAAAAACTAAATATTATTTACCAGGAATAATCCAAGAGGATGGTTGTGTAGCCCAGGCAACCTGGCTGCTGCTCCAGCACAGGCACTGCAGGGTGAGGTTTGAAGGAGGAAAAATTCCTGCTTGATTTTGGTGGGTGTTTGGAGCTTAGGGATGCTCAGGTGCTTGTGGTGAGGGAGAGTTTGGATGGCATGAAGTGGAGGAATCATCCTTGAAATCACCTCTCCCCATCCCTGCTCCTTGCTCAGCCTCTCCACGCCACGAGCACCCACAGCAGGACTCAGTGGGAGCTGCTCCAGCTGTTCCTACTAAAAAACCATGAAGAAACTCCTCTGAGGCCACAATTTGCCCCTTTTTAAAGCAAATATAAGTGTTCAAAGTGCATCAAACCTCAGGCAGGGCAGCAAGGATGGAGAAGGAAGGTCTCCTAGGAGAACTTCAAGGAGAAGGGACGAGTTTCTTCCCTACTTTTAAGAGTTAAATTCAAATTCAGGAGGAGGGCAAGAACATCCCTTCCTCTCCAGCTGATTCTCAGCCCTTATTTCTGATACAAGAAACCCAAACAAGATGTGCTGAATCATCTAGGGCTGGGGAGAAAATATCATTTTTAAGCAAAAAGGAGTGAACGCAATCACAGCTCCAATAACTGGCCACAAGTTATTCAGTTTAGGTCTTTTTTCCCCATTTGTGTAAATTATAGAGGGAAAAAATATTACAGAAAACAGTTTGCTCAAGACTAAGCTGCTTGTAGAATAATTGAATATTTAGCAAACCTACAGCCAAAAGTGATGGGTAATTTTGAAATAGCCTCTTACAAGAATCAATCTTCAATCAGGGCCCTTCTGAAAATCAGGTCCACTCAGAAGTACCATAAATAAAACCTTGCAAAAAAAGTCACTGACACAATTTGAGATTCTCAGCCTCTTGTCAGCTGTGATCCTTTATTTTCTGAGTTTGCCATGGTCAACTGGAGGCATTTGAGATCAATTCTGCTTCCTGATTTTTAGATAAGCAGAGAGGAAAATTTCCAGTACAGGCATGGAGATGGCAGTACTGGAAATTTTCTGATTTTTAGATAAGCAGAGAGGAAAATTTCCAGTACAGGCATGGAGATGGTAGTACTGGAAATTTTCTGATTTTTAGATAAGCAGAGAGGAAAATTTTCAGTACAGGCATGGAGATGGCAGCACTGGAAATTTTCTGATTTTTAGATAACAGAGGAAAATTTCCAGTACAGGCATGGAGATGGCACTATGGGAAATTTTCTGATTTTTAGATAACAGAGGAAATTTTCCAGTACAGGCATGGGGATGGCAGTACTGGAAATTTTCTGATTTTTAGATAACAGAGGAAAATTTTCCAGTACAGGCATGGGGATGGCACTACGGGAAATTTTCTAATTTTTAGATAACCAGAGAGGAAAATCTCCAGTACAGGCATGGAGATGGCAATCTCCCAAGTTCTGGCCCTTTGGAGAGGAGCCAAACACGGAGCCATGAGGAGGAAAACCCAGCCCAGCACAGCCCGCACTGGGTTTGGTGTGTCTTGCAATGAAGCAAAGGAGCTGCATGCTTTAATCGAGATCAAGCCAGCCAGATTGGGAAGGAGGGAGTGAAACCCCCTGAAAATGAATTCTCTGCGAGACGCAGCTTGCCAGGATCTCTGCTGGGTGACACCTCCTGCGAACTCCAAAATGCAAATCGCAGCCACCTCTGCGGAGAGGCGACGAGCAGGATGGCACCAAGCAGTGCCCAGAATCCCAATGAGCTCCCCAGGCACTGCTCCTGCAGCCCTGGCTGGTGGTTGGGGTGCAGGGATGGCTCACACTGGGTGGGGAATGYATCTGAGCAACCTGGGCCTCAGGGTGCACCAGCCACCCCGCTTGGAACTGTTCTTATCAGGATTTTTTCAGGCCGCTCTGGAATTCATCAAGGTTTCTAAGAAATAAACTGGGCTRAAAGAAGAAAGGAGAAGCTGAGAAAYAGAATTCCAAGACCACAAGAACTCAATAATGGGGGGCAGCAAAGCACCTGGACTGTGACCAAACACATATTCTGAGGGTGCATGCAGGACACATGGACAGGACAAAGGCACCAATGAAGAAGAGTGTGATCAGCRTGTGCAGAGAGTTAGAATGTATAAATAAGTGCATAAAAACAATAAACGGCTTCTGCTTAATCTTATTGGTCAGCTGTCCGTGAGTCCTGTTTTCTGCATGGGTGTGCTGGTGGTGCCCTGTGGGGTGCTAAAGGATTCTAATGCCTGGTTGAGGCATCCAAAATCCTGTGGCACATGAGAGGCAGGTGTGAAGATCACCTGCCTGGCAYCTCCTAAGGCTGGCAGGGAAAAAACCCCACAGATTACACAACAGCAGTTCAGGACCTCCACAAGGCCCTTCCCATCTCCAAGCCTCAGCTTCCCACTGAAGCAAGGGTACTGCTCACCAACAGAGGAACCCCTTGGCACCCACCAAGCTCCTGGAAAGCCCAATATCCTGGGAAGTGTCCTCCAGGATACTCTGAGGGCACAGCTCAAGCTAATTACACAGCTCCCCACCCTGACACCCTTTTCCTTCTAGTCCCACCYAACAACATCCAGACCCAGCAGATCTCCAGCACCTGGGTGTCGATTCTTTATCTTCTGTTCTGGCGGGGTCAGGGTCAGGATTGAAAGTCCTCAAGACAGAATTTTGTGTTCAGACTCAGATGTTTATTATTTATTATCTATATCACAGACTTACAAGCTGTGAGTTCTACAGCATGCTACTAACAAGCTACAAAATGGCCCTGTATCTGTATCTACATAGTTTMGTGAACACACCAGTGCTGGATTAATGGTTGGACTTGATTTTCCAACTGTAATAATTCTGTGATGTCCTAAGCCCCTCCATCAGCCACACAATGGGAGCACCAGGCTGTGGTGCTGCCCACACCAAAGCTCCAACAGCTCCTGCCTGGCACAGTGAATCCCATCACTGCCTCCCCAAAACCATCCCCACTGCTGGATCCAGCTGGATCCCCACACCACCACGTGCCCACCAAGCTACGCTGGAGCACAGGAGGCCAAGAAAGTGTTAAATATTGCAGCAGCACAGAGCCAGGTGGGAGCCCAACCACTCCATCGCTCCCACACCAGCCCCAAGGAGACCAAAACCTGACTGAATGACTCTGGCAATTAACTTCCTGACTCTCTAACCCAATTCCTTTTAAGGTAAATTTGCTCACGTTAATGGAAAAGGGTATTTTGGTTTTCCATCACCTGCCAAGTCATTTAAAAAATTGTTTTCCCCCTTCTCCCCTCTGCATTCACGACTTAATTGCAACAGCTCTTTGACAGCAGATAGGTTCCAGTGGGCTGCCACTCCAGATGTCAGGAACATGTTAGCAGGAAGGGGCCCTGTAGGATATTTATGGCTTTAATTCCTCGGTAGAGGGTTTTGTTCTGTCATGCGGTGACACACGAATTGCTACTCATTTGATCCTGTATTTCCACATCAGTGACACTTTATGAAGGGCTCCTGGTTCTCTGCACTCTCTCCAGAGTTACTGGTCCCTCTTCTGCCAGAGCTGGCCTGGRCAAGCTGGGTGGCTGGAATTGCCAAAAGGGTGTTGAGCAGCCCTCCTGGGCAGCACTGGCTGAGGGTGAGAGAACTGAAAACTCAGAAAAGAAGACCAAAAAACAGCTGAAAAGCAGCAGCAGAGGTCATYTATTCCTCCTCTCCTCTGTAGGAGCGTCAGGGGGTAGCAYGGTTRGGATAGACAGAGAYGAGAGATCTCTGCAGCCAGGGCTGGGAACTTGGGGTTTATTGCARAGGGCCTGGGTGCAGGGCCCTGCTGGGAGCTGCCAGCCACAGCTCAGAGCAGGCTGAGAGAAGAGAGGGGGACACAGGATGAGAAGGTGAGAGAGTAAAAGGGCAAGAGAGTGAGGTTCCTGTTACAATACAATAAATCTTCTGTGTTGAATATTCTGATTTTCACTAACCAATCTAGTCCAAGATAAAAATCCTATAGCATTTACATACAGCCTATAAGAATCATTACATTCCCATCCTGTGTTACATTTTAAACCCTAMAAACTCCTCTTTGGGCCCCTTCTGCCAAGCTGTAGGGTCTGCTCTGACCCTTGGAGCTGTCTGCAAGCAGAGGGTGTTGTTCCATCAAAAGGGGATCACCTTCAGCCAGCCACACCATTGTTTTCCAGTTGTTCAGTAACTGAGGGATCTCAAAGCTTGCTTTCTTTTTAATCTCGCTTATAATTTCTATATTCTCAAAATCTTTAGCCAGACAATCATATTTATAAAGATTTCCTGTTTCWTCTTCCCCAACACTCCTCTCCATCCCCTCATCCACAAAGCTGAGGCATTCACAGTGACCCCCTTGTTCAAGTGCCTGCAAGGCTTTTCCTCATCTCATCCACGGCCTGGAGTCTCCAGTCAGGTTTCCACAACCCTGAATGAGCCAAAACCACCAGGCCCTCCCCATGGAGCTACACCTGCAGCTCTGGTAACAAACAGCAAGTGATGCACAGCCCAAAACAGACCATAAATACATGCAGGATCAAGCCCCAGCTCCAAAGTGCTGGAATATTGGCAGCTTGCTCCCAGATATGGGATCAGCAGGCACGTTAGACAATTACTTTTCAGCAGCACCGCTCTCCATCATCTCACTCACACACGAGCAGGYGATGAACCACTCCATAAAACAGGGGAAGCTGAAGGGCAGGGATTCCAGAGGAGCTGTGGCTGCTGCATCCCTGGAAGTGGTCAAGGGTTGGATGGGGCTTGGAGCAGCCTGAGATGGTGGAAGGTGTCCCTGTCTCGGGGTCTCTGCTGYTCACAGTGACCCCCAGATGTGTTAGAAAGTCTCTTTTCCCAGCCCGGAGCTTGAAGAAGGAGTCAGAGCTCTTCATTTCTCGGTCTCAAGGTTGTTTATTGTTTATTATCTATAAAATTCTTTCTCCTGTCCAGCCAAGGTCCGTCCAGCAGGACAGTTCCAGGCACTCTGCCTGCCCCAGGGCAGTGTTATGTCTTTATACTAAAAACTACGTGTACAATGTTTACAATTACTTTCCAATACCCATCACCTATGTTAGACAGTGAGCTTCTACTCTAAACCAATCTAAAAGTGCCACCATCACAGCAGAAGATGGAGGCCAAGGAGAAGGAGAAAGGCTGGACACACTCAGATCCCTCCATCTTGCCCCCTGAACCCCCATTCTAAAAATCCCCCAAAATCAGTTTTTCATCCGATGATAAATTCACTATCATTCTACTTAAACTTTCATGGCTTGTGATTCTTCATATAAGGGTTGGTAATTGTTTTTTCCAAGGGCTAAATCAAAGGCACAGGGGGCTGGGGCTCTGTGCCRAGGTCTCTGAGCCCCCTGGGCAGGGGCTGGAGCCCTCCAGGGCAGCCAGAGGCATTTCCTGGGTTCCCACATCTCTGCCCATGGCAGGGGTGCAATGACACAACTGTTAAGGTCCCCTCCTGTTGCTATAGGACACGAAATAACACGACACAGAGATGCAGCTTTCTTAAGGTAAAAAAGAGAACTTTTAATTTCTGACTCCAACATTTATAGATTTCCAAAARTGACAGTGGATTGGAGGGTGACAGTGTCACCTCTCCAATGACACYGGACMAACCAACAGTYYATSAAATTTMTCCTCCTCCATAARAGAATGCAAAACAATGAGTTATTTACATAAAGTGTGTGAGAAAGTTTGTTACAAGAATATAAACAACAGGAGGCTTAGAAGARCTTAAAAAATCAGGGGCATACCCTCCAACCCAAAGCAGTYTGGCATCCTACAATTTCAATTTGGACTGGAAATGGGTTAAAGGAGTAGATTTGCCAAAAAGAAGAAAAACCACATTAAAAAATCCCACTGTAGTTTGGACTCAGCAGAAGTGACCAGGTGTGACCATGTTCACAGGGGTCTGAGGATGAGGGAAGAGATGAGGATCTGACTCCATGTTTCAGAAGTCTTGATTTATTATTTTATGTTATATATTACATTAAAACTATACTAAAAGAATAGAAGAAAGGATTTTATCAGAAGGCTAGCTAAGAATAGAAAAAGAAAGAATGATAACAAAGGCTTGTGTCTGGGACAGAGAGTCCGAGCCAGCTGACTGTGATTGGCCATTAATTAGAAACAACCACATGAGCCCAATCCCAGATGCACCTGTTGCATTCCACAGCAGCAGATAACCATTGGTTACATTTTGTTCCTGAGGCCTCTCAGCTTCTCAGGAGGAAAAATCCGAAGGAAAGGATTGTTCAGAAAATATCATGGCTACAGCCAGGTTTCCTGACAGAGGAAGGGGCACAGCTGCTGGAGGGGAACCGTGTGGTTTGGGATGAAGTGTCCTGCAGCTCTGCTGGAAACCCTGCAGCCCCATGCTCACACAGATCCCACAGGCTTGGGAAGCTGCTCCCAGCACACCAGAACTGCCTGGGAGCCAACACATCCCCCAGCTCTGCTCCTTAGTCAAAAGCCACCCTTTAAATTAAGGAGCAGCCCAGGAGACAACAGATGGTGTGGGAGCTGCAGCTCAGGCAGGACTGAACCCCATCCCTCCCTCCCTGGGCATCAGGGGCAGGAGTAGGGTGGGACATGGAGCCAGCCTGACCTGCCAGTGCAGTGAATTCCCATCATTTCCCAGCTCTGAGCCGCCTGAGAACAGCAATACCAAAAAAAAAAAATAATCCTGTGGATTTCTATTTGCTGCAGTTTATACACAACAAGAACAAGTGCATACAAATACTTTCATTATTTTGTCAATACAATTAGCTCGGGAAGCACCAATCTGAGGCACCACTTCCCTCGCCCTGTTCCTGGAGCAAATTGGCTCTGCTAAACGCCAGGATTTGATTTTCCCCCTCTCCAACAGCACATTTGCAGGCAGATTGGGCTCTCCCCTCCCCTCCCCGGAAAAGCAATCTTGCAGGAGCATTGAGATTTCTCTGGCTGATGGAGACACCCTCCTGGGAAGCACACCGGGGGTCCTTCCCTCCATCAGCGTAGCATCCCTGCTATTTGCTTCCACCAGGCAGCTTGCCAGCAAGCAGRGGAAAACGGGAAGGGGAGCAGGGAAAAAAAGGTCAGAGAGGATGGGGGATGACAGCACAAGGCAGCCTCGCTCTAGGGCTCCTTGTAGCACATCAAAAATTCCTGCAGTTACACCATAAAAGCCAGGAAGGAGCAGTAAAGTCACTCTGCCATCGAGGAATAAAGTCAGTGTGCCATCACAAATTTGCAAGGAATAAAGGCACTCTGCCACTGAGGAATAAAGTCAYTCTGCCATCACAAATGTGCTCGCTGGTTTCTGACACGTTGGCTTTGTCACAGCCCAGATCAAACTCTGTCCGTGCCTGTGGCTGCAGGAGGAGGCAGATCTCACCTGCTTCCCTAGGGCCAGCCTCCTCACACASCTCAGCACCCCGGGGGCATCAAGGATATTGAATAAACCCTGGGAAAACAGCTGCAAGAGGACATCACCCCMCTTGGAGGGGAGAAGGGGTGATGGCAAAGCCAAATAATTTCCAAAAAGSGTTTTGCAAAGAGCCCCAAGCTCGGGTACAAGGAGGTTTTGGGCTCTCACAGGATTTCTTGTGCCAGGGATCTGTGATGGTAACAGCATTGCTGCTCAGTCTGTGGGGCAGTGGCATCAGGACAGGACAAGGGGRAATGGCTTTAAGGTGAAGAAGRGGAGATTCGAATTAGATACCTGGAAAAAYTYYTCCCTGTGAGGGTGCTGAGGSCCTGGCACAGGGYGCCCAGAGCAGCTGTGGCTGCCCCTCTGTCTCTCTTTGGAAAGMCAGGTGCCTGCTAAGGAAGGCAGGAGCCTCCCCTGAAATGGAGARTGCAAACCCTCCCCACCCCTCCGAATTGCTATAAATTTTAAAYTAAGGGGCTCTCRGSYAAAAATTACAGGAGCAGGAAATAACAGTYCTTTAATAGGGAAGAAAAAATAAAAGGATAAAAYAAACAATGCAGTGAACCAAACCAACACTGCCAGAGTCAGAACCCAGCCTGACACCCTGTGGGTCAGGGTGCTGGCAGCAGYCCYATTGGAATTGTGGCTCAGCCCTCCTGCAGTGCCAGGGGTGGCTCTGCTGGAGCAGGGATCCTGGAGAAAGGTGCAGTCTTCCTCTGAAG
>JACDOX010000090.1:1558611-1571869 GCA_014549065.1 Cardinalis cardinalis | reverse complement strand
ACCTCATATAAGTATACCTTTATAAGGTATACTTATATGAGGTAAACCCTGAAATCACACTACAACACTCCCCAGCCATTCCAACCCCCTGGATGCCCAGGCAGGGTCTGAGCCCTGAGCTCCTCTCCCAAACACCCTCCCCAGCCATTCCAACCCGCTGCTCAGTTTAGGAAAGCAAAGCACGGCCACTCAAGGGCTGCTTCCAGCTTGGCTCTCGCTGCTGCTCTTAACCCCAGCGACCTCTCCAGCTCTGCCCTGCCAACACAGAGGAAAACAAGCCACTTGACAGGCTCCCTTCTGCTCCAGAGGAACATTTCCCCAGGAAAGGAAGATCAAGGAAAGCACCAGCTCTCTGTCTAAAAGATGAGGAGATATATTCCAGCTGACATTCAGCACTATCAACATTTTATGAGCTTTGGAATCCAGTTAGTTAGCCAATATTTTACTTAACTCCAGTTTAGATTTAAAAACTTGACCTTCTCTGAGCGTGTGTCTGTGTCACATTTCACTCGGCTGCACACAGCTCCATGAGCAAAGTACCAGGTTATTTATCCCCCCTTTTTATTGCTGCACTGTTATTTGTTCATTTGTACCAGTCAAAAAGCAATAAAAAGATGGGGGTCCCTGAACAGGCGCTTGGGGCACCCACACAGCTCTCCAAGGYGCTTATCACACATAGCAAGGGGCAAATCACCCAGAGCAGCTCTTCTGGCCAGGAGGGCTGTAAATCAGGGCACAAAGCAGCCCTGCTCCTGCTCCTCCTGGTGAGGCAGTAGCAAATTGCTTTCTAGCTCAGTGTAGGGGAGCAGTTTGGTGTCAGAGTGTCGGGGATAGGACGGTGGGAATAGACAGAGACGAGAGATCTCTGCAGCCAGGGCTGGGAACTTGGGGTTTATTGCAGAGGGCCTGGGTGCAGGGCCCTGCTGGGAGCTGCCAGGCACAGCTCAGAGCAGGCTGAGAGAAGAGAGGGGGAGAGAGGATGAGAGGGTGAGAGAGTAAGAGGGTAAGAGAGTAAAAGACAAGAGCTAAAAGGGTGAAGTTCCCATTACAATACCATAAATCTTCTGTGTTGAATATTCTGATTCTCACTAACCAATCTAGTACAATATACAAATCCTACAGCATTTACATACAGCCTATAAGAATCATTTAATCACCATCCTGTGTTACATTTTAAACCCTATAAACTCCTCTTTGGGCCCCTTCTGCCAAGCTGTAGGGTCTGCTCTGACCCTTGGGCCTGTCTGCAAGCAGAGGGTGTTGTTCCATCAAAAGGGGATCATCCTCAGCCAGCCACACCATTGTTTTCCAGTTTTTCAGTAACTGAGGCATCTCAAAGCTTGCTTTCATTTCAATCTCAATTATAGTTTCYATATTCTCAAAATCTTTTGCCGGGCAATCATATTGATAAGGCTTTCCTGTTTCATCTTCCCCAACAGTTTGGATGTTCACACACAGGTCAGAGCCCCTTTGTGCCTGGAACTGTGAGGAAAAATCACCAGTGTTTGGTCATGGAAAAGGTCTGAGCACAGGGCAAGGCACCAATTTCAGCTCTGGCAGCAACAAAACCCACAGAGCAAGGAGGGAGATTTCCCAGAGGGAAAGGGAGCAGTGGGACACCCACCCAAACAATCAGAGCTGGAAGATCAAAAGTATCAAAGCTGGAAGAGCACCCCAGGAGTGTGAGCAATGGGTGACAACAGCAGGGACAGGACAGCAACACAGTCACCTGGATCCTTTGCCTCCTCCTTGCAGACAGAAACATTGCACTAATGAGGCTAATTAACACCCCAACACCTGGCTGGACATGCAGCTTCCCAGAACATGCTCCTCAGTCCACCTGCCTGTCTGGGATCACACACCAGACCCAGCAGTTCCCTGATCACATCTCAGCACAAGCAGCTCGTGGTAGGCAAATGACCCCATCGCCCTCCTCACGGCACCTGCCTAAAGTAATACTGGATGAAAGAAATGTGTTTTAATAAAGAAAATTGATTTAGTTTGGTTTATTCATTAACACGTCGATCAGGAATGATTTATGGCCACAATTTGCCAAATTATTCCTCTATTGATCAGCCCAGGGTTGTTTTGTTGTAGGTCCAGTCAATTAGGAGTAGCACTCAGGTGGGTAAATTAATCAGCCTTAAGTAGAGCCTGCCCATGGAGAGGGGCTTGGCAAGCCCTGGTGCCAATGGAAAACCTGACTGAGCAATCCTGCTGAGATGAGATTTCTCCTCACAAAGCAGCCAGCAAAAGGTGTTCAGCACCTCCTCCTTCCCAGCAAACTCAGGATTCAAAACTTTGTTCTGCTTCCCATCACAGCAGTGATTCCAGCCTGCAAAGCTTCAGCCCCTCTGAGCCCAGCTTGTCTCATCTCAAAATCCCAGAATGGTTTGGGTTGGGAAGGGACCTTAAAGCTCAACTTGTTCCACCCCTGTCCCTTGCCCTTCACCAAGTCCAAGTTTCATCCAGCCTGGCCTTGGGCACTGCCAGGGATCCAGGGGCAGCCCCAGCTGCTCTGGGCACCCTGTGCCAGGGCCTGCCCACCCTCACAGGGAACAATTCCCAATTCCCAATATCCCATCCAGCCCTGCCCTCTGGCACTGGGAGCCATTCCCTGTGTCCTGTCCCTCCATCCCTTGTCCCCAGTCCCTCTCCAGCTCTCCTGGAGCCCCTTTAGGCACGAGAAGGAGCTCTGAGCTCTCCCTGGAGCCTTCTCCAGGTGAGCACCCCCATCTCTCCCAGGCTGGCTCCAGAGCAGAGGGGCTCCAGCCCTTGCAGCATCTCCGTGGCCTCCTCTGGGCTCCTCCAGCAGCTCCAGCTCCTTCCTGTGCTGGGACCCCCGAGCTGGAGGCAGCTCTGCAGGTGGGGTCTCCCCTGGGGGGCAGAGGGGCAGAATCCCCCCTTGCCCTGCTGCCCACATGTCGGGATCTCTGGCTTATCACAGTGACCCGGAGAAGAGTTCCAAAGTCTCATTTCCAAGCCTGGTGCTTGAAGAAGGAGCCAGGGCTCTTCATTTCTCAGTCTCAAGGTTGTTTATTGTTTATTATCTATAAAAAATTTTCTCCTGCCCTGCTGAGGTCCACTCAGCAGGACAGTTCCAGGCACTCTGCCTGCCCCAAGGCTGTGTTATGTCTTTATACTAAAAACTGCATGTACAATGTTTACAATTACTTCCCAATACCCATCACCTATGTTAGACAGTGAGCTTCTACTCTAAACCAATCTAAAGGTGCCACCATCACAGCAGAAGATGGAGGCCAAGAAGAAGGAGGAGAAAGGCTGGACATGCCCAGATCCCTCCATCTTGCCTCCTGAACCCCCATACCAGAAACCCCAAAATCTACTTTTCCACCCCATGATAACTTCACTATYATTCTACCTAAACTGTTATGACTTGCTGATCTTCATCCAAGGTTGGTAATTTGCTCCATGGATCATAATCAAATCCACAGGGGCATCTTGGGCTCTGTGCCAGGGTCTCTGAGCCCCCTGTCAGGGGTCCTGGCCATCCTGGACAGCCAGAGGGATGTCCTGGGTCCTGACACCCACACTGGGGTTCAGCCAGGTCACAGCTGGGATTTCTGGGCTGCCAGTGCCCATCCCCAGGCCTGGTCCAGCCTTTCCTCCACAGCACCCCCAATTCCTCCTCAGCAGGGCTGGACTCCAGCTGTTCATTGACAATTGGACTCAAGGGGTCCCTTGCTTGCAGACAGCAGCTCTGGACAGACCCTCCCCGGAGGCAGCCACCAGCAGAACAAAGGATAAACTCCAGGGAAAGCAGCATCCCCATGGATCAGCGTGGGCAGGGAGCAGCACAGAGCAGATGGCCACATCCTCATGGCAGAGCAGCCCAGCCCCTCTGCTGGGGACAGGGGACAGGGACACAGTGCCAGCAAACCTCTGAGCACGGCTTGATGCTGTCCTGGCCCTGCTGTGCCCTCTCCTATCAGCTCCAGCTGCAGGCCAGGCAGCCCTGGGCTGGGGAAGCCCAGGCTGAGGCACGCAGGGTGCAATCACAGGGGCTCATCTCTGCTCCCAAACCCGGCTCTTAAGGACTATTTAAGGCACTTTCCTTAATCTCAGTTTGCAGCAGAGCCCAATAAATCACAGCACAGATCCCCCACCGGCAGCCACAACGCTGCTCCCTGCAATGCTGCTCTTCCCAGTTATTTTCCTGGAAGCATCCCTGCAATGCTGCTCTTCCCAGGTTTTTCCTTAATGCCAGAGGGAAGGATCCCTGCAAATGCTGACCTTCCCAGGCTTTTCCCCCATGCCAGAAGGAAGCATTCCTGCAAATGCAGGTCTTCTCAGGTTTTTCCTTAATGCCAGAGTGATACATTCCTGCAAATGCTGCTCTTCCCAGACTTTTCCCCTATTCCAGAGGGAAGCATCCCTGAAAATCCTGCTCTTCCCAGGCTTTCCCTCATTCCAGAAGGAAGCATCCCTGCAAATGCTGCTCTTCCCAGGTTTTCTCCCATTCCAGAAGGATGCATCCCTGCAAATGCTGCTCTTCCTAGGTTTTCCCTAATGCCAAAGTGATGCATCCCTGCAAATCCTGCTCTTCCCAGGTTTTCCTGGAAGCATCTCTGCAGATGCTGCTCTTCCCAGGCTTTTCCCCCATTCCAGAAGGAAGCATCCCTGCAAATGCTGCTCTTCCCTGGTTTATCCCTAATGCCAGAGCAATGCATCCCTGCAAATCCTGCTCTTCCCAGGTTTTCCCCCGATGCCAGAAGGAAAGATCCCTGCAAATGCTGCTTTTCCCAGGTTTTTCCTTAATGCCAGAGAGATGCATCCCTGCAAATGCTGCTCTTCCCAGGTCTTTCCTTAATGCCAGAGAGATGCATCCCTGCAAATGCTGCTCTTCCCAGGTTTATCCCTAATGCCAGAGGGAAGGATCCCTGAAAATGCTGCTCTTCCCAGTTCTTCTCCTGGAAGCATCCCTACAAATGTTGCTCTCCCCAGGTTTTCCTGGAAGTATCCCTGCGAATGCTGCTCTTCCCAGGTCTTTCCTTAATGCCAGAGAGATGCATCCCTGCAAATGCTGCTCTTCCCAGGTTTCCCCCATTCCAGAAGGAAGCATCCCAGCTGCTGTGCTGAACCTCACAGGTACCACATGCTCAGGGCACAGAGTCCCTGGCCGAGCTCCCCGAGCGATGCTCGGCGCGGCTGAGGGCTCGTCTCTGTCTTTGCAAATGTCAGGCCTTATTCTTTCCTGAATGAGATATGGATGTGGCAGCATGATATTAAATTACAAGTCAAATAGTACAAAGGCTTTTAATTACACGCCAAACACAAGCTGCTGTCAGAGAGGAGACAGGGGCTCGATGGCCCATCAGGCTGTTCCGCTCTGGCAATTCCCATCTAGCCGGGAAAAGTCCAGGAAATTGGATCAGTAATGGGAACGGGGGCCTTTCACCTCCAGCCCAGCCATTCACATCCAGCCCAGGAGGGAGAAGGAAAGTCATTACCAACCTGATGGCCGGGCTGGAGTCACTTGGTGGGGCTGCAAAGCACGAGGAAAATGAGGAGTGGTGAGACGGTGTTCACAGGGGTCCCAGGATGAGGGAAGAGACAAGGATCTGACTCCATGTTTCAGAAGGCTTGATTTATTATTTTATGATATATATTATATGAAAACTATACTAAAACAATAGAATAAAGGATTCCATCAGAAGGCTAGCTAGGAATAGCAAAAGAAAGAAGGAATAACAAAAGCTTGTGTCTGGGACAGAGTCCRAGCCAGCTGGACTGTGATTGGCCATTAATTAGAAACAACCACATGAGCCCAATCCCAGATGCACCTGTTGCATTCCACAGCAGCAGATAACCATTGCTTACATTTTGTTCCTGAGGCCTCAGCTTCTCAGGAGAAAAATCCTAAGGAAAGGATTKTTCATAAAAGATGTCTGTGACAGAGTGGGTGTCACTGTTGGGTTAGGGGCAGGTGAGTGAGCAACACACAGATTTTAGGTCTCTTCAGCAGGCTAATACCAAATTTATTAGAAATTAATTCTTTTATATGCTGTTCTGATTCAGGTGGACCTGACTGGTCATTTAATCAACACCCCTCACACCATTGGCTAATTAAGGAGACACCCTCTGGTAAACATCTTATCARATATTAGGAAGAAAWTTTTCACCAAAAGAATAATRAAGCACTGGAATGCTCCTCCCAGGGAGGTGGTAAAATCACCATCTCTGGATGTGTTTAAAAAGACTGGACATGGCACTTGGTGCTACAGTCTGGTTGAGGTGTTAGGGCACAGGTTGGACCTCTTAGAGGTCTCTTCCAACCTCATTATTCTGTGATTCTGTGAAAACAACTCTTYAAAACACCAGCTGCAAGATTGTTTTAATTCTTTCTCTCAGCCTTCTCAAAACTCCCCAGAACAATTCCTGGGGAAGTTTATCTGGCTTCTCTCTCTAACCAGGCTGTCACATCCACAGGTAACCCCTCTGAACAGCAGTTTRGGGTGACAAAGTCATTGGGAGCTGGAGAGAGCAGCCCCTCAGCTCCAGCACTTTCTGCCAGCAGGGATCTGCAGAGCATCTCACCCCCACCCTGGCTACAGCCTGAGGATATTCCCTCCTATTTATGGAAAACACTGGAATATTTACACTCCTCTCCCAGCAAGGGTGCTGCCTCACTCTGGTCCTGCAGAGATGAAGGACACACTTTGATGCTGGCTGTTTTTAACAACCTCTCACTGCAAAGCCCTCCCCTCCTCAAGTGATGTGCTTGCACCCTCTCAGCACCCYGGGAGGCAGAAAAGCTCTGAATTCATCAAGGACAAGGAACCACAGCAGCAAGGGATGAGAGACCTCACAGCCATCAGAGAACAGCCACGTTTCATCCTGCTCCATGAACAACTTTCCTCCTCCTTCCAACTCCCCAGGCAGCACAGCTCATACCAGGGATGCTGAGGCAAGAAGGGCTGAGCTGCCTTGCCAGCATGATTTAGCAAGGTGTAAATTGCAAAAAAAGGGGGGGAAAAGGCCTCTGAGTGTCATTTTCCTTTGGCATTTCACAGGAATTCCCATGCTTTGGTAGCCAGGCTGTCACATCTGCAAGCTCTGCCTCCAATCTGTAAGGCTAATTTGTTCAACAGCTTTGTTGCCCCTTGGGAATGGGRGTTGCTGGTCACAGAAGATTGATTAAGCTTTTGGTGCATCACCATTAATGAAAATCAACACTAATGAGTGTTTTTTATGGCAGCCCCATAAAAAGCATTAGGACAGGTAAACACAGGAACAGCCAGGCAGATCAACAAGGTCCTGTGCTCCTACAAGCTGGGCTTGCCTTTGCCAGCTCCTCACATTCCTYGCAGATTTATCCACAGGATTATTCMGATTTAACTCCCAGTCAGCCCCTGGTGAGAGGCACAGTGAATTTACAATCCTGGAAAGGTTTGGGTTGGAAGGATCATAAAGATAATTTAGTTCCACATCCCAAAAAGGGGCAGGGACACCTTCCACTGGACCAGGCTGCTCCAATCCCACCCAAAAGGGCCTTGCACACTCCTGGGGGTGGAGCAGCCACAGCTTCTCTGGGTTTTATCTCTGCACATTGGGATTCAGATGCTTTCATCCTTACGTACCCCCTTTCTGTCCTCAGGGATAAATTTGACTAAACTGGCACCAGGTTGGGGTTTATTTTTTTTCACTCCTCACAAAACAGGCAAAAAGCAGGAATAAAAGACCACCCTGAGCCAAGGATTTGGTTCCTGAGACCAGCCAGCCTCCAAGAATGGAGACAAACATCTGKTTTAGGGCAAACAGCACCAGACCAAAAACCTTCCTGGCTGCCCTCTGGGCCCCAAAACACTGCTCAGTTGGAGAAATCACAGATATTCAAATTGTTTCCCCCTTCCAGCCCTCAACTGTGGCATCAGGGCTTCAGAACCAGCAYAGCCATAGCATGGAAATGCCTGGCAGGATTTTTTTATTTCTTCCCAAGGTGCTTCAGCCCTTCAGATTTTGCAAGCCATCCTTTAGAGGTTCCAGATCTAAATGGGATGATTGCAGGAGGCTTCTTGTTACAGGACATCATTAAAAATAATGTATGTGCTTGAACTGCAGTCAGCAGGGCCGTGCCAGGGACGAGCGAGGGGAAAGGAGAGTTCTCTGATCTTGGAAAGAGAGAACAACCTATTAAAGAGGAATTTAGTTCTCATGTAGAGCTATCAAACCCTCAGAAAGCCCTGCTCTCTGCCTCCRAGCTCTTGTCCCTTTCAAGGACAGCAAAACTCCAGGTTTAAGCCCTTCGACTGTATTTGAATATTTAATTTTTTTTAAAAGTCAGCTCTTGTACTGCTTTGGCACCAACTCATTCGACCAGGAGAGCTGAGGCCCTGGCAGCTCCTGCAGCTTTAGTCAGTGATAGTATCTTCCCCTTGAAGCGCCAGCCCCAGTCACTCCAGTGGAACAGAAATAATCTCTTTTGTTAAATATACCAAAAAAAAAAAAACCTTCTAAGGCTGAAATTCTCACTGAGGTTTGACAGAGGAGAGATGTACAAGGCGCCCAGCTGGGAATTCCCTCCTTGTCACAGGGATGACAGCGAGGAGGCAGCTCAGGGATTCCTCTCTCAGCCTCTCTCTCACAGCACCCCCAGCCCCAGCAGGAGCAGCCCCAGCATCTCCTGCCTCTGAAAAGGCTCCTGCAGACACCACTGCWGGTGAATGAGTAACACACAGACTCTAGGGGGCTTGGAGACCCTGGCATGCAGCCCAGAGCACCTGTGGGTTTGGTTATGACCCCTGGAGCAWGTTACCAGCTTTGTATGAGGACCTGAAAGTCACAGAAGTTTAAATAGTRTAATAATAAAATTATCACAGGGTGGAAATGTAGATTTTAGGATTTTTGGTGTGGAGGTTTTGGGGACAAGATGGAGGAACTTGGGCGTGTCYGGCCTTTCTTCTTCTTCTTCTTGTCCTCCATTTTCTGCAGTGATGTTGGCACTTTGGGATTGGTCTAGAGTAGAAGCTCACTGTCTAACATAGGTGATGGGTATTGGAAAGTAATTGTAAATATGTTACATTTAGAATAGAAGCCCACTGTCTAACATAGGTGATAGGTATTCAGAAGTAATTGTAAGTATGTTAGACGTAGTTTGTAGTATAAAAGGACAACACCACCTCGGGGGCGGTCAGAGTGCCTGTGGCTGCCCTGCTGAGCAGATCTCGGCTGGGCAGAAAGAAAATTTTATAGCTAAGAATTAATAAACAACCTCAAAACCACAAACTGAAGAGCTCTGACTCATTCTTCAGCCGCGCGGGCCAAAACAGAGACACCCTGCACATCTCGGGGCAGCGATTAACAACCAACAACCCGAGAGTCAGCAGGCTAATCTGAGGAGTTTATTAGAAACCCATTCTTCTATACACAGTTCTGATACAGGTGGACCTGATTGGTCATTTAATCAACACCCCTCATACCACTGGCTAATTAAGGAGACACCCTTCGGTAAATATCTTATGAGAAAACAACTCTTCAAAACACCAGCTGCAAGAATGTTTTAATTCTTTCTCTCAGCCTTCTCAAAACTCCCCAGAACAMTTCCTGGGGAAGTTTATCTGGCTTCTCTCTCTGACCAGGCTGTCACATCGGCAAGTGGGGTTGTAGCCCCTCWGAACAGCAGTTTAGGGTGACAGTTGTTGGGAGCTGGAGTGAGTTCMAAATCCATGGGACTGCTGTAAGAGCTGCTGTGAATCTTCACTGACAGAAAAAACCCCCAAATTTTCACTGCTCAGAGAAGCTGTGGMTTCCCCATCCYGRGGAGTGTTCCAGGCCAGGCTGCACAGAGCTGGGACAGCCTGGGACAGTGGGAGGTGTGGGATGACCTCAGAGGGTGAGGTGAGATGAGCTTTAAGGTCCTTTCCAACACAAACCCTTTGGGGACCATGTGATTTTTGATAGGGACAAACAGCCCTGCACCCAGCCCCTCATTCCTGCACTCCTTCTCTGTGGCATTCACATTTTCTGGAAAATCCYTTCACCCAGGATTTTTCTCCTGGGAAGCTGAGAAGCCTCAGAGAAAAAGGAAAACAATAATTATCTGATTTGCTTCTCCTRTGTTGTGCTCACGTGGAATGTGTCTGGAGATTGTTTACCCACAAGTGATTGTTCCATTGGATTCTGGTGTGAGTTGTTTTCACTCTTTGTCCAATCAGTGCCAAGCTGTGTCAGGACTCTGGAGAGAGTCCCAAATTTTCATTATTATCTTTTTAGCCTTCTGTAAGTATCCTTTCTGTATTCTTTAGTATAGTACAGTGCAATATTCTTTAATGTAATATAGTATCATAACATAATAAATTAGCTTTCTGAGAACGTGGAGTCAGATTCATCTTTCCTCCCTTTGTCTGAGGGCAACCCAAATACAAACACAAATACAATACTTCTCCCCCTGTTCCCAGTCTCYCCACAAAACAGACCCACTCCTCATCTCCCCAGTCTGCAGCTCTGCACACCCTTGCACAGATAAAATCCAGCAGCACCCTCTGTTTTATCATACAGACTATTTTATCCATACCACAAGTCCCCATGCACACAGCCCCTTGTATCTCTTTGGCCTTAGCAATGTGTTTATTATTCACGCTCTCATTTCTTCCTGCACCAGCTGAGAAAAGTGGAGAAAGATTAATTCCCGAGGAAAAGAAAAATAAAATAAAATAAACAAATAAAATAAATAAATAAAAGCAGGATTGCTGCCTTTTTTTTTTTCTTTTTAGGGCCTCTGATCCATTCAAAGAGCTGCCTTCTCCAGACCTCCTGTGTCACTGTTGATTGAGTTTGTTCCCTCCTCACCTCCTGGTTCTGTTAGAGTATCTTGTCTCCTCAGTATTACTGTCGCACTTCCTTTTCATATGCCTGAAATACACACTATTGTGTTCTGACTTTTAGTTTTTGTGCAGGGATCCCTTTCATGTCTCGTCTTCTGTAAAGTCCTTTTTTCTTGGCAGTCAAGTGTATGAATGTTTGCTGCCAGGAGATTTTGCTTCTATTGTATTCCAGACATATTATAAGGGKTTTTTTATTATTATTTTTTTGTTCTATATTGTCTCTGAGGTGTTCCATGTTTTTTTTTTTTCCCCATGCTGGCATGACATTTCCCATGTCTTTGCCCCTGTGCACACGGGAGCAGCATCCTCACAAATGAGCATGAGAAGGGGCAGGAGGGCAGGAGCTGGGACAGCACAGCCCGGGGACACAATGGAATTATCTCTCCCCACATTACACATCATTCCCTTTGCAGAACTGGGACAGGGAACAGCAGAGTGGTGTGTGCCACGTCAGGATACAACTACGACCAAAAAATAATAAGCAAAATAAGATTTTGGTTTCAGGGTCCATGAAAGGACTTTTCCACTAATCCTGATTTAAACAGCCACTGGATTTTSTTCTGCTAAAATTCACCTCTTCAGGCAACGTCACTGGCAGATTTCATTCCTAAGAACAGTAAAATCCAGATGAGCAAAACAAAAGGGAAAATGTGTCTTTAGGAAAGCTAAGGGTGGGATGAGGCAGAGCAGAGCCCAGGAATCCCCATYCATTACTGTGGTAGTGTTTGCAGGGGTCTTAGGATGAGGGAAGAGATGAGAATGTTGACTCCATGTTTCAGAAGGCTGATTTATTATTTTATGATATATATTATATTAAAACTATACTAAAAGAATAGAAGAAAGGATTTCACCAGAAGGCTAGCTAAGAATAGAAAAAGAAAGAATGATAACAAAGGCTTGTGGCTTGAACAGAGAGTCTGAGCCAGCTGACTGTGATTGGCCATTAATTAGAAACAACCAAGATGGGCCAATCCGAGATGCACCTTAGGATTTTTCCTCCTGAGAAGCTGAGAGGCCTCAGGAACAAAATGTAACCAATGGTTATCTGCTGCTGTGGATGCAACAGGTGCATCTGGGATTGGTCTCATGTGGTTGTTTCTAATTAATGGCCAACCACAGTCTGGCTGTATCGGACTCTGTCTGAGCCACAAACCTTTGTTATCATTCTTTCTTTTTCTATTCTTAGCCAGCCTTCTGATGAAATCCTTTCTTCTACTCTTTTAGTATGGTTTTCATATAATATATATCATAAAATAATAAATCAAGCCTTGTGAAACATGGAGTCAGATCCTCGTCTCTTCCCTCRTCCTGMCACCCCTGTGAACACGGTCACACCCCATCACCCATCAGGAACACACATTTTGGTCACTCAGCAGTGCCAAAACTTCCCTCCTCATCTCTTTGCCCAGCTGAAGGAGCCCTTCCTGCAGCTCAGCCTGGTTCCCTGAGCTCTGCTTACCTCACACCCCACCCCTCCAGGTCAAGGAAAAACTCTGCAGCCCCTTTAATCAGCGTACCCAGCTCCACCAGTACAACCCAGTCACGCTTCAAGAGCAACAGCCTCAGCACATGGGGTGTTTCTAATCCTCCAGAAGTGGAAACATCAGAAAACCCAGAGTTTATAGGACTTCAAAGAACTCTGCTGGGGGCCTGAAGTCAGAACAGCTTCTGGAGAGATTAGTTCTCCCGTAACACGCTCATGCCCAGGCTTTCTGATCTCTATCAGCATCCCTCAAAGAGCAGCTCCTTTTTCCATCCATTCTTTGGACCCCTCTCCTCAACTCTTTGACTAATTATAGTTTGTTGGTTGTTATGGCAACCACAGATTTCTCTCAGCGTCCAACTCTCACAATTTGGCTGTAAATTGCAACAGTGGACGAATACAAATAGAGCTTTAAATCCTCCTTTCTTGCCAAGCTTCCTGGTAAATCCCCCCACAATGCAGGAGCTGCCCTGCTGGCTTGATGGGATTGAGGCTGCTCAGGGAGCCTGCAGAGCCCTCAGAAGGCCAGGATGGGTGGGGAATGCCACATTCCAGACTCTCAGCACACTCCCAGCCCCAGGGGCACGAGCAGGACTCCTCACAGAGCAGACATTAATGTACAATATCCTCCTCTGCAGCTCACCCCTGCTGGGACACTGCTCCCCACAGCTGCTAAGGAGTCATGTAATCCAGACACATGCCAGGAGTTGGGCTAAAGGCAATTCCACCTGGTCCAGGTGAGGATGGGTGCTCCAGCAGGTCCAGGTGAGGATGGGTGCTCCAGCAGGACTGCACAGCCAAGCCTGGGGTCGCTTTTTTCAGCTGATGCAAAAGCACAGCTAGGAGGCCAAACCAAGGGCTTCCCTTCCCTTCCCTTCCCTTCCCTTCCCTTCCCTTCCCTTCCCTTCCCTTCCCTTCCCTTCCCTTCCCT
>JACDOX010000090.1:1524978-1555133 GCA_014549065.1 Cardinalis cardinalis | reverse complement strand
AACCATCCCATGACTCTTCAGCTTCTCCCACAGCAACTTTGGGCGTTGTGAAAAGTGCATATTGTACGGCTCTAGGCAGATATTTACTGTATGTATTTTGATGTATTGATTAGTAGTGCTGTATTAACATTTTAATAATATGATAAATGTAGTCTTGTAATTAAAAGGTAACTTTTGTAGTTAAAATAAGAACTATGTTAGTGGGATTTTTTTAAGAAAGGAATGAGGCACTCACATCACACAGCAGCTCCAGGACACCTAAATCTTTCAGAGAAAAAGAATTTATTGCTCTCTTATCAGAAGAAACGAACTTCTTCCTGCCTCGAAGATGCTGTTAGAATTAGAAGGAAGAAGTTGATGATGACCAGACAGAATCCTGTGTTTGAATGGAATTTATGCATCATGTATAAGGTGCATGAATATACAACAGGCTATTGTTTTTATGGGTTAATCCTGTATTAACGGGTGTCCTTTTTCGGGCTCGTGCTGCCCAGAAAAAGGTACCTGGATTGTCTGTAACTCTTTGTCTTTATTGTCTCATATTGTCCATATTCAATTTGTCCAAATTATTATTACTCTAATTACATTACTATTTTTATAACCATTTTATTACTATTAAACTTTGAAAGTTTTAAAACCAAGTGACTGGCGTTTTTCACAGGCGTGCTCAAAGAGCCCCAAACGCTGAGTTTTTGGCCAGCCCGGCAGTTCAGACCAAGGTTCTGTTTCACCCCCAGCCCAGCCCGAGGTGCTCAGGTGCTCCATGGGCACCGTCTGCCATCTCGTGGGCACCGGGAGACTTTTCCCGCAGGGCTTCTTCCTCTCCTTTGTCCTCATCGAGCATTTCTGCCGTGTCCAGGCTCCCCCAGCATCATCACAGGTCACTGAGCTGGCTCTACATGGAGGGGAATTATTCATAGGCCAGTATCAAATATTAAAAGCAGAGTTGTGTCGACATATTCTTTGTATATTCAACGCTTTTACCAGCAAATTGCCCTTTCCTTTTTTTTTTTTTTTTCCTTTTTTTTACTCTGCTCCTTTGGAGTCTTTCCTGAGCAGCCTGGGGGCTTGCTGCTGCATCTTGCTGTGTAATTGCATCTTTACTTTCCCTCACATTCTCCAGCTGGAACTTTCTGGAAGCACAGAAATCACCTGGGCCAGCAGGCTGTAAATTTCTGGTCTTCTCCAGCAAGGAAAACCTTCAGCCCAGCTTCTCCCAGCTGCCCTGCTCAGCTCAGCAACCAAAGAGCAAATCCTGCTGCCAGTATTTGAGGGAAACGTGACCTCTTTGGTATCACACAAAGTCTCATGTTCTGCCAGGAGAAAACCAGTGGAAATCATCCACACCACCACCTATTCCAACTGCTCTGGAAAAAATGGAATGGAAATTTTAGAAATTTGGAATGGAAAACCCTCAACTCCAAGTCCCAAACCATCCCAAAAATGCACCCCAGAGTGCTGGAGCAGGCTGGAGTCACCTCTGCTTCCAACCCAACCCAACGAGGCCTGAGCCCACCTTTCCTCCCCTCTGACACCTGCAGCCTCCCAAGAAGGATTTGGAAAAGGGAATAGAAGGAAGAAGGACAAGAAAAAGGGAATATCAAGAAGGACAAGAAAAAGGGAATATCAGGCACCATTTCCACAGGGATCTGCAATGCAGATGGACTTGGAGGAGCCAGTCTAGCCCCAGCAGCACCGAGGGATGGGTCCAGACAGCACAGTGGGATGGGAGGGGGACAACCCAGGAAGGAAGTACCRCCAGAGGTCCTGGGCAGCATTTTTACAGCTGGGATGAAGAGTTTTCTTCCTCTAAGCAGCCGTGGAGCTGCTCCAGTGCAGGTTTCACACGCAGCAGGTGGAGACGCAGCCCCAGCCACTTATCGGAACATTAAAGTTCTCCTGAGCCGCCGAGTTAATTCCTCAAACGCCCTTTCAAAGGGCCAGATAAATACAATCTGGGAGCATCTCCGCTCCCTGGGCTCACATATCTTTAGTCAGGCAGAGAGATAACATTTCATACAGATTGAGACAGTTTAAGCAAAGGTTGCTGGTTAACCTTTCCAGCAGTGGCTTTTCCTGCGCTCAGGTTTCCCTCCCCACTGAGCAGAGCCTGTGCCAGCCCAGCTCCTGTCCCAGCATTTCCAAAGTTAGGGCAGGGTGCTGCCTCCCCCACCTGGTGTTTCCAAGGCATCACCTGAGTTTTGTCAGCTCTGTGACACTGATGCTTCTGTGAGAGATGAGGAATGCCGTGGTTGACTCTCACAATTAAAAGGAAAAGATGTATATGATATTATATATATATATATATAAAATATTTCTTAAAATGTATATATATTTGGAGGAGTTTTAAGTTAGTTTAGCTGGACTGTTTCTCCTTTCCCTTTCTTGGACCTACTCAAACCTGCTCCAGACTGGGACCTGGGAAGCACCAAGAGTTTGCACCTTGTGGCTGCAGCAGCCATTCCCAGTGCTGGAGGGATTGATAACAGAGAAACCACCCCCAAGAAAGACTTTCTGAAGTTGTCATCTTTTTCAGAGCGGTGAAAGAGTGGTGTCACCTGGTATTGTTCATTCTGTGTGCTGRGGGTGCTGTGCCTGTTAAATAAACAGGTTCTTTCCACTTCTCTCTGAGGAATCCTTCCCAGACTGGTWGGGCAGAGGGGCCATGTGGGTTTGCTTTCTGGAGGGGCCTCCTTTGGAGGTTTTCTCCCAAATTTGCCCTAAACCAGGACAAAGGGACACCGAGGATCTTGCYCCAAACCCCTTGTCCCAGGGTGATGTTATGATGCTTGTATCCCCAGTTGTTGTTCTGTTTATGYTGGATATTATGTTCTGTGCCTTCAAGCCTGGCTCTGAAAAGTGAAGGTTTGTTTTGTTTTGTTATCAGCCGCTCCCCCACGGCTGGTGGGACACAGACGGGGCAGTACATGGTGCTGCTTTTGCTTTTTGCTCTTGCTCCTGCTTTTGTTTGTTGGTTAGTTTAGCTAGGCAGTGTGAATTTTCCCTGGACTGGCTTTTTTTCTCTTTTCTTGGAACAGTTCAAACCTGCTCCGGTCTGGGACCTGGGGAGCACTGACAGTTTGCACCTTGTGGCCTAGCGGGGCCTGCTCTGGGCYGCAGCCTCTCCCAGTGCCGGAGGGATTGATCACAGAGCGAGCGCCCACAGGAGAGACTTTCTGAAGTTGTCATCTTTTTCAGAGCGGTGAAAGAGTGCTGTCACCTGGTATTGTTCATTTTGTGTGCTGGGGGTGCTGTGCCTGTTAAATAAACAGGTTCTTTCCACTTCTGTCTGAGGAATCCTTCCTGGACCAGTTGTGGGCAGGGGCCGTGTGGGTTTGTGTTGCAGATTTCTTTTATGAAAAATCATTTCCTTAGGATTTTTCTCCTGAGAAGCTGAGAGGCCTCAGGAACAAAATGTAAACAATGGTTATCTGCTGCTGTGGGATGCAACAGGTGCATCTGGGATTGGCCTCATGTGGTTGTCTCTAATTAATGGCCAATCACAGCCCAGCTGGCTCAGACTCTCTGTCAGAGCCACAAGCCTTTGTTATCATTCCTTCTTTTTCTGTTCTTAGCCAGCCTTCTGATGAAATCCTTTCTTCTATTCTTTTAGCATAGTTTTAATATAATATATATCATAAAATAATAAATCAGCCTTCTGAAACATGGAGTCAGATCCTCGTCTCTTCCCTCATCCTCAGACCCCTCTGAACACGGTCAGAGGTTTGCTTTCTGGAGGGGCCCCCTTTTGGAGGGTTTCTCCTAAATTTCCCTTAACCAGGACACACAGCCCAAATCCAGCTTTGAAGCCTCAGAGGGATGAGTTTGGAGTGAGGGTTTTAGCAGAAACTCTCAGCCACAGGGTCCAAGCAGACACAACCCCATCACAGGCTCGGCTGGGATGGCTCCAAGGGCAGCAGAACTGGATTCCTTCATCACTCCCCCTCACCACAGGAGCCCCTGGACAAACAGGCAGCACCAGAGCCAGGTGGGGAACATCTCCAAAGCCATGGCTGGCATGGGGAGGAAGGAGGAATGCTGGCAAATGACAGAGCCCTTATCTTAATTACAGGCTTATTTGCATTTAAATGAAGGTTATTCTATAATTACCACCAAATGTTTTGTGTTGCAGCTGAAATACCTCTCCACGGGCTGTCAAGCTCCTTCCCATTTTCATTTTCTCTTGCCATTCTTCTGCTTTCTAATCAGCTGGCACACGCAGGGAGGGACCCACAGTGGCAGCCCACCCCTCAGAGGAGGCCTGGGTACCACCCCAGCCCAGCATTCCTCCCAGGGCCAGGGAAAGGATGCAGCTCCCTCTTCCTCCAGCACCAKCACGGGTGATGAGCAGCTCTGAAGTTGAGGTACTGGGGTTTTGCAGGCTTCACATTCAAAACTGAAGAGTTTTCTCTGTGCACACACACATTAATTCATTAATTAGCTCAAACTTGTTGCACCAGGGTGCTGTGAGAGGCACAAGTGTGGGGAAAGTCTGTAAGAAATCAAATTCAAGGGAGAAAAGGGATTTGGAGCAAGAGCAGTCTCACACAGGCAGCTCAGAATTCCCTCAGCACAGGCTGCTGGAAACCAGCATCCAAGGACATCTCCAGCTTTTCCTGTCCTTTTGTTGTCCCTGGTTTTTCCTGCAGGCAGGATGGACACGCAGCAGAACCCAGGGGCTGTGTTTGCACTGGAGCTCACTCTTCCTGGCAGGAGACAAAGCTCTCCCATGGAGAAAATAACACCCAATTACATCATTTCGAGCAATCACAGTGAACAAACCCATGCAAATGGCCAAATTAAGGCTTGAAAGGAGCCTTCTGCCATTTCCTAAATTGTTATACCTTTCATCAAACCCCTTTAACAATCTCTCTGAACCTTTTCTCTGTCTAGCCAGGAGATCCACATTAACCAACCAGCCCACCCAGGGCTGAACACAACAACAGCGATTACAGACACAAAGTCTGCTGTTTACGAGGGGCTAGAAATGAAAATAGACACTTATGTCTCCCTAGACCCATCACTTCTCTCCCTGCTCAATCCTGCACAGCCTCTGCATCCCCCTGCCAAACTCCAAGTCTCTGCCTCCATCTCATGGAGAGACTGGATCTCTTCAGCTTCCCTGAGGTTTTTTTTTCCCTTAAACTAGACAAAATCCACCCCCTCTCCCCCAATTTCACATAGCCCCAGGCAGACTTACAGCATGGAAATTTTTAGCCTGAACAATTACTGCTTGGCAGAGAGTTAACTGGCTGCAAGCAGGATCCTATAATGGGCACTCTTGGCTATAAACAACTTGCCTGGCTTCATTTTAAGCAAGTTCATACCTCAGGATAGATCTGCCCCCCCTGTCTCTCCCGAAGTCCATTTCACAGCTATTTATGTTTAATAAGAGGCAGCACCAGCAGCATGGGAAATCAGCAGCACATCCACCATTCAGGTTGGGTGCTCGTGCACTCACTAAACCAATTTATGTTTTTCCTCCACCACAGATAGCACAGATTTCAGGGCAGTGARCCCCAGTCCTGACAGGACAACCAGCTCCTCTTGTCCCAGCAATCCCAGCAAGGGATGAAACAACAGATCCCACCACTTRGCCCCACAGCCAGAGCTGCCTTTCTGCTATTTCCAAGGGCAAATGCCACAGCTGAGCTGTTTCATCCTCACTCTCAGCCCCCAGACACTGCTGGTTTTCCTCATGGAGCCCAGGAGACCCTGGGGGAAATGCTATTTTTACAGTCCAGTCACCYTAAGTTGCACAGCAAGCCTTGAGCAGGGATGCTCTGAGGTGCTGCTGGAATTTTGAGTGGGATATTTTAGCTGCAGAAGCCTCTGCCCATGAAAACTCCAGCAACTCATCGCCCAWTAATACCCTTACAAAACCTGAAAGGCTGTGTGCTTCCTTTGCCTCCCCCCAGCAACATTTTCATTATCCCACACAGATCCCCAGCTCTAAATTGCATCAGGGGAAGACAATCCTGCAGGCCTGGCTCCCCTGGCAGAGCAGCCTTGTCACAGGAGTTGTCACAGGAGCTGTCAGGACTGCGATGAGCCTTTGGACAGGGACTGCTGGGATGGAGTCACGGGCTGGTAATTAAGTGACAGCGTTTGCCTGACGCTGAGCTGGAGCTGGGAGAGGAGGAAGGAGCTGCTCCAGGAGATGCTGCAGAGCCTGGGAGGGGGTTACAGCTGCAGCACAGAACCTTGGGTGCAGCTCAAAGCTGCAAAGGATCTGCTCAGGCAACACAAGACCCTCATCTCCCACCCTGATGGAGAATGACACCTGGCCCTGTCCAAACTGATGACACAAGGGGGAAAAAAATAAGGCAGGAAAGTGCCACATAATACAAGTTTTGCTACCTTCAAGTTTTGCTACTTTCTGTTATGAAAAAAGTCACAATAAAGCAGACCATCCACTGTGTTAGAGGGTCTGGAAGCAGATTTAATTTTTTTTCCCCAAAAAAAGTTTTAGAAGGTCTTCCAAGAGCAAACYTCTGATATTCACATTCTCTGAACAGAGAGAGACGTAATTCTCTCTCCAGGATTTTTCCTAATTCTCTTCTCCAGGATTTTTCCTGGAGAAGGCATTGAGAAAGCTCAGAGAAAGAAGAGAAAACAATTCTTACCTCTACTTGCTGCTCGTGTTGTTTGGCACATGTGGAATGTGTTATGGGGATTGCTTACCAAGAGTGATTTGTTAATTGGACACCAGTGATGGTTGTTTGGATTGATTGGCCAATYAGGTCAAAGCTGTGTCATGTCTGAGACAGTCATGGGTTTTTCTTTAGTATCTCTTTAGTATAGTTTTAATATRGTATTAGTGTAATATAACCTAGCTTAATAAAGCATTTGTTCAGCCTTCTGAAATCATGGAGTCAGAGCACATTGTTCCYTACATTGGGGTCACCCTGCATCAATAGAAACCACTGAATTTTCCAACCCATCCAGTTTGGGGAATTATCTGTTTTTATATAATTTGCTGTAATGCAGATTGTTAACGTGTCRTTATTACATGACATGACTGCTGGTGTAATTTTAGTGTATGGATTGATGTGTGGTAGGAGCAGCCAGGGATGCAAGATCAAGCATTTGGAGATGGAAAGTTCTGTTTCAGACTGAGAGGAATAGCAGATTTGTCCTTCCAAACAAGCTGTGGGTCTGCTGGCAGATAAAACCAGCACTGGGAGAGAAAAGAAACCATGGGAAGGATGCTGCTGATTGATGAATGGAAAAAGATATTTGCTTTTATAAATAAAACTGTAGGTTTGCTGAAAAATGAAATTAGACATTGAAAGATGAAAGAAACAATGGGGAAAACCCTAAATTCCATAAGAATTAAAAATTAAAAGGGAGGGTTATACATGAGAGGGGAATCTTTGGTATCAGGCATTCCAGGAAGTCTGAACCTCTCAAGTACCTCAGAAATGGGGAAAGAGAGCAGGGAAATGTGGCTGGAAATTGGGAAAAAAAGGAGGCTGCATCCTCCAAAAATTGGAGAGACYCCAGGGGAATGCCCCATGGCCTCTCCCTTTATTAGAACAAGGTAAAAGGACTCCTCTGTCTCCTTTTTGGACATAAACCTCTGGTGTTTGTGGATAAATTTTCCTAACAAGACCTATCTTTAAGTGTTCAGTCTGTCCTGTCATCTCCAGTGTTCTGTCTGAAGGCCTGGAAGAGCCCAGCACTGCAGGAATGCYAGACATCCCACCCTGGAGTCAGTGCTACTCTTCCCCATTGCTGTCAGGGCTTTCAGCACAAAATGAAACTCTTACGAGCTTCTAATCAAGTTAAAAATCTCTTCCAAACCTTCTCTCCTCTGGAAAGGAAAAAAAAAAAGGAAAAKAAGCAAGAAACATCACATTTCTCTTCCTTCTCCGTCTCCCTCCCCTCTGCCTTCAAGTGCTCCTTGGAGTGTCTCTGCAGAATCATGTTTATATGCAGTGAGTGCTGTTGTTAGTTAATAACATCGCGATCGCTGAACCTCCCTAATGAAAGAGAGAGACAACATAAACTGTCATTTCAAACAAACATGCAATCAGGGTACCAGCAGCTCTGGAAATATTATCTTCCCCAATTTCACGGGCTTCACGCAGGAAATAGGCTGCTTTTCATGGAGATTCTGGTGCATGGCTCCTCACACCCAGGGCTGGGGAGCGGTGGGGACACATTTAAGCCATGAAATTGTCTGGGCTATGAAGGAGGAATTGTTTTAACAGCTGCAGCCAGGAAAGGACAAATAGCAGCAGTGATTATATCTTCATTGCTCCTCGTAACCAATGCACCAGGCAAGTTGTAATTAGGCTGTGAAAGGCTGAAGGTTTGATAGCGAAGGCTTTGAGCTCGTGATTAGACACAGCACATTTGTCCTGCCCCACGGCCACCCTGGCCCCTTCAAAAGGGGACAACAAATCTCCTGTCAGGCTCTCTGAGAGCTSAAAATGCTGCTCAACCTGCAGAAAGCACTGCCCAGGGTTTTGTGGCTGCATGCTTCTCCCTCCTCTTCCTCACAACCCACGTCACAGAAGCCCAGAAGGGTCTGGGTAGGAAGTGACCCCAAAAAACATCTCATTGCAACCCCTTGCCATGCTGTGACACCTCCCGCTGGAACAAATTGCTCCAAGCCCTATCCAGCCTGGCCTTGAACATTTCTGTCTCTACAGCTTTTTGAACAAACACCATTTTCCAGCTTTGGGGTGATCTCCAGCTGACAAAGCTGATTTAGAGCAGTTGAAGTGCTCTAAATCAGCTCCGTGTTCTGAAGACCTCAATAATCCAAAGTGTCTATTTTCCTAAAGAGCCACAGTGATGATGGCAGTGATCCTTGCAATGCAGAGCATGTTTCCCTCCAGGTTCAAAGACCTGCTGAGGGCTTGACAAGCTTGGAGGGCTTGGAGACCCTGAGAGGGCATGGATGGTCTCCCCAGCCACAACCCACCTTGTTCAGAGACARTGGAGGCAGCAGGAATCCTGCCTGGCTTTACCTGGAACCACCTTACACAGCCAAAAAATCATGGGAACCAAACCCAGAAGGGATTCACCTCACATGGTCTGACCCTTGGGTGTGCTTGGATGAGCTGGTACTTGTATTTTATTCTAACCAGAATTAGTGTCTGACAGTCTGTGCTCCTGCACAGGCTTAAAGGGACAGCTCAGCTGAACAGAGAGCAGGCAGAGCCAGAGCTGACACCTTCCAAGGGCTTTCCCTGAGCTCTTTCCCCCCATAAACATGAGGGATCCCTCTGGGAAGCAAGATTGAAAGATGAAACCTCCTCTTCTTCCTGATGCCGTCACCACCAAGCAATGCCATCATCCAAGGCAGGTGGAAGAGGGTCAGGGAAGTGCACTGGAGGAGAAAAACTTAGAGAAAAAGGACTGAGYTTTCCCTTGCAAAACATTTCATTAAAAAGAAAAAAACCACCTCAGGAAAAGCCAGACTGCACTTATTTACTGGCCCATGTCTGACCATTATAGGATTGAAGGAAAACAGGGTGGGARCAGCTCAGCCCCACCCCAATGCCTATGGAAAGGGACAGGGTAAGGGAGGTAAATCACAGCAAAAACTTTCTTCCTGTAGGTAGAAAAGGGGCTAATTTCCCCTCACCCCAACATTTTAATCAACACCCACACACTGAGAGGACCGTGTGGGAGAGCCATGCAGGAGGTGACAGCACTGCCACCCAAGCCTGGCAACCGCATTCAAATCGTGTTTGAAAACTCTTCTGACATTTAAGAAAAATCAACAAGCATCTCAAGTGATGAGGGGACCAGGCATCTCTCTGGCTGAATGTCACATTTAAAGCTGCAGAGATAGCAGCTGCTTTATCTCCTCAAGCAGGTGGTTGGGCTGGTAAACAAGGCACTGAGGGTCAGATTCTGCTCCTGCACCTGCATTTCTCCATTGGCAGCAGCTCTGGATTTGCACCAAGTGACAGACGGCCAGGGCAGAACTGGAGAGTCTATTAAACTTTAATACTTTGAGCATCAACAATGAGTGTGCTACCAGCCCCCTGCCTGGACTCCCAATATCTCTATGGGTCACAGCCACACCAGTAAAAAATTATTGATTTAAATTGGCGGTGCCCTTTTGGAATCAGTTGTCGTTCTGACTGATGTACAGATATGAGCAAAAGGACATTTGAAGCATTTTAATGCACTTTTTACTGCATTATCTCTCACCAGGATCTTCGCTGCTTCAAGGAAATGACTCACATAGCAAGCAGAAGAACCCAATGTAATTAACGACCTGGCAACTCTATAATGATCCTTTCTACATAAAAAGGTCTTCCCTATGCTATGAATAGACTTGAAGTAATTTATTGTGAGCCATATAAAGAAGAGACTGCTTTGACCTTGGGGATTTTAAGTTGTGGTGGGGTTTTTTTYAACAACCATAATTGCAAAGAATATTTTAAGTGATAGCCCTTAAAGAAAAATTTTTCAATGCAATGTGAAAAGTGAAGAATCATCACAAAYAGCCTTCCAAGAGAGTATTAACAAGGATCCTCTGCATCATTTAGGGATTTCAAGACTAAACAATAGATTCCTTCCATTTCTGATGGGTGCTACTCTAAGCCTCAATGAAGAAAAACACAGGTGGAGTTTTACTCCCTCAAGCAGCTCCCAGGAATTAATGGCTTTGCAGGAAAGCCCACGGAGAAGCCAAGAATGAGCAGTTTCACTGCATTCTCCAGGTTGTCCCATGAAGCCTTTTACGAACTGAGCCAGGACGAGCCCTTGTTTTCACAGAATTACAGAATATCCTGAATGGGAATGGACTTGCAAGAATTGAGTCCAACCCCKGGCCCTGCACAGACACCCCAAAATCCCACCCTGGGCATCCCTGGAGTGCTGTCCAAGCTCTCCTGGAGCTCTGGCAGCCTCAGGGCTGTGCCCATTCCCTGGGGAGCCTGGGCAGTGCCAGCACCCTCAGGGGGAAGAACCTTTTCCTGAWATCCAACAAAACTTCCCCRGGCACAGCTCCAGCCATTCCCTCTGGTCCTGTCCCTGTCCCAGAGCAGAGATCACAGYTGCCCCTCAGGAGAAAGTTCCAGACCTGGATGGGGTCTGACCTCAGCATCCTCTCCAGGCTGGAGAGATGTGTTTTACACAATCCAGCCCACACCCTCCCCCTCCACCTTCCTGCTCCTGCTTTCCTTTGCTCCCCATCCCRAGCTCCCTCTGCTCACATCAGCACGGACATCAGAAGGAGCTCAGCTGTGATTTACTGCGGCAGGACTCTGGGTAAATTGTTGGCTTTATGTCCAGCCTGATTGTYTCATTTTGGCTTTTCCCTTTTGCAGTGAAGCCTTCACTCCCTCCCTCTCGCTCACACCTTCCCTGCCCGTGYGTGTTTCCTGCTTTCCCCTCGTTTCTCATCTCACCTGCCTTTCATATCCCCCAGTCCCCTGCATTTTCACAGGGACAGAGGCATAGGCAGGTGATTTAAGCAGGAGTTGAGTTCAGTCTATCAGGGCTCTTTTCAAGGYCTTTGAGAGAGGCAGGGACACCTGGAAAGGGGTCACATCACACGCAGGATTAGTTGTGGCAGGACATCTAACACAGCGTGCTAGAGCGACTTCCACCCTTTGAAGTACCCGGAGCTGTTTTGATTCCTTTCCCAGAGCTTTGGGGATGTCTCGATTACAAGGAAACATGTTGAGCAAAGGAATAAATCTGGCCCAGGAAAGGATAAGTTGTGAGTTTGACTGGAAACAGCTGGGATGGAACCACTTTCCGTCAGAGAAATGAGATTTGTTGGAAGAGAAGCAYTTTGCGGAGTCAGGTCTTTTTTTTGCAGAAATTTCATTTCACAGAAGAGGGAGAAAAAAATCACATCTGACAACTTTGAATCATCCTGCTTTGATACTTCTCAAATCCGGTATTTGCATTGTTTCAAAACAACTTTAACCTCAGTCTTGTTTTCCCTCAATTGTTTCCCTGTTGTGCTTTTGCAACAAAGACATAAATAAGGTAATGCAAACCCAAGATATGTTCCTGCCTGTAATGTTTTAAAGGAGTGAGGAAATGCAGCTTTTTGCTCCTATTCAAATCAAAGCCACCAAAACTCACAGCTGAAGACAGAATTTCACTAGTGGAAGGGCATAAAAATATGTTTCAAATGTATTTCAAAATTGGATGAGGATAGAGTCACCCTTTCCATCAAGTGGAAGTGCTTGAAGTAGTCAAGAAGCATCAAATTGATGACAGCAAAACACCATTTATTCACCTCTTCTAGGCTGTTGTATCATATTAAATATACAGGACTAAATTTTCATATGATTTAAGCTTAAGTATAATTCTCACATTTAATTAAAGAGAAACAAAGCAGCGACGTGTCAATACCTGCTATTTTGATTTCAAATCACTTCAAATGCTGGTAGAAGTGACAAGGCTCAAAAACACCTCCAAGAAGAAAGTTATTCCTCCCAAAAAAAGGAAGAAGAAAAGCCCTGTGCCATCCTGCTTCCCATTGACTACCAGATCACATCACTCTCAATCGCTACCATAGCTCACATTAAAAAATTAAGTCCATAACTGCAGAGAAGCATCTACCCATTTCTTTTATAGCTTCTTGCCACAACGAGCAATACATCTCCATTATCCCAGCACTCTCACCAACACACAATAGATCTGAGCCGGCATCATAAATAACATTTCGTGTAACGAAGTTAGGCTGAGGAGAGCAGGCATAAATTAACACTCAGCCGTGTAACTCTAAATAGTATTTTAGGCCTTGTCAGAAACCAATTATGCAAAATATCTTCCTCACCAAGATCTGCTCGTGATACTTCAAAGGATTACCTCGTTTCCAGCAGCATGGTCAAGGCACAGGGATGTGGATTGRGAAAGGAGGGCTTAGCTGGGGGGTGCTCAGATGATTAAACCCTCTGAAGTCATCTAATTACTGACATCATGGCTCGAAAGTATCTGTGCACCTCCAAACAACGTTTTAATTTGCTGTTTGTAATGAAGATGCTTCCACTCAGAGCCGAGCCCGTTATCCCAAGTCAGCCAACATCCTGAAGCAGGAGGGACTACCAGGAATGAGATTTGCAAGGTTTAATCAGAGATAATACCAGCAAAGCTTGTGCTGCCTGTACCTTTACACTGTTTTGGCCATAACCCAAAGGAATACAGCATCACCTTATTCCAGCCAGGAATGAAGATTAAACACCTTTCTCAAGGTCACACACAACYGAGTGGGAGAGATGGGGATAAATGAGAAGCATCTGTTATCTTCCCATCCCAGGTTGGATTTCCAAGACTGGAACTGGTCAGAAATCCCTGACTGGCTGTAAAAATCTTGGCTGCTTTCTGTTCAGATGAGGAATGGGTCTGAAAATCCCTAAGGATGTTTACTAAAGTCCCCAGCAATTGTTTATCAGCACGGATTTAATTGTCCCAGCAACCCTGTCCCTAGAAACCAGCAGTTGGGGTTTTAATCCTCGTGATTATGATCCTCCTTACCTCATGCAGCAGACGTTCAGATTTTAAATTTCCAGGATTCTCCCCAAAAAAAAACAAAGGCCAAGCAGAGCTCCTGCTGATCCTCGGGCACCACATTGGCTGCTCACACTTCCCTCAACTCCAAGAGTTTGCTGCAAATCTGATGGCAGATGTGATTTCCAGCTGGGTCTATAGACCGACCGCAGCAGGTTCATTAATAACAATTATTAAGTGCTTTATGTTACAAATTAGGCCTGTAGGAATACAAAAAATATCCAGCCGGTTGGCTTGCAGGCTCTTSTCAGGAAGAACTGTAAATTCCCATTGTCACAACAACATCACCATGACAAAATGGGGATAGGAACTCGTCATAAATAAGGCTTTAAAATAGCTAAATCATCATTGGGGGTGAGAATATAAATTAATAGTCAGATGAAGCCCCATGGAATGGCTCAGATAACAGCTTCCATTCATCAAGCACACGGATTTTTCAGAAGCTGCATGGAAAACRTCTTCCTTTTGCTGCCTCCCAGCACCCAGAAGTTGCAACCACACTCGTCCAGGCATTTTGCTTAAAATATATCACAAATCCCTGCCAATAACCTTTGGAAATTGATAGATCAGGCAAGAGAGGAGCTGTTAAAATGATAGAGGGAGGAAACAAATCACTCCCAGTCATGTCCTCAAGAACATCCACGGTTCCTCAGGCAGGCTGGGAAGAGTTGCAGCTACCCAGGCAGCCAAACACTGGCTGGAAAATGCAGAGGAGCAGGATAACAAGAGGGGAAAAAAAAAAAAGCCAGAGAAATGTTCCTTTAATTATTTTATTCCCTGTTTAATTATTTCCTTCCCCACACTAAGTAACAGTCTGCCCTGGAGAGGTGAAAGGGAAGAGCAGAGAAGCTCCATACTCCTGTATAAGCTTCAACTCCTGAATATGTGGCACCACGGCAGCAAGAAAGAGGGGAAAAGACTCAAAGCTGGAAGAAACCAAGTTTTTTACTACAAAAAAAGTGATGGGAAAGCCYTTTCCTTCTCCTTACCCACCAGTTGCCACAAAGCAATGATTCCCAGGATCCTGCAGAGGACACAGAAAATGGATCCAYGCACTCAAGAGATGCCGAGGCCACAGATCCCGCCAGGGATTTCTCAGGAATTTATTTCCACTCACTTCTGCCCAAGGCTGGATGCCAGGCAGCAGAGGAGAGGGAGCTTATTCATCCCGTTACTGGGCCCTTGGGGCATCCAGCTCCCCCCACCATGAAAATTTTAATAAAACTGGTGCATCGACTTTCAATTAGAAGGCCGTAAAACGGTTCATTTTCATCTGTTTGTTGCACAGTAACACAGATCCTCGGGAGAAAACAGCTCCTTTTCCAGACTGTCTGCGACGCAGAGAGCATTAATTGAATATTCTGTTGAAACCACCTTCAATTAGTGCCTCTGAGTTTTGCATGACATTCATCACTGCAGCTCGCCCCGCTCTGCGTGCGGCACGTTTGGGGTTTGGCGATGCTCACATCACATTAACTCACAGCATTAGCCYGAAAATAACAATTTTATTTGCTAATGAGATGCTGGTTGGGGTAGGGCAGGCTGCTGCATGAGGCAACACCTCCGTGGCATGAAGCAAAATGGGTTCCCCAGCCATTAAATTACCAGTGTTGATTATGAATTCCTCATCTAACCCAATCCAGAGCACTGCTCTTCCACTCTTGCTGAATGGAGAAGACGAGGGCAACCCTGTGGCTGATGTTGTAACATGGACACAGCTTCCTTCTTGGAGTTCCCCCACCAGAATTAAGTGCAYGCACATCCCAAATGGAATTCAAGCCATAAATAATTGTCCTGTGGATCCATAAGGCTATGAATTTCCTTTCTTTGGCCATAGTTGAGGCAAAATTCAAGCTGAATGGGGACCAAGGACAAAAGGTCCACTCCAGGTAGCACTGCCACCTGCAAACCTCCCCCACATGGAAAGACAGCTGAAGCCACTCATCCCAGGGCTGATTTCTCCYGAAAAACAAATGAATTTTGGAGCAAACACTGTCACAGACTCATCCAGTTCACTGAGCAGAAGTTCCCACTGCAATCCCCAAAACTCTGACAAGCTGTGATGCTGCTCCCCCTCCCTCAGCATGGAGCAGAGATGCTGGAAAAGATATTCAGGTGGAAAGGTGCTTTCATTATTCCAATAAAAAAAGAGTATTTCCATTTTGTATTCCTCTCTGCTGACTGGGGGATCTTCTTTTGCTGAGTCCTTTCCACACATTCCTGCAGCTGCCACACTGGTGCAAAAGGCAGAGGGAGCCAAGGTGTCTGCCAGGCACCAGGAGCTCAGGATCAGAGTCCCCAAGGAAGGAAGGGCCAAGGAGTGCAGGGATGGGGGATTTGCACACCTTACAYGTGGCTGTGCATCCCACAGGGAATGGGAATGGCTCAGCTGCTGCAAAGCAAGACATCTCCACAGAATCCCTGAGGTTGGAAAAGCCCTCCAAGATCGAGTCCTAGCTGTGCCCAATCCCCACCTTGTCCCCAGCCCAGAGCTCTGAGTGCCACCTCCAGGCCTTCCTTGGACACCTCCAGGGATGGGGACTCCCTAGGCAGCCCCTTCCAATGTCTAACAATCCTTTCCATGAAGAAATTCCTCCTAACACCCAACCTAAACTTCTCCTGGTGCAACTTCAGGCATTTCCCCTTGTGCTGTCCCTGCTCCCTGGGAGCAGAGCCCGACCCATCTGGCTGCCCCCTGCTCAAGGAGTTATAGAGAGTGAAGAGGTGCCCCCTAAGCCCCAATTTCTGCAGGCTGAGCCCCCCAGAACTGACTCTCCCAACCCTTCCCCATCCCTAGATGCACTCCCACCCCTCAGTGTCTCTCTTCCCAGGAGGGGCCACACCTGGACACAGCATTTGAGTGTCCTGGGTTGCCAAGCACATTGTGTTCTATTTACATCTGTATGGCAGCTGTCTTCTGTTCAGTGCACAGTTTTCCTTACCTCTCCCATACCCAATCCTCCCTCCAGGGGACATCTGCTGATAACAGCTATTGAATGTCACTGCATGGCTGATAAGAACTACAGCATCCCACTGGGAGATGTGAGCCCAGAGGGAGGAGCCAAGCATTCCTACCTGGATATAATCTGGAAATTCTGGAACACCAGCCAAGCATTCCTACCCGGATATAATCTGGAGATTCTGGAACACCAGCCAAGCATTCCTACCTGGGTATAATCTGGAGATYCTGGAACACCAGCCAAGCATTCCTACCCGGGTATAATCTGGAGATTCTGGAACACCAGCCAAGCATTCCTACCTGGATATGATCTGGAGATTCTGGAACACCAGCTCGGCTTCTCCACTGGATTCCCCAGAGGAACAGCAGCTGCCTCTTCCCCTGGATCTCCAGAGGAACACTGCACCTTTCTCCAGGATCCCTGCTCCAGCAGAGCCACYCCTGACACTGCAGGAGGGCTGAGCCACAATTCCAATGGGACTGCTGCCAGCACCCTGACCCACAGGGTGTCAGGTTGGGTTCTGACTCTGGCAGTGTTGTTTTAGTTTATTGCATTGTTTATTTTATCCTTCTTCMCTAACAGTGAGGGACCACACCTGGACACAGCACTTGAGTGTCCTGGATTGCCAAGCAAATTGTGTTCTGTTTATCATCTGTATGGGGRTTGTCTTTTTTTCAGTGGGCAGTTTTCCTTATCTCTTCCACACCCAATYCTCCCTTGGGGGAGACATCTGCTGATAACTGAATGTCAGTGAACTGTTATTCCTGCTCCCATATTTTTGCCTGAGASCYCCTTAATTTCAAATTTATAACAACTCAGAGGGAGGGGGTTAACATTTTTCATTTCAGGGGAGGCTCCTGCCTTCCTTAGCTTTCCTAACCAATCCAYTGAGGCACCTCCCCAGTGAAAGCCCAGCCAGGCAAGGAGGATCCATCACTTCCCTGGGGCACAGCCTCAGCTTGCCCAGCTCTAAGAGAGCTGGAGCACTGTGAAAAGAAGAAGGAAGAAGGATTTGTAGAGCACATTGTCATTTACGAGAGCGCACGGTCACCTCCTGAGAAGGCACTGTCACCTCCTGAGGTGRCACACTGCATTAACAAGGTGATATTAATAGGCAGATCCTCCATGCAGAATTTCACCCACGGAACTGCAGTGACGTTTAACCTTGTGCCAAGTGCGCAGCAAGCTGATTATTTTAATTACAGGGTGGGATTTTTGTTGGGTTTTTTTTTTCCTTTCCCCGTTGCAGTTCCATTATGAGCTTCAGCCACATCGCTGAAAAGCTGAAGGGAGGAGGGGCCCATGGCAGCATCCAACATCCACGTGCACTCAGGGCTTGGTCACCTGGCTGAGCACCACCACGTGGGCACTTAAGGTCCCCACCCAGCCCCAAATCACTGCTCAAGGCTCTCTGTGCAACACTGCTGGGACATTTAATGCTCAGTGCACAGCAACTCACACTTATTGTACATAAAACMTCTACATTTACACCTGAGCTCAGAGTTGGGCTCTTGGCTTCCRCCAAAGCCATGGAAAAATCCTCATTTGCCTGACAAATAAACCCAAACAAAGTGTTTTTGAGAAACCCCACGCAATAGCCAACATTTTTTCTTTTTTTAATTGTTCCTTAACTTCCTATCTGCAAATCTGCAGAGCACTCTAACATAATCAGGTCCTCTGCACAAGGGATTAGCAGGCTTATATCCCGTGGATCCAATCAGCAAAGTCTATCAGCAAAACATACTTATGTTGATACAGCTATTATAATCTGCATAATTCTTCTGAGTTCACATACTTAATGGATAGCAAACAGAGTCATTACTGCTGCAACTTCCATCCGTAGGATCTCTACGAGCCATTCACTGCAGTGTTTTTTATTATTCATAGCTTTAGTTATTGATTTTCAGCAGAAGATACATGCTTTTAAGCACCATAAAAGCAAGAGAGGAAAACAAATAGCACTATTCCAAGATTAATACGCTGCTCATAATAAAAGTATGGCTGTCACATTGCTCTGGGTTGAGCCGGTGGAGCCTTGACAAATTCCATGCAAAATGGCTGAGTCGCTTAAGCAGCTCGTTAAATAATTTAAAGGCAAGTTTCACTGGAGGCAGGAAAGTTCTTCCCCAAATCCACTTCCTTCGATTTATGAGTCTGGAGTACGTTAATCAACACAGGCTGATGCTGCATCCAGAAGGGCACAGAGTGTGGGGAGGGTTTGAGGGACATGGGATATAGGATTTGATGAAGTGGGATCCCTGTGTGGAAGGTTTGAGGGACATGGGATATAGGATATGATGAAATAAGGGTATAGGATAAGAAGAAATGTGATCCTTCTGTGGAAGGTTTGATAGACATGGGATATGGGATTTGATGAAGTGTGATCCCCAYATGGAGGGTTTGAGGGACATGGGATAYAGGACAAGAAGAAATGTGATTGCTCTGTGGAGCGTTTGAGGGATACAGGATATGGGATAAGAAGTGTGATCCCCGCATGGAGGGTTTGAGGGACATGGGATATAGGATTTGATGGAGWGGGATCCCTCTGTGGAATGTTTGAGRGACATGGGATATAGGATTTGATGGAGTCTGATCCCCACATGGAACATGGCTGGTGGAACCTTGACAAATTCCATGCAAAATGGCTGAGTCGCTTAAGCAGCTCATTAAATAAWTTAAAGGCAAGTTTCACTGGAGGCAGGAAAGTTCTTCCCCAAATCCACTTCCTTCGATTTATGAGTCTGGAGTAAGTTAACACAGGCTGATGCTGCATCCCAGAAGGRCACAGAGTGTGGGGASGGTTTGAGRGACATGGGATATAGGATTTGATGAAGTRGGATCCCTCTCTGGACCAAGGATCCCAAGCCATGGGGTAGCTGACAAGTTTGGGTGCAGTGATTATCCGTGTTCAATCATGGGACACCAAGAATCCTCAAGGTGGGGCACATAAACCTGGAAAGTGCAAGGACAACTCATCCTTCCCCTTTCCTAGATCTCCAACAGAGGAGGAGGAGGAGGATGATGATTATTAATATTATTATTATTATATTTCTTTTTAGAGCTTGAAAGGGGACACTCCGGTGAGACCTCCGGCCCGCTGGGGGGCGCTGTGTGGAGGCCGCACGGAAGCGGAAGCGCGGGCGGAAGCGGTGGCGGTGCCGGCGGAGGGCCCGGGCGGTGAGTGCGGCCCGGGGCTCCCGGTGTGCCGCCTTCGGTCCCGCGCTCCAGGCACCTGCGGGCTGGGCGCCCGTGCTCGTGAAAGGGTCCGGGCGGTGGGGCTTGAGGTACGCGGTGAGGGACCTGTCCCAGTGCGCGGTGAAGGGTCCGTTCGGTCGCGTCGCTGTGGATAGCCGATCACGGGTCCCGGTTTGCTGGGCTCTGTCAGCCCCGGAGGGACTGGGCTTGGCGGGATCCGTGCCTCTCCCCGGTGCCCGGTGAGGGCTCGGCTGTGCCCAGCCCCAGCCTTGGCGAGGGCCCGGTGTGGGGGGCTCTGCTCGGTCTCAGTGCCTGATGCGGAGCCCGGTGTGGGGGCCCGGGAGGCAGCGCAGCGGAACCGAGTCAGGGATCGCGGTGTGCGGGGCTGTGCGAGCCCCGCTGTCCGCTGAGGGTCCCGGTCTGCGCCTTCTGACCCAGCCCAGCGAGGGCTCCGCACCCGCTGGSCTCTGAGCGCCAGTGCCCGCCCAGGTTTCGGGGTGGTTGAGCCCCCGACCCCGCTCGAGCAGCCCAGGGCGGGCCCTGCCGAGCCCGGTGGGGTTCGAGCCGTGCAGCCCTGCCCACCCTCCCGGCTGTGACAGCCCCTGCCCGCCCCGCCATGCCGGCCCGCGGCCCCTCGGSGTCCCGCCGGCCGCTGCTGGCCCTGCTGGTGGCCCTGGGCTGGCTGCTGGCGCTGCAGCTGCTGCTGGACCTGCGGGCGCTGGGGCTGCTGTGCGGGGCGCTGGCCGTGCTGGGCGGCTGGCTGGGCCCCCCGGCCCTGCTTCCCCGCGGCCGCCGCCTGCGCCTGGAGCGCTTCGTCAGCTCCCTGCGGGCCCCGGCCGGCAGCCCTGCGGACGAAGGCCGCCTGGAGAARGAGATCGCCAGCACCGTCCGCAAGGTGGTGCGGGACTTCGTGGCCTCGTGGTACCGCACGGTGAGCAGAGAGCCGGCCTTCGAGGCCGAGGTGGAGAGAGCCATGCTGGGGCTGGCCGCGGAGCTGCGGCGGAGGATGAAGCGGGTGGACCGGCGAGCCCTGGCCCACCGCCTGCTCCTGCTCTGCGGGCAGCACCTGCAGAGCTTCCTGCGGGCTCGGGACGCCCTGAGGGCCGACCCCAAGGGCGGCCGGACACTGTGGAGGGAGTACAGCCGGCTGGCAGGGCCGCACCCCGCGCTGCTGAGCCCCGCGGCCGAGGTGGGCTGTGCCCGCGCCGCCGTGGACGCGCTGCTGCGGGCGCTGGTGCCCTGGCCGCACCTGGAGACACGGACGGGACGGTTCGTGGTGGTGGAGCTGGTGGCCTGCAACGTGCTGCTGCCGGCGATCAGGAAGATGTCTGATCCCGACTGGATCAACCTGCTGCTCATTGGGGCGTTTTCCAAGAAGCCCCGGGGTGGGAAGCCCCACCCTGCACCCCGCGTGCCGGATTCCTTGCCTTTCCCGGCACAGRCGGACACAGCTCCCGCCGGGCTCTCCCCGTCCCCAAGGGCTGCCGAGGGGCTCAGGAGAGAGGCAGGGGCTGCTGGAGAGGAGGGAGAGGAGGCGAGGAGATCATGCCATGCAGAGGAACCCTTYCTGCGCCCTCAAGCCCTGGGATCCCTCTTCCCCTGTGACGGTTTGGAGCTGGAATCCCCTGCGCCTGATGTGGGGCAGGACCTGGAGCTGCTGGCTCCTTCCCCTGCTGGAGAGCTCCTTGATGAGCCCCCCCAGGACCCTCCTGTGCCAGAGGGWGCACCTGCCTCGGAGGATGGCACAGGGGACCTGGACCACGGCCCTGGCCCCAGCTCAGATGCTGGYCTGCTTCCCACCTCTGCTTTGAGCTCCTGCCCTGACATCCAGATCGAGCCAGCGGCTGAGAAGGAGGAGGAAAGCCCAGCTGTCCCCAGGAGGTTCTCCTCACAAAGACCCTCCAGCCTGGGGAGAGATCTGGGGGCAGCAGAGGGCCCAGCACCGTTTCCCCCAGAGCCCGGGCAGAGCCTGCCCCTGCTGTCATCCTCCCCAACAGCTTCCATGAGCACCTTCAGCTTCGAGCCCCTGAGCAGCCCCGAGGGGCCGGTGGTCATCCAGAACCTGCGGATCACCGGGACCATCACTGCCCGGGAACACAGCGGGACCGGCTTCCACCCCTACACCCTGTACACAGTCAAGGTAGGGGCTCCCCAGGTACTCAGCCCCTTCCCACATCCCTGCCACTGCCTGGGCTGCTGTTTGCAGTGAGGACTTGCTCTCTGTGGGTCTCCACAATAAATTTTGTCTGTGTCATGGTTTGATGCTGGTGCAATGCCAGTGCCCCCATGAAAATATATTCTCCCTAGTTTCTGCTGTGAGATGTGACTTTTAACCCCCTGTGTTCTCAGAGGTGTATCCGTGTCCTCAGTGGCCACACCAGGTGCCAAGATTCGAATTTCAGCACTGATTGGTTTGACCACAAACTCCCAAAAAACTCACYTCCTTTTCAAACCAGGACAGTCTGGTAGTGGGGAAATACTGGGCACTGTGGCTGTTTGGGATTCCTGTGGGGCTGGTTGAATCTTCTCCTGCTTTTGTTCCATCATGATTGGTTCTTTCCTCTTCTGGGAAGGCTTGACTGAGGAATTGCTGGGTGGGGACTGAGGGGGGAGCAGGGCTGTTGTAGGACGTGTGAGGATGATGCCTTTGCCTTCCTCCTCAGTATGAGACAGCCCTGGAGGGCGAGGCCGCGGGCAGCCTGCAGCAGGTGGCTTATCACACCGTGAACCGCCGCTACCGCGAGTTCCTCAACCTGCAGACACGGCTGGAGGAGAAGCCGGAGCTCCGCAAGTTCCTGAAAAGTCAGTGCCTGCAGCAGCCCTCCGAGAAAACCCTTCTCCCTCTCTCCCATTCCCTGTTCCTCTGCTCCCAGGGCTTCCTGCCCTGCTCGTGCAGCTGGGCTGAGTCTCCTGCCCACATCCTCCAGTGTTCTGTGCAGAGCTGGCTGGAGGAATGATTTATCTCTTCTGGAAGTAAATTCCAGCATTTCAAACCATTCCTCTTCCCATTCCACGACAGTTGGCTTTGCAGTTTTGCACCAAAACAGTGCATGGAGACACTGGTGACTGTGTATTACCTTGGGCTCATGCCAGGCAGTGTGTGGGGGTATCCTTAATCATTAGAGCATTAAGGTTTTAATAAAGCCTAAAATCTGTATTTTGATGTTAGGATTTTAAAATTTTAATTTTTCGTCTTGAAAATTTTTAGATTTTAATTTTTTAAATTAAGGTTACTGTGATTTTGCAGTTTTCTCAAGCTTGCCTGTGGATTTGTTTCCTTTGCAGACATCAAAGGACCAAAGAAACTGTTCCCTGATCTGCCATTTGGAAACATGGACAGTGATAAAGTAGAAGCCAGAAAAAGTCTGCTGGAATCTTTCCTGAAGGTTAGATGTTTGTGTGCCCCCTGTGAGCTAAAAGCMGAGCTCAGGACAGCTTTGTGCACACAGTGGAGCACACCATGTCTCTTCCACATTACATGATCAGRTTGGGAGCTGGACTCTGAAATGATCTGATCTCCATCTGTCCTTGCAGCAATTGTGTGCAGTCCCTGAGATTGCAAACAGTGAGGAGGTGCAGGAATTCCTGGCCCTCAACACCGACGCCAGGATCGCCTTTGTCAAGAAGCCCTTCGTTGTCTCCAGGATAGACAAGGTGGGAAAAATGGGGAGCTGCTTTCYTGAGCCCTTTCCAGCTGCTCCCAGGGATGCTCCCTAGGCTTCAGTGTCTCCTAGGAGCCAAAACCCTTTCTTTGGAGCTGAGCTCAGCTTGCCCAGAAACCCATAAAGGGTCAGAGTTTGTGTTGAAGAACCTATTTAATAGAAAATCCAGTGCAAGTCTCAAAACTCATGATGTATGTAAGTAACAAGGATTAATGCAGTAATTAAAGGCAGTAATAATATCCTTGTCTCCAGGATAGACAGGGTGGGAAAAATGGGGAGCTGCTTACCTGGGCCCTTTCCAGCTGCCCCCAGAGATGCTTCCTAGGCTTCAGTGTCTCCTGGAAGGCAAAACCCTTTCTTTGGAGCTGAGCTTGCCCAGAAACCCATAAAGGGTCAGAATTTRTGTTAAAGAACCTATTTAATAGRTTCTTTCTATTTAATAGAAAATCCASTGCAAGTCTCAAAACTCTTGATGTGTGTAAGTACCAAGGATCAATGCAGTAATTAAAGGCAGTAACTAAAGGCTGGCTTTGCAGATTGTTGTCAATGCCATCGTGGACACCTTGAAGACAGCGTTCCCCAGGTCAGAGCCCCAGAGCCCCACGGAGGATCTGAGTGAGTCAGAAGTGGATGGGAAATCCCAGACAGACGGGAAGAAAAGCAAGTAAGGGCTCCCTCAGCTGTGCAGAACAAGAGATTAATGCACAAACTCAGCCATGGTGGGGAAGAACTGACTTGGGGCTTTCTATGTTGGGTAGTAAATTCTGTATTGGGTAAATTCTGTGTTGGTAGTAAGTTCTGTCACTCTAGCTGAGTTACTTCCTCCTTCCTTTGCTGAACACAACTGTTTGAGCTCCAGTTTATCTAAAGGGTTTTCCAGCAATGCTCAGGTTCCACAGAAGGTAGGTTTCTTCCTAAAGCAGCTCTGAGCTGCTGCCATTTGCCAGCAGAGACACTAATGGTCCTGAGGAATTGCTTTTTAACCTTAAATATATGCAGGGAGTGATTGCAAAATACAGCTGTAAATTATCTACCTGAAAGTTCCCTCCTACCTCTCCCTTGTCTTCCCTCARTGGCCTTGTCCAGAAAACATTTAAATAGCTATTTATGAGTAATATTTAAGGTAGTTTCGTGTRTGTTCCTCACCAAAAGTTGGTGCTGCTGGCAGTGCCCAGCCTCRTTGTGATTGTCTCATCAGTGGTTCTTCCCTCACTAAGGAAGGGAAGATTTCTGTACAAGTATGGCTTTTTCTTTCCAGAACGTGATGTTTTGCTGGAAAAAGCTGCTTTGGACAAAAAGAGAAACTCAAAAAGTACAAGTTTGGAACCATTTTGGCTGAAAAGGACATTCCTTAATGATAAACAGGCTATTTTACAATTTGTCCCAAAGTCCTGATGTCCTTTCATATCCTTCTTTTTGTCAGTGTTTATAATTGGATTTCACAATCCTGCTGAGTGTATTTCATCTCAGAGGCTTTTCTGAGCACTTCCCTGTGTGTGCTGCAGTGCTCACACCTTGCTGACATCTGCCTACATCTCCCTATCARCTTCTGTGTAACAGCTCCTTGTGGAATGCTGGAAAACCTTGGCTCAGCTCAGGTGTATGTGAGGAAAAGTGCTTTACAGCTTTTGTTGTGTGGTTTCACTSCCAGCTCTGAGTTATCCTGGAGGCAGATGCTTTTTTTGAACAACTTCAGGTCTAATCAGATTTCTTAGCTTGCATGTGGACAGCAGTAAYAGGTCATGGGGCTTGGCTGAGGCTGGAAAACTCATGACTCACAGCTTGCAGGGAAAACTGACTGTGCCATGGCTCTGCTTTTCAGGTCCAGGCTGAGGTTCTCATCCAGTAAAATCACTCCAGTGCTGAGTGTGAGTGAAGCTCATGACAGGATCGTGTACTCCATCAGGGAGGGCAATGCTGTAAGTTCAGATCCTCTTGTAATCCTTTCACAACSCCAACCACTGCCCTGTTTGGGAATAATCAACATCCACCAGGGCTGTGGCTGCTGCAGCCTTGTTGCCACATGCCAGCTCTTGGCAGAAGGACAGTAAGCAGCCCTGGCTGTGCTGTTGGCTACACCTGGGTGCAAACCAGGAGGTGGGAGGCTGTCTGGGCACTGCAGTCCCCAGGCTCTGTGGCACTGACACACTTTTGTAGGTCTCTGGCACCCTGTCTCTGGCTGCTATGGAATCCTTCATCCAGAAGCAGGAGAAGCTGCTGGAAGCAGTCCCCAGCAAAGCTCCTGAAGGCCAGGGGGCCAGAGAAGCCAAGGAGATCTCTGTGCAGGAAGAARTGGATGGGCTGAGCACAGCAGAGCAGGGAGGACATCCAGACACTGACTCTGGTGAGCTCAGCCTCTCTCAGTGCTTGAATTTCTCCTCCTCGGTACCACAGCAGCTCCAACATCTGCAGGTTCAGCTTGAAAAGTCTTCAGGACCTGCTCTCCTGTCTGTTGCATTTTGATTGAAGGGAAAGCAAATTAGGTTTTCCAGTGCTGTTTGGGGAATGCTATGGGCGTTGTGGCTGGTGGGWGCAAATTGGGTTTTGGCTCAGTTGTGTCACTGCAGATCTTCACCTTGGTGTGCTCAGCACAGTCACTGCACAAAGAGGTTTCTTAAGGACACACTGCTTAAACTGGCACTGTTCTAAAAYCAAGCTCTTACAAACTAAAAATGGGCCAAGTTACAGTTTCCTGGTAGTTTCTAGTTAGCCTTGATATGTCCATACACTATAAAAAGACCTTTTGAGATTAAGTTCAGATAGATTTGATGGGAGTGGCACAAATGTAATCTCAGTTCAAGRAATGATGTTCCCTTTCTGCTTCTAGAACCCTCCTCTGAAGCAAAGGGCTGCCCAAAACAGTTACAAGATTATCCTGAACACATGCAAAAATATGTTCCCCAGTCTTTTTTCTTGGAATAGCTGAGCTGTATCAACTGGAACTTCCCAAAAAACTTCTCTCCAGTGGTTCAAGTTTGGCAAAGCTCTGACTGAAAGCACGTGTTTGTGACAGGAYAGGCCTGGTGTTCTGAAACCCAGCCTGTGCTACCAGCTTTGCCTGTAATCTTGGAACACATGCCCGTGGTTCTGGGGAAGCAGGACTGGAGCTGGAGGCCAGGGTTCTGCACAGAGCAGGCCAAGTTAGCTGAACTCTGAGGGAAATGGAATGTCAGTGATCTCAAATGCTTGCAGGTCTGGGATGCTTCAGRCTGGGCTGGCAGGGTGAGGAAAACAAATGTCTGGATAAAAAGGCAAACCCATGTCCATATCTGCTCATGGAGTGACTTCTGGGAAGTGGTTGGCCAGCAGCTCTCTGAGGAAGAGGATTTGGATGCTGTGGGAATAAACAGCTTGCTGAGGATGCTCCCTGTGTGAGGTTCTGGGGAAGCTCCAGCCTGCTCCAGACTGCACTGGGAAGTCTCAGGGGGCAAAGCAAGTGGGCAGTAACTTATGCATGGCCCAAAGCAAGAGGTGCCAAGTGTCCTGTCTTTTCCAAATGAAATCCTGGAATTAATTAGTCCAGCTTTTAGGAAGTGGAAGAGCAGAGAAAGAGAGGTGTGGGGTCCAGAATCCCTCTTCCCTTTATTTCCAGTAGTAAATTGTGAGTGTAAATTGTCTCTGTAGACAGAGAGGTTGGAAGATGAGGCATGAGGGAAGCCAGATAGGAAAAGCTGCTGCACAGGATCTCACCTGGACAACAGAGCYGAGGCAGCAGCCTCAGGTCGGGGTGGTGGCCTGGGAGTGGCTGGCTGGGGCAGTTTTGTGGCACATCAATGAGCTTGTTCAGCACAGCACCTCGGGGCCAAACAGCATGAAAGTAATTCCCTAGCAAATAGAAACTGTTTCTGCTGAAGGCTCTGACATCCCCCTGAGGATCAGAGGGAGGTTTGGTGTCCCAGGTCTGTGACAGCAGAGATATTTAGGTAGGTGTGTGGGTTTGTGTTTTAASTGGTAAATCTGGTTTATCCAGATGTGTTTCATCCCCTCCCTGCCAAGCCTGGGATCTGCCACACGATGGCAGCCCGCAGCCACCAACAGAGCCTCGTGCCTGGAAAACTGCTGGGAGAAGAGAAAGGAATGGGCAAGACCAGGATGGTAGTCCTCAGCAGGATGGTAGTCCTCTTCCTGGCTACAGCCACCACCTGCTCTGTCCCCTGTTTTGGGCACATGGACTGGGATTTGATAATCCTGCTGTTTAATTGAGAAGGAACTGAGCCTTTGGTGCAATCTTTGGTGGGAGGCTGGGGCTGCCTGGACGAGGTGGAAACCAGAGTGGGGAGGGCAGGCCCCAGGCTGGCTGGGCTGCAGCAGGTCATCTGTGTGTGGACAAAGGGCCAGGCTGGGGAGAAATGAATGAGTTTGGGATGATGCTTTTCACCAGATTTGCTCTGAGGGGCTTTCTTCATTTGCCCCTCCTCTTCCTCCTGGCAGACTCTGAGACAGCTTTGGCTGACYTGGCCCTGGACGTGCTTCGTCTGGTGCTGGTGGATCACTGGGGCTGGCTGTGCACAGAGAACATGCAGAAGRTCTTCAACGTGCTCTTTGGGACCCTTGTTCAAAGGTAAGGCCAGAGGGACCAACCTGGCTGCTCTGTGAGAGGCATTCCCTTTGGAGTCACAGCTGGAAGTGGAGCTTGTGCCTGAATGCAGATAAATGCTGTGTGTGCACCAGCCAACAAGGTTCTGTAAAGCAGGTGCTCCATGAATGTGCAGTTAACACCTTAGAGATCTGCACCAGGAGCTGTTTTCTCCTTGAGCAGCTCTAATGGGCAGCCTCCTGTCCCTTGAAATCAGGGAAAGGGAAGATCCAGCCCTGRGAGTGGGAGCCTTGGCTCATGCAAGGGCAGCAGTGCCCAGCTCTGGGGCTCTCCAGGGAGGATTGGCCTCCTGCTCTGTGCTGCCCAGGGCTTCAGCTTGTTCCTTCTGCAGAAGTAGAATAAACAGGCCCAGGGAACAGTGACTGTCAGTGACAGCTCAGAGTGTGGTCTCTGCTGTCACTGCTGCACCCCTCTGCTCTGCCTGTGCCTGGGGCAGGGTCCCACACATGGCGTAGGGACAGGCTTCCTTCCCAGCTGGGGTGGACTTGCCAAGCTTTCCTGGGGCCAGGGCCTCTGGGTGGTAAGGCTCAAGGCCAAGACACACAAACAGAGAATTCCTGTTTTTTGGTGTAGGTTGGTGACTATCACTAGCTGAGGATGTGGTTTTTTAGAGCACAAGGAAAGCCTTCCCTGAAGGGCTTGGGAGAGTCTTGGAGCAGTGCTTTTCCCACTCCTGCGCCCTTTCTTCTCCTGCAGGCATCCAGAGGCAGCATCAGAATGTGCAGGGCAGCTCATTATAACAGASCTGGTAAGCTGAGCTGCCCTCAGCAGAGATTGCCAAAGTGCTTTGAGGTCAGGGACTGCTGTCCTTCAGTCCTGGCCTGTTCCTTCAGTGGCAGGAGGTGGGRGCTGCTCCCACTTCTCCAGAATGGGCTCTGGCCTCTTGGGAACAAGCTGCAACCCAATCTGTGTGTGTAAGCACAGAGGAATGAGAGCTTCAACAGGCACATCATCACCTCCTAATAGGCTGTGTCCTGGTCACCCAGGGAGCCTGCAGCACCCACACGTGGCATTGGCATTTTCCACTAGAGAAGTTGGGATACACACAGCACATCCTGGAGCTGGAAGGTGGAGGAGCTCCCTGGGTTGTGCTGGTGGAGRGAGTGAGTAGGAATGTGTTTGTAGCTGCTCCACTTGAACAGGTCAGAGTGAACCCAYGTGTGCTGCAGGCAGAGCTCTGGCTGGGGCTGATATGGGGAAGCCCTGGGACTTCTTGGTGTCCCCATCAGGTCAGGGTGCAGCAACAACCTCTTGAACAAACCCTGTGTATGTGCTGAAATCCACATGTTGAGGCTGGCTCTGCTCTTGTTGTGGGACAGTCAGGAATCCCAGGGGAAAGAGCTGCACAGTGGGGACTGACCTGTCACCGGGAGGATGGTGTTGCGCCTGGATTGCTGTAGGGAACATTTTCCTGCCAGTTCTGCTGCCTGTAGTTACCTCCACAGTGGAGGTGCGGGAGTGGGGAGCCTTCCTGCTGTTTGCCGTTCACCCTGGCCCTGAGGCTTGGRCTCATTCCTGGCCCAGGTGGTCACTGCTGGCCTGAGCAGACCAGAAGGTCTCTGGCTCAGACCTGCCTGTCCAGGGACACAGTGTGGATTTGGTTACATTTCTCTTCCATTTTCAATATTTACAACTTGATCACTGCTCAGGAAGACCTGGCACTGCCATTCTGGCTGGCACCGTGTCTGGGGGTCCTTTACAGATGGGGAAAGTACCAGAAACTCTTCTGGGAGCATCTGCAATTCAAGGAACTGATGCTCCTGCCTCTGAGAACAGGCAGACAAACATGGGACGGGAGATGGATTTGTGTTGTGTCTTCAACCATTGCTGGTCACAAAGTGTGAGTGGGCATCACGCTTTCAGGAGATTAGACCCTGCCCTGTTCCTGCCAGTGGCTGGGKGAGGTGGTAGGGGATGAAAATGAGGTGTCCTGGCAGTGTTTGGAGGGGCTGCTGCTGGACACTTCTTTGCCAGCTTGTGTTTGGAGGGTAGGTGCTGCTCCTGCTGCCCTCTTGCTGCTGCCAGATGAGGRTTCTGCTCTGCCATGAGACACTCTGTGCAGAGTGACAGAAATGACCACAAACCAGCAAAACTCACACCAAGACGGAGATCCAGCTTCTCCCAAGAGCCAGGCCCCCTCTTCTTGGAGGACTTTCTGCCTTGGGCTGGCAGTGCCATCAGATGATTGCTGTGAGCACACTGTTACTGATGGTGGGGCCTCCTGACCTGCTCCATTCCCTG
>JACDOX010000090.1:1513855-1524243 GCA_014549065.1 Cardinalis cardinalis | reverse complement strand
GCTGGCTGGAGCAGGCCCCATCAGTCTCCCTGCCTGTCAGGCTGGTGGCAGTGGGAGAGGAAGGCTCCATGACCGAAAAAGGGATTGTTGAGGAAAGGGCGGCCGCGTGTGCGAGCCGGGTCTGCACCAAGCCCATCCCATTATGTAACAGGGAGTGAGCCTTTTTTGGAGCTGAAAGGAGAGGAGGATGGAGGGGCTGGGAGTGGGAATGACCCTGGGGCCGAGGATTGCTTCCAGCAGCCTCTCTGCGTGCTGGGGCCGTGCCTGTAAACAAACCCCAAACCCGCTGCCCCCTCCCGCCTCTGTCCGGCTCCGCTCCCCTCCCGCGGCTGCAGGGATCGGCTCCTCTTCCCCTGGGAGCCTGCAGCAGGAACCTGCTGGCACAGGGGAGGAGCTGGGGCTGTTCTGGCCTCCGGTGGAAGCGTTTGGAGAATCTTGGTGCTTTTTAGAGCCTTGTGAGTCAACGAGGTGTTAAAAATACGCAGCAAACACGCGAACCACGCGTGCTGTGACCCCACACCCTGCTGTGACCCCATACCCTGCCCTCAGTTGCCCCCACAGTGGCCACAGGTCTGGGGCTGTCAGTGCCCTGCAGTGCTGGGGCCAGGGTGACAGCCACCACCTCTGCTTTCCAAAGGGGAGCTCCGGCAGCAGAGTGCCAGCCCCCCAAGGATGGACGTGGGAGGATTTGAGGGGCAGATCCTGGYCTGTAAGCTTTTCCTGGCTCCTTCCCGTGCAGCACAACAGAAAGCCATGGCCACAAAGCACTGAGTGGGGGGAAGGTGTCTCAGCACGCCCCRGCTGTCTGTGCTCTGGAACCTGAGCAGGGCTGGGCACAGAGTCTGTGCCAGGCTCGGAAGTGCCTGTCCCTGGAAGGAGCATGTGGAACTACTCAGGCAGCTTTGCTGGTGTCATGTTCCACTGAGCATGAGTTAAAATAAATGCAAATCATCCCTGCCTTACCCACGAGCTCAGCACTGCTTGGCTTGCTGTTTGCTTTGGGTCATTCTCATGCTCCTCCAGGCTTTGTCCACGTTCCCTCATCAGAAGATTTGAGGAGGTGACATTCCAGTCTGTGTGAGCTGTAGGTGGMGAGCCAGAGATGGTTTGACACTGGTTGCAGGTGGCCATCATGCCTTGGAGAACTGGTTCTTGCAAGTTCATGCTGTCGCCTTGGTGTTGGGCTCTGCTGGTGTCAGGCTGAGTGTCACAGGCACTTGTAAGTCAAGGAGGTCTGGAGCTTCAGAGAGCTCCTGCCTGGGTGCTTTGTTCYGATTTTCTCTTTGGTTTTCTTTGATCCCTGTGCCAACAGAACTGGCACAAAGACCCTTGGCAGCCGCCTTGATCCTCTTGACTGGAAAGTGCCACCAGCAGAGTGAAGCCTGACCCTCTTCAGTGTCCCTGAGTAAACCTGTGCTGGCAGTGCCCATGGGCAGGGAGTTCTGCCAGCCCTGGAGCCATGGAGGGGCCATRTCTGACAGCTGAGACTCTGCTCCCACTTCCCTTTGGCCTCCTGGCTGGCAGGTACACCCCAGCCTCAGGCAGTGCCTGAGTTTTGCTGGCAGAAATGCAATATCAGTGCAGCTGGGGCATCTGAATCCACTCATTCTCCTGGTTTGTTACCTGGGGAGTGGATTTGGGCATGTTTGATGAGGATCTTTGCAGCTGCACACCAAGGGGCTGTGCTGGCAGGCCCAGGGGTGTGGCAGCAGTCCCTATCCCTATAAACAAGCCTAAAAGCAGCACCAGAATTGAGTTAGGGGAACCAACCTCATGGCATCTTACTCCTCATTTCTGGGTTTGGCTGTTTGTGTTGTAGCCGTGAGGAGCAGCAGGAACTGCAGCCTGTGGTATGTCAGTAAAAGTGATTTCAGGACTCTGTGTGTCTTGGTGTGTATATGCAAAGTAAATAAAATCAGCTTGGAAATGGGCCTCGATTCAGTTGTCTCCAAGCACCTGGAAATTTTGGATCTGGCTTTGAATCTCTGTCCCAAACAAATTTTTTTCCCCTCTTCTAGAAGCAGCATTCTTCCAAAAACAGCCACTAGAATGAAGCCAGCACTCCATGCTTTGATAATAATTGCAACATTATTCTAACTCTGATTCTGTTTCAACGGTTACACATGCCAGCTTTCTTCCTGGATTTAAAAAAGCTCAACAACTTCCTATTTCAAGTAGAACAAAGAAGAAAAKGATTGAGTGGAAGTAATGTCTCCCTGTTGGTTTTAGTTTTCCCTGGTTTTAGAAGGGTTAATAGTGGATTTATGTATTTTGATTCTGAAGTGGGCTAATGAAGCAATTGTTCCAAGCAGGGTCTGGCTGAGACAGCCTGGCCTCTCCCTGGGGCACCACTGAGAGCTTAATTGGCTCAATAAATACTTGAAGAAGATGTTATCAAAAGCCAGGATGCTTTGTGAAAAATCAAGGGGGTTTGGGGACGATTATTTTAATCACATACCTTCCCCCCCCACTCCCTGAGCCCCAGGGCATCAGAGGAAGATCTAGCTTGGGAAAAGCAATTGTTCCTGCAGGGTGAAGCCATTGCAGCCCTGTGAGTTTCCATGATTTCTTCTTGCAGCAGGTGTGTTTTGAGGGAGCAACACATAAAATGGCACAGAAATCCCAGCACCAAGGGGTGCTTTCCTCCCTGCAGGGGTGAATGATTGCCTGCAGAAGAGAATGATTTCTTTTCCTTCCTCTCTGCCCCACAGTAAGATGTCCTGCACACCCACATGCCCCTGGGTTTCTGCCTGGGTCAAGCAGGTAGGGAAGGTGGGAAGCCAGCCAGGTCCAGGACAGGTTCTTTGCAACTCTAAACCTTCWCAGGGCAGCAGAGGAGCATTTCAAGAAGGAGAATTTGTGCAGGAGTTTAAAAGGCCTCAGGATGCTTCTTGTCCTTTCATTTATGGAGGTTATTTTTCCTTTTCTTTCCTCAGCACAGGGTTTACCCATGGCCTGGACAAGTGTGAGGTTGCTTTGAAGGTGCTGAGCTGAGCATGCTGCACATGTTCCTGCTGTGTGGAGAAGGTGGATTTAGGCTCAGGTAGCAGGTGCTGAAAGCTGAGCCTCAGGGCAAACATTCTCCATTTGTGTTTTTCAATTCTTGCTGTGCCCACTGCAGCTGCTGCTTCATTTTTACAAGGTTTCCTCAGAARGGTTTTGCAGCCAAAGCACTGAAATGTTCCTCCTCTTGAACCCTTGAGTTGAGGATAATCTTGTGCATTATCTGAGGAGGAATTTGGGGAACAAGAGCTGGTAAGGCAGGGATGGTCTGGTGATTTAAGCACCAGACTTTCTTAATTTCAGAGTCATGCTTGAATGCCTTGTGTTTTCCAGATGTTGCTTTTTTGCTTCAATTCTGTTCACTATGTTGGTCCCAGAGGCCTTTTTTGAGCTTCTGGATCTCCACWCTGTATTCCTTAGGGCAGGGGGGCCATGTTCTGGGGTGGGCAGCAGTCAGGGTTGAGCTGGACATGCTAGTTCATGTGTATTTGTAGAGCTGTTTGTATTTATGCAGCTAAAGCAGAGAGSCTTTCTCCTTTTTTCATCTTCTAGGCCTTCAGTTTGTGTTTATCTAAATCCTTAAAACCCCTGGGTTTGAGGAAATCACARTTGCTATTGCTTCAGGTTTCAATTGCAGTCAGCATATTTAACTTGACTGTTCCTTAGCTGAAGTTATTTCAATTTTTATCCTCACCTTGATGGACAAAACAAGCAGGTCTTTACCCACTTCTGGCAGGTGGGTGTAAATCTGCAGAGTGTTACATCTCTTTGTTCATTCTCAGTACATCTTTGATGTCCAGACTAAGCAAACYCAGCCTGTCCAGGCTTTACTTGCTGAGCTGAGCTCTCTGGATGGTCCAGTTAAGTGRGAGGCTGCAGCCAGGTAAAACCAAGCCCATTTACCTGTTCCTGACTGTCACCCTGCCTTTCCTCCCTCCTAGGAGCCCAAGGAAGGCCAAGGTTTGCACCCCCAGCCCTTGTTTTTCATTCCCAGGCCCTTCTTGTCATAATGGACCCCTTCAGCTGACCTTGGGGTTCCAGCTTGAAGCATGGCATTAATTTGGCTCTTTTTTAGCAGCCATTTCATTCCTCCACCAGCAGCTATTTCAAACAGAGGTGCCTTACAGCATGGGCAAGTTATGCCCCTGCAGATTATCTTCCAGGCCTCAGTAGCCTTTGCAGTCTGGCTCTTTGCATTGGGCACTATCAAAGCATTCTGAGCCCAGGAGGTCACTTTATCTATTTCTGAAGTGTAAGGAGATGGTTCTGTGATGGGTTTATTTTTTTTCTTTCTTATTAAGGCTATTTCTTCATGAAATAGCAGAATGAAAATAGTAACTCATCAGCCATCCAAAAATACAAAAATAAGAGAGGTCTATTTATGTTTCTTAGTGGATTTATTTCTACCTGGGAGCAGTGTGTGGGTGCCTTCAGTGTGGCACATGAATCTCAAATGCTTAGGCCTTTAATAGCACAAAAAATCATCTGTGACCTGCTGGTGAAGGTCAGCTCTGAACCAGCAGATATTTGGAGTTCCTGAGGGGTTGATCCCAATCCTGGTGCAGCAAGTCTGCCTGATGGAAAGGTCAATTTGCCATTTTCTGGGGTTTACTCAGGTAGGAATTTTCAATAAAGTTGGTGTGACTCTCTCTGAGTTGCAACTACAGGTGTAGAAGTTATGGGGATGTTCTTGGGGTGTCCTGTGCAGGGCCAGCAGYTGGACTTGACTTTCCTTGTGGRTCCCTTCCAGTTCAGGATATTCTGTGAATTACTTTGCTCCTCACAGTTTAATGCTGCTGGTGCAGCTCTGTGTGTGTTGGAATGGGATGTGATTCTCCAGAATGGGTGTTGATGGTTGACTGGTTGAGAAGAGGGAAGAAAACTCTTCATGACAGGACACTGTGGGCTGAGATGTTCTTTTGAAGCCTCAGCTGTTCTCCCAGAGTGGATTTAGAGCCACATGGATCAGTCTTGACAGTTCTCCTCTGTTAGAATCTGAAATSTAAAGAACTCTCAGAACTTTGGGCCTGCAAGCCAAGGCTTAGAATTAAACACAAGATTTGATCTGAGACCTTGGAAAAGGCTTCCAAACTTAAGTGATGTGGATTTATAGTTTAAAACAAAGACACRTKAAATTAAGTAGAAGAAAGTTTAGAGTCTTAGAGTTTAAAATATAAAAAKAAAAGCAGTTACAAAGGCAAACAAGGAGTTTAGAATGCTGTACTGTAGGTTTGTGTGTCATAACATGATTAGCTAAGAAAGCTTACACTGTAGCATGAGTCCATAAGATGAAATATTTAAAGATTGAGTCAAAAACATAAATATCCTTGTTAGCAGTGTTTTATTAGTCAATAAATCCTTAAAAGGTGTTATAACTAATGGTCTTGTGACCTCCTGAACCATACAGTAAAGATGTGAGCCAAACTCACCCGTCCTGCTATGTAGAAGATAAGAAAAGAAACCACATCATCAAAACCAATTCAGAAGTCCCATCTCTAACTCATTCAGAACTCCTTCCAAATCCCCATTCTCCTCTTCCCAGTGCCTTTGGAATGGCTCCACTGGCAGAAGGGAGCCCAGAGCAGAGGTGCTTTGGTCTGTGTTCYACTTGCACCTGCCTTTGCTTTCTCCTTCTTTCTCGTCCCATTTCCTGTTTAGTTCCTTGACTTTTCCTTGTAAACTTTGTGGGTTTGGCTGCTCCTTCTCCAGCTCTCTGAGCACCATGGGGCAAGCTGGCCTCTGATAGGAGCTTGTGTGGAGCTGTGCAGGACCCATGGAGCCATTCCCAGATGCTGCCCTCTGCCTCCCAAAGCTGCCAGCCCAAGGAGGRAAATCCATCCCTGGTGTTTCACAGCTGTGGGAATCCAGACCTGCGAGCACTCACCTGCTCCCAGTGTGTGCAGATCACATTTAAATYGTGAGATCACATTTAGAGGTGTTACTTTGGGGCCTTGTTGGCTAATTCTGGTGTTTTTAGGAACACACAGGAGGTTGTTTGTGTGGGGCCTTCCATCATTTGTCAGTTCTCAGCTTGCTTTTGAGCTGTCTGGAAATGTGTGCTGTTCTCTGTAGGTTCARCTTTCTCTCTGTTCACTATTTGCTTGATTTTTTTGCTATTTTAGGAACTCTAAGAAAAAAAAAAAAGCTTGTTCTTTGCTTTCTGCAACCTTTTAAAGGCTGGAAAGTGGCTGTTACTGTACTGAGTTTGGAGTCCATGTTCAGTCTGATCCCCCTTGGTGCAGGGTTGACTCTGCAGCTCTGTCCCCAAGTCTCTGAACTTCTGTTGCTTGTCAGATGTTTTCTCAGCTAGGAGAGCGGGTTGTGTAAGAAAACATGTTAATGGAAAACCCTGTTAATGAAAATCTGTGTTAATGAAAACTCTTGCCCCTAGAGAAGTCACAGTTTAACACTTTAWTTTGCTTGGGAATAGCCGGAGGGTTTAGCATGATCCAGAGTGTTAAAATCTGCTGATGACTGGAGATTAAAACCTTTTAAATTGTATTTCCAACATGGCTTTTCCCAGGCAGGACTAGGATGTGACATTTTGTCCTCTAAGCCGGGTGGGAGGTTTGCACCTCTGGCTTATCTTGCAGCAGCATCCATACTCCATGTCCATGGCAATGCTGAGCATGAAGGATGKGCTTCCCATTTCCAGTGCCAGTCCTGGGAGCACTGGGAACATCACCTGTGTCCCTTGCTCTGAGACATTCCAGCTCTACCACTGCACTGAGATCCTTTTCAGGTTTTTTAATATCCTTTGCTTTCCAGCTGCTGTTTCCTAGGTGTGCATCTTTCCTAGGGTGATGCTTGTATCCCCAGTTCTGTTTATGCTGGATATTATTCTGTGCCTTCAAGACTGGCTCTGAAAAGTGAAGTTTTGTTTTGTTATCAGCCTGCTCACTCCCTCAGTGGTCAGCAGGACACAGAGATGGGGCAGTACATAGTGCAGCTTTTGCTCTTTGCTCTTGCTCTTGCTTTTCTCCTGCTCATTAGTTAGTTTAGCTAAGCAGTCCGAATTTTCCCTGGACTGTTTTTCTTTCCCTTTCTTGGAACTATTTAAATCTGCTCTGGACTGGGACCTGGGAAACACCAAGAGTTTGCACCTTGTGGCTGCAGCAGCCTTTCCCAGTGCTGGAGGGATTGATAACAGAGTGACCACTCCCAAGAGAGACTTTCTGAAGTTGTCATGTTTTTYAGAGCAGTGACAGAGTGCTGTCACCTGGTATTGTTCATTTTGTGTGCTGGGAGTGCTGTGCCTGTTAAATAAACAGGTTCTTTCCACTTCTCTCTGAGGAAGCCTTCCTGAACCAGTTGGGCACAGGGGCCATGTGGGTTTGCTTTCTGGAGGGGCCCCTTTGGAGGTTTTCTCCCAAATTTGCCCTAAACCAGGACAGCATCCCTCAAGAATCACTGTTTACACCTCATTTCCTGCTCACTCCTCAGCCCTGTCCCACATGATGCCAGCCTGCTTTCTTTGGGTGTTGCTGTTCCCCGGTGCCCAGCTGTGTGGGGAAGGACACCCTTGGCCCGAGTGCCTCTCCCAGGAAGAATGCAGACAGTCTGGCAGAGTGCAGGTTAAATAAAGTTTGCCTTGGCAGGGCTCTTGGCTGTGCTGGGAGCTGCCGGGGCGTAGTGGTGACGGAATTGCAAGCACGAACAGCAGCTGCCAAGAGGAACGGCTCTCCTGGCCCTGCTGGCTGCCTCCTGTCCTCTGGGAATCTTGAAGAACTGGCAGGATCACAAGTCTCTTCCCTACCCCGGTGCAGTGCTGACACTCCCAGCTTTGCTCCAGAGCCTCCTGCCAGTGAGGCCAGCAGCAGCAGCAGTGCTGCACCCTGAGCCCTGCTGAGCCTTCCTGTGGGATTCATCCACAGCCTCTCTGTCGCAGACATCTTTTATGAACAATCCTTTCCTTAGGATTTTTCCTCCTGAGAAGCTGAGAGGCCTCAGGAACAAAATGTAACCAATGGTTATCTGCTGCTGTGGAATGCAACAGGTGCATCTGGGATTGGGCTCATGTGGTTGTTTCTAATTAATGGCCAATCACAGCCCAGCTGGCTCAGACTCTCTGTCCGAGCCACAAACCTTTGTTATCATTCCTTCTTKTTCTATTCTTAGCYAGCCTTCTGATGAAATCCTTTCTTCTATTCTTTTAGTATAGTTTTAATATAATATATATCATAAAATAATAAATCAAGCCTTCTGAAACATGGAGTCAGATCCTCAYCTCTTCCCTCAACCTGAGACCCCTGTGAGCAACATCACACCTCTCCTCATCCTGAGGGCAAAGATTTTAGGCAGTGCAAGTTGTGACTGATGGCTGTGGCTTGTGCTGTGACTAGGAAGTGATTTCACATCTGGGCAAGAGGGTCCATCCATATGGTTGATTTAGAAACTGTGCCTGGCCAGCCCCTGGCTGGTGGGGCCACATCATCCAGTGCAGCTGCAAACCCCTCCAAGCCCTTTTGGGGAGCAGGGATTTGGGGATTTGCAGGTGGTTACTGAGAAAGGGCACAGTCCTGCCCCAGTGGGAGGGACCATCAGCAGTTCTGTTGGATTTTGGATGGGAACAAAAAATTCTTGGCTGTGAGAGTGGGGAGACCTTGGCACAGGGTATCTGGAGAAGCTGTGGCTGCCCCATCCTTGGAGGTGTCCAAGGCCAGGTTGGATGGGGCTTGGTCTAGTGGAAGGTATCCCTGCCCAGGCTGGAATGAGRTGAATTTTAAGGTCCCAAAATCAAACCATTTGGGGATTCTGTTACTTCATTGCTTGCCATCAGTGGATGGAGCTGGACTGGACAGCAGGGCAGCAAGGACAGCAGGATGAGAGGGGGGTGAAGCATCAGGATATTCATGCCTTGTCATCCTTGGAGTGTGTTTYGGTCTCCAGGAAAGACATCCTTGGCTGCCTTGGTAGCAGAGGGACTGATGAGAGGAGCAGAGGCTGCCAGAACAGGGCTCATGTCCTTCCAGTCCTTCTGGAGGCTGTTTGTAGTTCAACACCAGTTCCTCCAGCTCTGTGTCAGATTGTGCTTGGAGATAACTTAGGAGCTTCAGGCCAGTTGTATCCCTGAGCTGGGCTTCCTTTAGTGACCACTTGTTCCTGTGACTAGCAGGGTGATGGGGTTTTTTAATGGCCTTTGCTTGTCCCATTTGTCACTAACACAGGGAACATATCCCACTTTTGGTGCGTGGAAAACTCAGCTAATTAAGACTCGTGGAAATCTTAAGCGTACAGACATGAAAACTGCACRTTAACAAACCCAGAGAAGCTGATTTAACCCTCTGATGGGTGGAAATATCCCAGCTGGGTTCCAAGCTGGACTTTTCCTGACCTTTGTCCCTCTCCCTGTTGCTGCAGGTGGCTGGAAGTGCAGATGGTTACCCTGACCTGCACCCAGCGCTGGGTGCAGTACCTCCAGCTGCTGCAGGAATCCATCTGGCCTGGAGGAGTTCTACCAGCAGTGCCTAAACCCCCCAGGACAGAGGAGCAGAAGAAGGCAACAGCAGAGCAGGCCCTGCAGAGCCTCATGGGGATCCTGCCCAGTAAGTGTGTCCCAGAGACTTGTCAGCTGCCCTGGGACAGGAARGCAGCTGGGGAGCACTCCAGTGCACTGGAATCTCTGGAAATGTGCTTAAATACAGAGATGGAGGCTGCTCGTGCCAAGGCACTGGGAAACCTTCATGACCCTTGAGGTTTGATGGTTTCCTGCAGGCAAAACCCAGAGTTTTCCAGTTCTGGATAGTTTGTGTAAGGGTTTGGGAGGCAGCCCAGCTCGGAGGGAAGGGATGTGAGTCCAGGCCATGATTCAGTGCTCACAGTTCTGAGCCACCTCCCGAGGCAGGGCTCAGGACAGCTCTGCTCCCACCTGCTGCCAGAGGGTCCCATGGTGAGCAAAGTCACCATGCAAAGCCTGTGGCTTTTGCACTGGACTCAAATGCCAAGCCCAGCTGCACTGGATTTCCCTCTCTTGAAGTTTGACACGGGGACCTYTGGCATTAAAGCAGCTGCTGCCTAATCCCTGTGAGTGCAGTCTGAACTTTTAACTCCTTCATTAGTGTAAAGGGCCCTCACTGTCCTTTGGGGATGAAAAGCACTGCTGGTATGTGCCCTTCCAGCCAGGAGTGCTTTCCTGGCACTGCCTGCTCTCCCAGCCCCAGAGCACCATCATGAGCTTTGATTCAGCACCCACCAGGAGAAGGCTGACCTGTGGAAATATTCACTGCCTAAAGCTTTGTCTCCAACACTTCTAGATGTGATCCAAGAAATCCTTGGGACCAGTAAGTGTCAGATGAGCTGGAACCTGGTGCTGGAGTCACTCAGCCAGCCTGTGATCAACAGGTATGTGATTGTGGTCTTCACCCTGGTGGGCTCTGAGAGCTGTG
>JACDOX010000090.1:1471926-1506291 GCA_014549065.1 Cardinalis cardinalis | reverse complement strand
ACCAGGAATGGCACTGGGGTGCCACCAGGCTTCCCAGATGGAGCTGAGGGTGAGCTCTCCTATCATGGCCATGTGAGGTCAGGGTTAATTTTTCACCCTTACCAGGAGCACTGTCCTGTCCAGCCAAGAGTTGGAGGAGTGCAGYCAGGGGGCTGTGCTTTGCCATCTGCTGGGTTTCAATGGGAAATCCAGGTTTTGGCACTTCTGGCTTTGTTGAAATAAATGAATCCCATTATCCTGGCCACAGTCCAGGTCAGGTAATTATATTCTTCCTACCTTAATGCCACTGCAGCCCCTGTCTCTGCTGGATATGCTGTACTCTTTAATTCCTGTCTGGAACTTGCTTATTATGTTACAGAGTTGGTTTTTTCCCCTCTCAGTAGAATTTGTGCACCAGCCAGGCCCCAGCATTGTGCTGAGCTGCTAAAACAGGGAAAAGCTGCTTTAGACATTGAYTTGACTGTGCCTGGTGTTCTCTGGAGCATCTCTCCTGGTTGTAAGGCTGTGGCGCTGGGTGGGTGGGTAACGTGGAAGGTGAGAGRACTTGTTACAGCCCTGGTTCATTCAGTGCCTGCTGGAAACCTGCTTTTCTCCTCTGCCAGTTCCTGGGGCTGGTGAGTGTTCGTGGGAGAAACTCAGAACTCGTGGGTGTCTTACCTTCCTCTCCTGCCATTTCTTCGAAGATTTTGGGAGGCTAAAATATATCCTTGATGGGAGAAAAGTCCTTCTGCCTTCAAGAACGTTGGCCATGTCCAAACCTTGCTGATCAGGCAGGGCAGGCCTGTGTTGGTTTGAGATCCAGCCCTGAGAGCCCCCATGGTTTGGAGTGCCTGCTTTCCCTGCTGGAGCACAGCTCCTTGTCTGTGCTGGTGGCTCCTTGGCCTTTACATCTCCTGCAACTAATGCATTGATTTGTTTTTTGAAAAGTATTTAAAGTCCCCTTCTTCCCTTACCCTTTGAGTCCCACTCTCCCTCTCGCAGCCTTGCTGACGGGTGAAAGGGCTGCTCAAGCAGTACTTGAGGACAGCATCCCGTAATTCCACCTACTTCCTTCCTGTTCCCAGGCCCCTGCACTCCACCCCGGCCCTCGAGGACAAGGAGGGGTGGAGGGACAGCAGGGGCGAGGATCAAAGCCCCTGAAGCACTGTTTAAACCACAGAGTGCCCACTGCTCCTCTGAGTGTCCCATCTGGCACAGCCTCATTAACCTCCTGCTTCCCCCTCCTACTCCTTTGCCCCTGAAAATCAACAAAGCCAAACATAACAGCTTGCCTGGCCTGGAGCAGCCTGAAGTGTGTGTGCTTAGTGTGAAAAAGCAAAGCCAAGCCATTGGCCAGAGCCCCTTTTCTGTGCAGGCCACTTCACATTTCTTACCCCCTTTAAGCCCCGATGCTCTTTAGAGTTGAGCTCTTTAACTTTCCCCTTCCTCCCTTGCAGGCTTCATTCTCCCCTTGTCCTGCTCCTTCCGCTCCCCCTGTTCCCTTTTGTCCTGTGAGAAGGAGTCTCTTAATCCCCTTGTACTGCAGATTAAAGCTGCTCCAGCCTCCCCAAGCTGACATTTTCTCAGAGAGCTCACAGCCAGACCCTGATGAGAGCTCTGTCTGTCTGTCTGTCTGTCTGTCTGTCTGTCTGCTGCTGCCTTTCTTCTCCTCACACCAGCCTCTCTCCATGACCTTTCCCTGAGCAGGGAAAGGCTGTGCAGGGCAACCCCAGGTGGGCACTGCCTGGGCTCAGCAGGGCTCAGGGTGCAGGAAATTARGACCCATGGAAATGAAGAAGTAAATAAAGAGAGAAAGAAAAGATGATGGGAATTAAGCGAGAGAAGCAAAGCAACATTCAGCCCAAAAATGCTGAGTTTGGGAGTCAGCCTGGCTTTATGGGGAGCCAGAGCATTGACCTGGGACTCATTTCCAGAGCTCACCTTCCAGCGCCTAAGGCAGCTTCTAAGAAGGCTGAAGAAGGATGTGCACATCCACAAGGACATGCAGGGACAGGATAAGGGGGAATGATTATCCTTCCTTAAGCTGAAGGATAGAATTAGATTAAATATGGGAAGAAGTTCCTCCCTGTGAGGGTGCTGAGGCCCTGGCACAGGTGCCCAGAGCAGCTGTGGCTGCCCCTGGATCCCTGGCCAGGCTGGAGCAGCCTGGGACAGTGGAAGGTGTCCCTGCCCTGGTAGGAACAAGCTGAGCTTTAATGTCCCTTCCAATACAAACCATTCTGGGATTTTATTTTTTTTTAGTAGGAGATTKGGGTTACCCAAAACCCAGAGTTCAGTTTGCATTTGTTCCAAGAATAATGGACTCAGAYAGCCACAGGTACAGAGGTGGGTGCTGTTTGTGAGCTTACAGGGAATGAAGTGACTTCTGCTCCTGAGGCTCTGTCCCTGGCAGCAGCTCTCTGTTTGTCATCAGACAAATGACTGTGCTCACCTCTGGGACTGCAGAGAGGATTGATGTGCTGSTCCTTGTCCTGTGCACATCATAAAACCACAAAGGACCAAGGTAACTTGCCTAGAAGTGTGTGTTCTAATGGCAGAGACATCTTCCCCTGGGGTTTCTGTCTCATCATCAGCCCTGCCCTGCTAAGTGTCCTACAGGTGTCCCAGAGCTGCTGGCAAAGCACCAAGCAAGGTGAAAATCTGCTCCTGAGGTGAATTTCCCAGAGGAATGGTGCAGAGTGGCCCCAGGCAGGCCCGTTTCAGGTTTGTGTGCAGTACATGAGGAGGCATTGGGGAAGGGGAGAGGTGTCTAACACGCTTTTTGAGCAGGGAGAGGACAGCTTGGGTTCTCTSAGAGCTCCTGCATGGATTTGGCCGRGTTAATCTGAGCCAATGTTTCACCCAGGTAACTTGCCTTTTATATGGTTRTAAATGGTTATATAAAAATGGGATTTTTACCTGACCCAGAGCTGTGCAAACACCCCAACACTGCCATGCTCGGGGTGCTGAGCTGCCCCACCTGGCCTGAGCTGGGGAAAGTCACACCCTACCTGTGACAGGGGAGTACATAAAGGTCAAGTTTGCTTCTGGGAGACTTCACCTGCCTCCACTGACACCTGGATGCTGTTTTGCCTCCCTTGTAAAAGTGTGGAAGAGGTTTTACAGCGACTTCTGTGAGCCAGAGAGAAGTTTGATAGAGGATCCACATTTACCCTTGAAAGAATTTCCTACCATGGTCATTGGCATAGAAACCAAGAAAGAAAGGAGGAGAAACAAGAGAAACCTGCAACTGTCTATTCCAYAAGCACTTCGTTTGTCTCTCATGACCAATGAGTAAAGTGTAAACTGAAGAGTTTTGTAAGAATGTAGAAATGCATGCTAGAATAAAAACAGGTTTGAAGCCTTCTGAAAATGGAGTGTGTTGCTTTGTGTTGTGACCATCTCAACTACGACATAAAAGGACAGAGATTTGATTTATCTCTGAGAACAGAGTCTCCTTGTGTCTGGGGTTAGGAGATGTTTGAAGGGTTGAGTCCATCAGCTTTTGCTAAAATAGATGGTGACCACATGTAAATAACAGACCAGAGAGATGTGGATTCCCATCCCTGGAAGTTCAAGGCCAGGCTGGACAGAGCTTGGAGCAGCCTGGGATGGTGGAAGGTGTCCCTGCCCATCCTGCCCATGGCAGGGGCTGGRACTGGGGCCTTTGAGGRGCCTTCCAACCCAAGCCACTCTGGGATCCTGTCAGAAATTCTCCTGGGTGAGGGTTTGCAGTGACACAGAGTCCCCCGGCAGGTGCAAGGGAGAGATGCTGTATTGCAAAAACCAGGCCTTTTTACACAGCTAGCCCATTATCAGTTACAAAGTTTTAAATCATAACAAACATAATTCAACCACCACCACACACCACAATGTGTAAATAACTTGTTTTTCTACCTCCAATGCAGCTGAGTCTCTTTCCCATAGTCCTCTTCTACTTAGCTGAAGTAGCAGACCTAAGCCATGATTTTACAAGGATAACAAGGCCCTTATTYTATAATTTGTGACATTTTCCCATCCTGACTGGTGCTGTCAGGCCAACTCGTGGCACTTGTGCCCTCCCATCCCATGCAGAGGGATGCAGAGGCTTCTAGGGGCAGCAGCAAAACTGCTTTCAGAGGCACTAATAAAAGAAATGCAACTTTCCCTTTTTGGGAACTCATTTCAGGGCAGAAGCCTCCCTGCAGCCCAGCCTGCTGATAATGAAATCAAACCAGGAGCTTGCCCCTGGAGGCCCCGGACGTGTGAACCTCTGCCATGTCGAATCCATCTCAATYCTCCTCCAGGAGCCCCCAGCCCTGTAATTACTGCTTTTCCAGCAAGCAGCCTTTTCTTTCTCTTTGTGTGGGCCCTCTCCCGCCTCCCTGTCCCTCGGTGAGCACATAATAAGAGGATATTTGTAATGAAAATCGCCGGGCAGCAGCGGAGAACAAAGCAGGGGCACCGGGTGGGGATATTGGAGGCGCTGGGCTCCCACCTGGGCCAGCGTGGTGGGCACGGTGGGCTGGGCAGCTCTGATCAACCTCCCTCTGAAAGGGCTTGAATGAGAGATGGGGGACTCCAGGCAGCTCTCTGAAATGCAGTTTATTTTATTTAAGATGTTACAGCAGCCCAGGGTGGTGGGTGACAGAGCTGAGCCCACAGCTGTCAGCTCCAGCTGCAGGCAGGCCTGGAGACCCTTTGGTTTTGGTTATATTGCATTCTATACTTTTCTTAGGTTACAATGCATTCTATACTTTTCTTTTGGTTACAATGCATTATTTACTTTTCTTTGGTTATATTGCATTCTATACTTTTCTTTTGGTTACATTGCATTATATACTTTTCGTTACAAATGCATTATATACTTTTCTTTGCTGAGCATCTTAATACAGTAGAACCAATCTATACCTTAACTATTATCTACAGCCTATCATAATTACTATAATTACCATATTCATGTTACTATTCTCCAATCACTTGCAGTTAGCACATTACAGTTTAAGCTGGAAGTTGKTTTTCAGTGGAAAATTCTGAGACCTTTCTTCTACTTGCTAAATTTGCTGCCTTGTTTGCCTGTGCTCTCTTTCTGCTTGGTAAAAACATCTTCTTGTTTGAGGTGGGTTCATCTTTTGCTCTAAGTCATAAAAACCCCTTCTAACTAACACACTTTTTGCTTTCTTGGTTATCCAGTAAGACTGGCTCAGCAATTCTTTTTCTTTTTCTATATCAAAACTTGCTTCTAACTCTATTCTTTCATCAGACTCTACATTTAAAAATCTTTCTGCTARGCACACATATCTGTGAGACTTYCTTGTSAAACTTTCATCCCTCCCAACATCCCTCCATCTGCCCACAGGGCTGGGAGCCAYGCTGGGCCCCGTTCCATGGCTACCCCAGCTCTCTCCCAAGCGTGCAGCCTGATGAAGGGACAGTCTCCCCAGCAACTGTAATGGGTTTTTGCACMGTGCCCTCTAATCTGAGGTAGAAATGTCACTGCCATCACACCCCGGGCTGGCAGCTCCCAGCCCCAGCCCKGCTGCTGAGCACATATCCAGCTTCAACCTTCTGGTTGCTGGGGTGAAAGGGCCTCTTCATCTCCACAGGGAGAGGCAGATGAATCCCTGGCTCCAACAAGGAACCTGCTTTTTGTTTTTATGCCCCGCTCCCACCCCCCCATCCGCTTCAAGGGCTCTTTATTATGTCTTTTAATTCCTGGCTGCGAGCGGGAGGGAGAAATGAGGCAAGGGGGGAAAGCCCTCACAGTGGGGAGAGGCCCCAGTCAGCAGTGTGTGAAAAGAGAAGGCAGCGTGGGGATTAAAAACATCAACTTTGTGGGAAGTGATTGATATTTAATAGCTTCACTTGATTGCTGTGAGGCTGAGACATGCACAGCGCCCCGAGGGCAGCCAGGAGCCCTTGGAGAAACCCACTGGGCTTCACTGGAAGGACTGGAATTCCACCTACCTGGGCTGGTGGAACGCGTCCCTGCTCATGGCAGGGGGTTTGGAACGAGATCATCTTTTAGTTCCCCTCCAACCCAAACCTTTCTGGGGTTCTGTGATGGGTGATGCCATTTCTGGGTGTCTCSGGCACTCCCACAGTACAGGATGGGGTGAAAGAACCACGGGAGCTGAGCTGGGGTGACATCAGGTCAGGCTGGCAGGTCAGGGGCTCATCCTCTCTGAGCTGGCTGGCACAGGGGGCAGGACACAAGTCCTGGCACAGCAAACAGAGCTGAGCCCCCCTCCCTGCCATGGCCAAGAGCTCCTGTGTCTGGTTTACTGCAGAAATGCTGCTGAGTGCCCTGCCTGTAAAGTGTTCTCCAGTTTGCTGCTCGTGTYTGCAGCCACCTCTAGAGCATTAGCTCTGGGTAATCTCCTCTCCTCAGCAGATGCTCTGGTGCTTATCTGCCTCCTGTACAGTCAGGGCCACTGGAGGAGTTCATCTGTGTGACAGGAGCGTGTTCCTGCACCAGTGGGGATTTCAGCACCATTTTTATCTGATTAGGCCAACAAAAATCTTGGATTCCTCCCTCATCACTAACATGGCATGTGCTGCAAACACCAGCACCAAACTGCACACTGATTTCTCACCCAGATCACCTCCTCTGCCCCTCTGGGTGCAGCCAAGAGAGGAAGTCACTGTTGGAGCCCTCCACTCTGAGAGGATTGAGATTGCTTCTCATTGCTCCTGTTGTCACAAAGTGATGAAGTGTCACAGMCATCTTTTATGAACRATCCATTCCTTAGGATTTTTCCTCCTGAGAAGCTGAGAGGYCTCAGGAACAAAATGTAACCAATGGTTATCTGCTGCTGTGGAATGCAACAGGTGCATCTGKGATTGGGCTCATGTGGTTGTTTCTAATTAATGGCCAATCACAGCCCAGCTGGCTCAGACTCTCTGTCCCAGACACAAGCCTTTGTTATCATTCTTTTTTTTCTATTCTTAGCCAGCCTTCTGATGAAATCCTTTCTTCTATTCTTTTAGTATAGTTTTAATATAATATATATCATAAAATAATAAATCAAGCCTTGTGAAACATGGAGTCAGATCCTCATCTCTTCCCTCAGCCTCAGACCCCTGTGAACATGGTCACAATGAAGACACTGGAGCTTTCCTGGCATGGCTGCTCCGTGGTTCCCAGCACTGCACTTCTTCTCTATCTGTTGTACCAAGGCTGCTCTGGGCTCCAGTGCTCCATCAAGACCATTGAGCTTTTCCTTTCATCCCTGCAAGTGAATTCTATAAACTGCTTTTCTGGCTGTCACCCTCAACACGCTTCTGAACACATCCTTGCRTGTTCTGAGAGGTTTATCCCAGATTCATGGGCACCATCTGAAAATCCTCCCTCCTATCCAGTGAGGCAGGCACTCACAGTGTTTTCTGGCAATATTCCTGCCAGCACCTGCCTGGAAAAGCAGGATGCATTCCTGTCCCTGCCTTGGCTCTTCTGTCTCGAGGAAGAAACAGCTCGCAGGGAATAAACAGCCACAATGTCCCACAATTCTTTTTTAAAGGCTGTTCTTGTCCCAGTGTGCTCCATCAACAAAAATAACCTGTTCCACCCTCCCCAGCAGGGTTCACCTGGAGCCCAAAAGCCTCTTTGGAATGGTGAGTACCAAAGTGCATCACAAAACAAGGCCTTGAAAATAACACTGATCTCTTTTTATCTCGTTCCTTTCCACGCCAGGCTGACGATTCCCAAGCCAAGAATGTCACTAACTTCTCATATTTCTCCTGGTCATTTCTGTCCTGAAACTGGAATGCAGCCACAAGAGGAAGGGGGCTGGATGCCCTCGTGTCAGGGATCCAGATTTGAGAGACATTATCTCATCCATAGTGGACAACAACAAGGCTGGCAGGCCATCAGGCAGGATATTCCCTGGGAGGCCCAGTGCACGTGGCAAGGGACAGGGCAAGGCTGAACTCCAGCATGGAAAGGTCCTGGCAGCCTTGGAAAAGCGTCTCCATGGAGCTGGAGAGGAGCACAGGCCAGGGAGGCAGAGGATGCAGGAAGTTCCACAGCTCCACAGCACAGTGATTAGGAATGAAAAAGTCAGATTGAATGGAGGGAAGGAGAGGAACAGGACTGAAATCTCTGCAGGAGCTGAGGAAACTGGGTTTGCTCAGTCTGGAGACACCTCATTTCTCCCTATAACTCCCTGACAGGAGGCTCTGGTGAGGTGGGGATCAGGCTCTTCTGTGTCAAGTGAAAGGAGCAGAGGAAACAGCCCAAAGTTGCATCAGGGGCAGTTCAGACATCTAAAAAACAATTGGCTGAAAAATCAGTCAGGCATTGGGACAGGTTGCCCAGGAAGATGGTGGTGTCTGCAGGTGGCACTTGGGGACGTGGTTATGRGGTGATTGGGATGCTGCTGGATGGGACTCTATGATCTAGCAGGTCTCTTCCAGCTGTGATGGTTCTGTGGATTTATGCAAAATCTGCATTTCTTTGCTGTGGCTGAGGCAGAGGAGCACACAGCAGGGACCCTGGAACATGGGGTGTGAGAGCAGCACTCACAGTCCTTCCCTGCGGYGGCAAACACGGAACTGCAGCTGCATCTAAAGCTCCTAATACCCTTCCAAAAGCTCCTTAGGCTGGTATTGTCCCTGAGAGCCAGCTCATCTCTGGTGTTGGCAGCAGCTSTGTTCAGCCTGGAGTGCAGCACAAGCGCTGGCAGATAAGGTGGCACCGGGAGCTTTTGCAATCTCTGAGCCCTCCAGGTCCTTCTGGGGCAAAACTTCAGAAGRTCCCAATTTCATCACGAGGCAAAATAGGAAATGGTTGCATAGGGGAAGAAATCACATGGSAAAATCACAGCTTCATGCACTCATCACCGCCCCAAGCACTGTCCCAAATCCCACTGGAGTGCCAGCTCTGATCCTGCAGGTGTGGAAGCCTGGCAGGCACTGGCAGCCTTGCAGCAGTGTGTTTGCAGGGAGCATCCTCCTGAAAAAGCTCCAAACTGCCAAAAAACGAGTCAGTCTAAGCTAAGCTGCCTGTAAGAGCTGGGATGCAGGCCCCAGCACTGCAGGGACACGTGGAGACACCTCCTCTGCCTTTAAGCACCTCAGGAGGGACCCAAGCTCTTCACATTTTGTAGGGAACAAATGAAGTGGGAGCTGGGAGCTCCTAAATCCGTGGGGCACTCTGAGCTGTCAGCCCAGCCTTGCCCACCCCAAGGACAAACCTTTGCTTGCACCTTGTCCCCGTGAGAATCCTGGGTGTTGTGGGTGGACTTGGGGGTGACCACGCCGTGTCCTGCCATGGCCAGGAGTCCTTTCTCCAAAACTTTTTGTTCTGGGGAGCAGGAAAGCTGCAAAGCTTGGTTTGCCCTCACACCTGCTCCCAACCCTCCAATTCAGAGGATGGTGGAATGACAGAATTGTTTAGGTTGGAAAGCACCTTAGAGCCCATCTCAATCCCRSARGAAGAGGAAGCTTCAATATATTTAAATGGTGGTGGACTTAAAACACTTTTCTGCAGAGTGCAGAACCAAGCTAGGGAATGGGCAGTGATGGAATATCACTGRACTTTATGAAGAATAAAACACTAAATAGTGATGACATGATAGAACATCAGCCTAGCCAGAATAAAACTTGAGGGCCAAAATGACAGAGCACCACTATCTGAAAACTCACAGTATTGGAACTGTTTGTCAGGTGTGGTGTATCTTTTCCTCTTTTCCCATCACRTGACAGACACCAAGATTATCTCAGCTCTAGAGCATGAGGGTGGTCTAAAACATCCCCAAAGTGCTTTAATTAATCCTGGAGACCAATCAAAAGCAAATGTACTGCAGTACTAGTGAAATAGTTCGCTCACTTCAGCATCACTGAGTGGGTAGGTGCACTCTYCTCTGAGGATAAATCGTCCTGTGCCATGGGCAGGGACCCCTTCCGCTGCCCCAGTGGCTCCAGGCCCTGTCCAGCCTGCAGGGGACACCTGGGCCGGCTGCAGATCCACGAGAGGGAGCTTGGGGTCACCCCTGCACCCTCTCCCGGCCGAGCGGAGTCACCAGATGGTGCTGTTGGCTCGGCCACGGCGGGGACCGGGGACAGCCCCGGCGGCCGGGGGACCCTGGGAGCCCCCCGAGCTCCGAGCAGGGCACAGCTCCGGCACGGCAGCTTCTCCCAGAGCTGAGCCTGAGCAATCTGAGCATTTCCAGCCCTCCTGCAGGGCTGGCTTTTCTGCTCTGCCTGGTCTTTCTCAGGAGATTTAGAGAGCGCCAGCGAGGGCGGCTTCACATCCCCCCTGAGATAACGCCGGGCCCTCGGGGTGAAGGGTCTGTCCCCCAGAGGCTGCAGCGTTGATTTGGGGTAAAATCAATCCGTGGAGCCGTGAACATCACAGGAAGGGCTCCTGGGTCTGTGTCCCGGAGGTTACAGCATTGATTTGGGGTAAAATCAATCCGTGGAGCCGTGAATATCACAGGAAGGACTCCTGGGTCTGTGTCCCGGAGGTTACAGCATTGATTTGGGGTAAAATCAATCCGTGGAGCCGTGAATATCACAGGAAGGGCTCCTGGGTCTGTCCCCCAGAGGCTGCAGCGTTGATTTGGGGTAAAATCAATCCGTGGAGCCGTGAATATCACAGGAAGGGCTCCTGGGTCTGTCCCCCAGAGGCTGCAGCGTTGATTTGGGGTAAAATCAATCCGTGGAGCCGTGAATATCACAGGAAGGGCTCCTGGGTCTGTGCCCCAGAGGTTACAGCATTGATTTGGGGTAAAATCAAGCCATGAACCTCACGGTAAGGACTCCTGGGGGTGAGGGTGTCCCCATCCCCAGGGACCGCCAGCTCTGCCAAGTGACACAGATGGGGCGTGGAGAGCCCTTGGTCACACACCCCAAGGGGAAAGCTCCAGCCTGGGCTTGAGAAGTTTCCCATGAAAGATTCCCTGAAATTGGTGCATTCCCACACGGGGCTTTGATTTCAGTGTATTGGCACTTTCCGATGAGAACCCACCCCGCTGGAAATTCCCAGCCAGGGGAGAGAGGCAGAGGGAGGAGAGGGAGAGGGAGAGGGAGAGGGAGAGGGAGAGGGAGAGGAGCTCCCTGGCGGGTCAGGGTGGGTCCTGCTGCCCGCAGGGGGAATCCAACACCAGGAATCCAACCCCAGGGGAATCCTGTGTCTGGATAAAGGGGTGAAGGGCAGCCAGCACTGCTCCCAGCTCAGGGAGGCTGAGCAGCCCTGCAGCTGAACTGCTTTGCTCCACAGGGGCTGCTCCTTGTTTCCCAAACACTTTCCATAGAAGTTCCYCTTCCATCAGGGCGATGCTGCTCGCAGGGCAGGCAGAGCAGCACAGAGCAGAGGCAGGAGCAGCTGGGGCTGGGGGGCACTGGGAGCACAGCCTTTAACTGAAGATAAAGGGGTTCCATAAAACTTGAAATAATTGGAGAAACCAAGGTTTCTAACCAAGGTTTCTAAACCTTCTGACCAAGGTGAGCAAGTTAGATATTAGCAAATTGAGATATTAGGAGGAAGTTCTTTGTTGTGAGATGATGAGGCACATGTTGCCCAGAGAAGTTGTGGCTGCCCCATTTCTGCAGGTGTTCAAGGCCGTGTTTGGACACGATCAGCTGCAGACATTGGGCATTGAAGCCTAAAATGTGCCCAAGGCCAGGCTGGACAGGGCCTGGAGCTGCCTGGGACAGTGGAAGGTGTCCCTGCCCATGGCAGGGGGTGGCASTGGATGGGCTTTAAGGTCCCTTCCAGCCCAACSCACATTTCTATGACCTGCTCTCAAACAGGTCTGCTTATTCAGGGATGCTGTTTCCACGTCCCCACCACCCCCCAGTCCTGTGGCTCAGCTCTGGGGGGAATTTCTGRGTGTGCTATGGAGGCAGCTCTTCTTCCTTTAGCTTTGGGGTTCCTCCAGAGCAATGACAGGGAGGGACCTTTCTGAGGGACCAGGGGACATTGCGGTGAGGGGGGCACTGAAACACTCTGGACTCACCTGGACAAATGACCTGGGCTGGTTCCTGGCAGTCCATGGAGAGCTGCTGAGGTAGGGCAGGCAAGGCAACGTGTGAGCACACAGGGAATGGGGTGTGAGCACACAGGGAATGGGGTGTGAGCACAGGGATTGGGGTGTGAGCACACAGGGAATGGGGCAGGGTGTGAGCACACAGGGAATGGGGAATGGGGCAGGTGTGAGCACAGGGATTGGGGTGTGAGCACACAGGGAATGGGGGTGTGAGCACACAGGGAATGGGGCAGCGTGTGAGCACACAGGAAATGGGGCAGGGTGTGAGCACAGGGATTGGGGTGTGAGCACACAGGGAATGGGGGTGTGAGCACACAGGGAATGGGGCAGCGTGTGAGCACACAGGAAATGGGGCAGGGTGTGAGCACAGGGATTGGGGTGTGAGCACACAGGGAATGGGGGTGTGAGCACACAGGGAATGGGGCAGGTGTGTGCACAGGGAATGGGACAGGTGTGAGCACAGGGAATGGGGTGTGAGCACACAGGGAATGGGGTGTGAGCACACAGGGAATGGGGTGTGAGCACACAGGGCATGAGGAATGGGGCAGGATTTGTGCACACGGGGAATGGGGCAGGTGTGAGCACACAGGGAATGGGGTGTGAGCACACAGGGAATGGGGTGTGAGCACACAGGGCATAGGGAATGGGGCAGGATTTGTGCACACGGGGAATGGGGCAGGTGTGAGCACACAGGGCATGGGGAAGGGGCAGGATTTGTGCACACGGGAATTGGGGCAGGCTGGCTGCTGCGGGCCCTGGAGAAGACAGTGCCCTCCTAAGGCTTCTCTCCCTTTGTGAAAAACCAAAAGCTGGCCCTGTGCTCTTAGAAGTAGCCCAGCATTTGGCTCTTGATGTTTCTTCTGGCATCCTCAGTGGCTGCAAGGCAGGTGCTGACCTCAGGTGTCCTTGCACAGAGAGGAGGCGAGGTGCCCCCACTCTCCACCTGCAGCTTTCAGGAGSGTTTCCATGCAGGACCTCACAGCCCTGAGTCCTCAGTGGGATGGAAGTGATGGAGCCAGAGAACTGAAAGCACAGCCAGGCCACCAGTGCCCCCCTCTCCGCCAGGGCCTCCTCTTCCTCCACCACTTGGGATTCTTCTGTCATCCATCAGCTCCAAGGCTGCTGCACAAGAGAAGGAGAACAGACTCCAGCCGTGAATTTCCCCAGGGCTTTGTCCAGTCTGGAATGCTTTCCCTGAGAGGGCTTTCCCCACCCTCCTGGGATAATGCCCTGCTGCAGCCCTGATGGAGAGCATGCCCCTGCTGCATGGCAGGTACTTCATCTGGGCTGGAGGTTCCTCCTCTGCCCTTGTTTCCCTGCTGGTTGTCTCTGCAGCCGCTCCTTTGAGAGGCCTGCACTTCTCAGATGTTATGTCTGGAAGTTTGCTCTGTTTTTTTGGCTAAGGGGCCCAGGGTCTGGAAGTTGAGAGGCTTTTATGGGAACCCAAGTCCCCTTTTGACACGATTTCCTTGTGCTTAAATTTCAGGTTGAGTTACAGGCTCGAGCAATTTCTGGTTGGATATCTTTCATTGTCAGAGGGGATTAGGGCAGTGATTATTTACATGCACCTCTATTACACAGAGTCTGTTTCTTTTCTTTCCTTTCTTTTTCCCCCAAGTAATTCCACATCATACGCAAAGCTTGATTGAAGCAGCCCCATGGATGGGGGAGAGGGAGGGAATGAGGCTCCTGCTGGGCCAAGTGAAGATCCCTGAACTGGGGGATGCCTGTAGGGCCGATGGTTATGGAATCCCAGAATTGTCTGGATTGCAAGGGACCCTAAAAATCCTCTCATTCCATCCCTGTGCCACAGACAGACACACCTTCCACTAGGCCAGGTTGTTCAGAGCCCCATCCAAGCTGGCTTGGTGCTCTGGGAGAGCATCCTCTTCATCCTCCTCCTCCTCGTCCTCCTCTTCCTCCTCCTCCTCCTCCTCCTCCTCCTCCTCCTCCCACACGTGTCCCAGGCAGGCAGGTTCCCCCTGGAGCATCCCCTCTCTCCATTCCAGCACAATGCCTGGCACTGGTTTGATCTAGGGCAGCTCCTCTGGAGCCTTGGCTGCTCCCCAAGAAATAGGGAGATATTTTTTTAGAACCCAGCATGCATGAGCTTTAAAAGGGATTTTTGATAGAAGTCCCATTTACTCCTTTATTTGGCTTGGGAGGCTGCAGTGGAACAGATTTCTTTACATATCCTTGAGTGTTATTTGATTAAGGTTATGACTGCTAATAAACACTCCAGGGCTATTCTCCATCCCCACCACTTGTAATTCAGGCACACTGTTGCCTGCATGGGACTACACCTTTTTTATATCAGTACAAGGGACCAGAGTGCTGATTCTGCTCCCCTTTCATCAGCTCGCCAGTGAATTGCTCACTTTGATTTATTCCAGCTTTGTAATGTAAGGGAAAACAGGAATGGGAGGAGTGCCAGGAGTGTTTCTGGCACAATAACCAGTTTACTTCCTTTTCCTTCACTTTGCCATTTAGAATCACAAGTTCTTCTATAAAACAGCCACGAGAAGAGCACACAYTACCCTGGAGTAAGAAAAGCTGAAGCTGCAGAATCAAACTAACAGACCCCAAAATCTTGTTTGAAAGGGAGGGGCAGGTCCTGTGCTTGAAAAGGCAGAGGAAGGAAGGGAGCCCAGAGGACTCTGTTCTACCTGTCACCCAGAAAATGGGTGTATTTCTTAGCCTGCTTTGGTTTTGTTATGTAAGTAAATATTTTTAATTTTTCCACGAAGGAAAATAGAGGAAGTGGTACAGACACCTGTGGTACCAGCACTGGTGGGACACCTCAGCACTCAGGGAGGCTSGGGAGGGAATCTCAGCCAAAACCAGGAGCCCTGGGCTGAGGAAAGAGAGGCTCAGGCTCCTCTGGGGGCACCCAGCACATCTGGAGAGGAGGAAGCACAGCTCAAACTCAGGGACYCAGACCCTGCTCAGCGCAGTGCCCTGGTTATTCCCCAGGTGTTGGGGACTGCGCTGAGCAGGGTCTGAGTCCCTGAGCTTGAGGCTGTGCTTCCTCCTCTCCAGATGTGCTGGGTGCCCCCAGAGGAGGCCCTGAGTCCCCAACATCTGGGCAATAACCAGGGCACTGCAGAGGTTTAAAAAATAACAACTGTGCACTGAAATCAGGACGTGCTTGGGTGCATCAGACACAGACTGATGGCCAGGTGGGAATCCAGGAGAGCACAGAGAGCTCCCTGCCTGCTCCCAGCAGTGCTGCTCCCCTTTCCTGGTGGCTTTTCCTGAGCTCCCTGCCTGCTCCCAGCAGTGCTGCTCCCCTTTCCTGGTGGCTTTTCCTGAGCTCCCTGCCTGCTCCCAGCTCTCCTGCTCCCCTTTCCTGCAGCCTGGGGGCTGTGGTGGCTTTTCCTGGCCGTGCATCCCCTCTGTCCACAGCAGCCCTAACAAGTGGTTAATGAAAAGCTGTGTGGGCCAGTCCCTAATTACAGCCATCGGTTAAGCTGTCAGGGGGAGCTCTCAGCCTCCTCGGTTCATTATTAGAGTCTGGCCCTTGATGAGCTGCAGTCAGGCATGAAAGGGCAGCCACAGCCCGTGGAGGTCTCCACTCCCCCCAGGAGCTCAGGGGGGTTTAGGACTAGACCTGGTTTTTCAGGTCTGAGCTTTACTTAAAGCTGTGAGTAAGGAAAGGAGGAGAGATTCAGATTCCTGGATTTCAAAATTTTCCCATTTTCTGGCCTCTTAGAATCTTCAGGCTTCRGCATTTTGAAGATGAGATGCTTTCAGTGTAGGCTTTTCTGCATAAACTCTTAAGGAATCACAGCTCTGTGTGTTCAGCTTCACTGCAAATGGGAKGCAAGGATGAGTCCAAGCCATGGGACCTTTCAGCCACATCTGGATTTCAGAGTGTCCCAAATGATGGTGTTTGGGGGGCTGTTTCCCCACATCGTGGTCCCTTTAAATTCACACCAGACCCAGTGGAAAACAGACACGCAGATGATGGGGTTTAATGACAACAGCACCAGTTTATTTGAACCAGGGTCTTTATGGGGAGATGTGTTTGTTTTCTCAGGCCACACATTATTAACTGATCCCCGGACTTTGTTTTTACAGTCACATTGTGAGCAACTTCCCACTTGTCTCCCTTTTTCTCCACCAAAACACTCTGAGTGGTGTGTGAGGCATCCTGGGCTGCTGCAGGGATGAATTCCCATCCAGCAATCCTGCTGAATCCCACAGAACTGATTGGGAAAGCCACACTGGGAGCTTCCTGCTGCTCTTTGGGCAGGATCAGCTCCAGCCATCAGCCATCAAGGCCAACATGTGTTCCARGCCAGGCTGGATGGGGCTTGGAGCAAYCTGGGATAGTGGGAGGTGTCCTTGGTGCCAAATGGAACAGGATGAGCTTTTGGAACTGCCTGCCCAGGGAGGTGGTGGAGTCCCCATCCCTGGTGTGTTTAACARAGCCTGGATGTGGCACTGGGTGCCAGGGTTTAGCTGAGGGGTTGGGGCTGGCTTGGACTCCATGATCTTTCCTACAGGAAAAAGGAACTCAATCACTTCAATTTCCTCTTTGGAAATGTCATATTTCTAAATCTCTTTCTCTATAGAGATCTTTGAGACAATTGTAACTYTGATGCCTTTGATCCCTTTTGTTCAGATATCAGTACTGGCACTGTACACCAATTTCTATAGATGCATCCTACCTTGGGTGTTTCTCAATAAAAGCCAATGGAATTTAATCTTCTGAAAGTTTTTCCTAACAGGAATTACATTTTTTTTAACATTCCAAAAATTCCTTAATTTTTAACATGAATGAATGGTCATTCTGAGATTATGTGATTGTGATTCTGTGATTCCATGATTTGGTGATTCCCTGATTCTGTGATTCAGGTCCTTTCCAACCCAAACCATTCTGGGATTCTATGATTCTGTTCCCTCTTGGTATGAAGGGGTAATAATATGATTTTTTTGGCTTCCCCAAGTATTAGCCCCATTCTTATCCCAAATTCCCTTTTCCCAGCTTCTCCTCTCTCAGGACAGGTCTGTCATTGCTGGCTGCCTGTGCTGAGAGAGAAGAGCCCATGTGCCAAGAGCTCCATGAAACACTTCCAGGACCTTGTTCTGGAGTGTTTGGTTATGTTACACCAGGACAGAATGGGCTTTTTTGCTATTCCTTCCTCGATTCCACAAGTGTTGAAATAATGAATCATGGCTGGGCATGAGTGCTGGGCTGTGGGAGGGGTAGGATGGAGGGAGACGAGAGATCTCTGCAGCCAGGGCTGGGAACTTGGGGTTTGTTGCAAAGGGCCTGGGTGCAGGGCCCTGCTGGGAGCTGCCAGCCACAGCTCAGAGCAGGCTGAGAGAAGAGAGGGAGGTAAAGAGAGAGGTAAAGAGGATGAGAGTAAAAGGGTAAGAGAGCAAGGTTCTCATTACAATACCATAAATCTTCTTCTGTGTTGAATATTCTGATTCTTGCAGGGGTGCTCACATGGGTCTGAGATTGAGGGAAGAGACGAGGATCTGACTCCATGTTTCAGGCTTGATTTATTATTTTATGATGTATATTATATTAAAACTATACTAAAAGAATAGAAGAAAGGATTTCATCAGAAGGGTAGCAAGCAAGAAGTCGAATGATAACAAAAGTTTGTGTCTGACAGAGAGTCCGAGCCAGCTGACTGTGATTGGCCATTAATTAGAAACAACCACATGAGCCCAATCCCAGATGCACCTGTTGCATTCCACAGCAGCAGATAACCATTGGTTACATTTTGTTCCTGAGGCCTCTCAGCTTCTCAGAAGGGAAAATCCTAAGGAAAGGATTTTTCATAAAAGATGTCTGTGACAAATTCCCATTAACCAATCTGGTACAATATAAAATCCTATAGCATTTATATACAGCCTATAAGAATCATTACATTACCATCCTGTGTTACATTTTAAACCCTAAAAACTCCTCTTTGGGCCCCTTCTGCCAAGCTGTAGGATCTGACCCTTGGAGCTGTCTGCAAGCAGAGGGTGTTGTTCCATCAAAAGGGGATCACCTTCAGCTGGCCATGCCGTTGTTTTCCAGTTGTTCAGTAACTGAGGGATCTCAAAGCTTGCTTTCATTTCAATCTCACTTATAGTTTCTATATTCTCAAAATCTTTTGCCAGGCAATCATATTGATAAGGCTTTCCTGTTTCAYCTTCCCCAACAGTGGGAAGGGATGGGCTTTTGGACAAAATATTCTCCTCACCAGGTTCCCCACCTGTGAGTGTCAGAGCCTCCTTGCTCAGTCCCAGSCTTTTCCTGACAAGCAGGAATCTGAAATGAAGCAGGCAGCTCTGGAGGGCTGGCAGGGGTCGGGGGTCTCTGCTGAGGAGCTCACACAGCTGTTAATCACCAAATATCTCTGGCTCCCAGCAGCTGTCTGGTGTTTATCTCTGCCTGGATATCTCCTGGCCCGGCCCGTGAGCTCAGCCTGTGCAGCCAAGGCAAACACGGAGGGAGCTCAGAGCCCTTGCACACAGGGCTGAGCACGTGTGGTTGTGTGTGTGTGTGTGTGTGTGTGCACACAGGCTGGGGTTGTGTCCTGCTGCTGCAGCTGCAAGGGCACAGCAGTCATCTGTGTTAATCAAACCTGCTGCTCCGGGCCGGGTTAAGGTGCACGCGTGTGGCTCGGAGTTCTCCTCTCAGTGATTCCCCGAGTTCTCTCCCTGAGCCTTTTGAGATAAAGCAGAAAAATACAGAACTTCCCCAATCCTCCAGCATCAGCCACACAGAGGCTTTAAAGTGCATCTCAAAGGCAGTTCCCTGGGCCATCCCTTTGGGAGAGGAGGAGGAGGAGGAGGAGGAGGGGGGCTAACAAAGTAAACTGTACCACCTGCAGAAGAGAAGGAGGGCTGACCCCATGGCTCCAATTAACCTGTCCTCACAGGTGTGGGAGGGCACGAGGTCATATAAACCAGGCTCAGGGGGAGCTGAGCTTTCCCAGGAAGGACTGAGAGAGGCAGCTCTTGCCTGTTTGATGTCCTTTTTGTGGCAAGAAACTTGCAGTGACCTCAGAGATTAAAGGCTTGAGGAGCAGCAAGGAGGATGTGAGCGTGTTATACCCGATTTTTCTGAGGGCTTGCACATTTCTTTTTCCCTGTTCCCAGGTCCTTTCTGTACCAGAGCATCCTGAGCTACCACAGGACAGCAGAGGATGTCCTGCCTGCATCTGAGTCACTGTTGGTATGATAAAGGAGGGTTCAGCTGAACTGATGGGTGGTGGGAACCAACTGGAGTTTTATTTCWCTGAGTTTTAACTGCAAGCATCCAGAGAAGCACAAGGTTGGTATTGCTGAATGTTGTGAAGCTCCCAGCTGAAGGGTTTGTGGCTGTTTTATTTAATATTGTATTTATTTAATGTTGTATTGTGAGGAGAGCTTGAGGTCCTGCTTGCTTCTGACCCTCCCAAGGCTCCAAGGGCTGCCAGGCACTGAGTTTCGGGGGCCCTGGCTGCACAGGATGCTCTGTGCCTTGGGCCTCTCTGAGCCTCTGCCACCCTGCAGTTTTCACCCTGAGCTCCCCAGGGGCAGCTGCAGGACAGGCTGCAGTGCTGGCTGTTGCAGGGGGTGTTTTTTGGGAGGTGGGAAGCTGGAGCTGAGTGAGGGGGTGTGAGTTTGCTTATCCCTGCTCTCCTCGTGCTCTGTGAGTACAGTGAGTGCTTTCCATGGACATTGTGCAACAAAGGCCAGGGCTCCTTCTAARGCAGCTCTGCTTTCTTGGCTGGAAATGCCCAGTTTTCCTTCAGGTCCAGCTCTGGTATTTATCAATTAACTTCCTCCAGATCCTGGGAACAGCCACAGCTGTCCTTCCCTCCAGCCCAGAGCACCCACTTCCTCCTGCCTTACCTCATCCTGCAATTACTGTCCCCCAGGGCACCCTGGGCTGCTGCAGCCTCTCCATCTGTCCTGTCCTCTGTGCAGAGCCTCAGAGCCAACAGGAATGGAAGAGAGAGCAGCCCAGGAGTGGTGCCGAGGCAGGAATGTGCTGTGTTGTGAGCCTGGAGACAGTGGGGATGCGATAGATGAGGAATGCCATGGCTGACTCTCACAATTGGAAGGCAAATAAATATGACAATCCAAAGGCAAAAAAAATCATAATCCAAAGGCAAAAAAAATCATAATCCAAAGGCAAAAAAWATSAYAATYMAAAGGCAAAAAAWATSAYAATYMAAAGGCAAAAAATATGACAATTAAAAGGCAAAWACGTACATGATATAGATATATAAATACGTACATGATATAGATATATATATATATAGAAAATGTATGTATGTTAGGAGAAGTTTTATAGGTTTATAGTTGTGTTTTACCCCCCTTGTGTTATAATCAGGGGGTGCCCTGGGTTTGGGACATTTGGGAGGGTGGGATTGTTGCCATGGCAATTCCTGGCCTCCAATCAAGATTTAAGGAAATTAATTCCACGCCTGGACAGTGAAAGAGGAGTCGATGGACAAGATTTTGGGAGGGGCTAAAGGGTTAAAAGGCAAAACCTTCATTGTGTGGGTGAGCACATGGTGGGGAAAATCCTCTGCTCCCAGCATTATATTATTTTCTCTATTCAGTCTGCTGTTGTATTTTTTATAAGATTTTAATAGACCTTTTAAGTTTTTAGAAATAGCATTAAGATCGATTCAGAGGGCTTCTAAGATTTAGAAGTGGTTTTAGGTGTTTATGTTTTCAGAGCAGCATTTCTCCCAGGGGTGAGCCTGGCGTGGGGAGCTGGGGCTGTCAGGAGCTCCTGCTGGAGGCTGGGTGAGGAGAAGCAGTGGAGAGGCTGTGGTGGCTCCAGTTCCCACCTAAAACGCCAAACCCTTGTGCTCTGCAGCTTTGCTGTGGGTGAGGGACTGCTCCACAGGGAGAGCCCCTCTCTCTGGAAGGAAAAGGACAGGAAGGGAGGAGTTCAGCTGGAGCAGACTCTCCAGTAGTGAACTTGTCAGCTGTTAAGGAGCTGAGAGGATGGTGCAGCCCGTGGATTTGCTGGACTCTGTGCAGTGGCTGCTCCTCTGGAGAGCCAAGAGTCTCCCGAGGAGCAGAGCCTTCCTTTGCCCTCAGGGCAGGCTGTTTGGGGTTGGCACACACTGGGGTGAAAAGAGGAGTAAAAGTCTGCCCAGAAACACCACGGGGCCCTGGGCACAGGGTGGTGGAGACAGCTCAGGAGGCCTCCCCATGGCAGGCACAGCCTGGAACTCCATCCCCTCTGCTTATTGTCCTTGTAAACTTATTTCCAACCTTATTTCCTTGCACCACCTTTGGCTTTGCCTCAGCAGATGTGCTCTGAGCGGAGCTGGCCGGTCTGGGGGTTCCTCCTGGGACTCCTGATGCCCAGGGTGGATCAGGGCACCTGTGGGACTGYGATGGGCTGTGCCATCTCAGCCTGGCCCATTCCCATCCCAGAGGCACCAAAAATCTCCAGGGGAATTCCCAGTGCTCTAAATGAGTAAGGAGATGGTTGGCTCTCACAATGAAGGGGTGARCATWAYGTGTGTGTTAAGAGAAGCTCTGYAGGTGTGTAGTTCTGTTACTGTGATATCAGTTATCATGGGATGGCCTTGSTACTCAGGGCATTTGGGGAGGTTTGACTTGCTCCTGTGGCAACACCTGACCTCCCATGAAGATTTAAAAAATTATCTTCACCACTGGGTGGCAAGGGACAAGACTTTAAGAAGAGCTAGAAATATAAAAAGTAAAGCATCCATTTTTAAGAAGAGCACCTGGCTGGTACTCGTGGGGGCTCCAGCACTGTCATTTTTCCTTATTTATTTTCCTATTTCCTATATTTTTTCCTATTTCATTTTGTTGTATTTTTTGTTAGATTTTAATAAACGTTTAAAATTTTTAGAAAGTGAGCAGTCATTTCTCACACCAGGATTCTGTGGCACTGTGGAGGCAGTGGGGTACACAGGGAGAGTGGCCTTGCACAGCCCTGCCAGGCAGAGCAGAGGGAAAGGGGACAGCAAAATTATCCCTGGTGCTGCCTTCAAATTCCAGCCCAAGTCCTTGTCCTGCCTGCTGGAGACAGAGGGGCTGGGCAGGTCTGCCTGGAAGGCTGTGGGGCTGCAGGAAGGTGATGTGCTGAGAAAATATCATTTTCTTCCCTGTCTCAGYGCTGCTGCTCTTCCTCAGCTTCCCTTGTCACCATCCCCAGTGCTGGTGGCTTCCCAGCCTGTCCTGTGTCCCCCTGTCCTGCTGAGGGGTGTCTCATGCAGGGCCTGCTACTTGGGCACTGCCATGGGCATTATTTGTCAGTTTTCTCCCCTTCCCTTGTTTTGCTGGGAAGAACAAATCAAAACCCAGATGCTGCCAGTGGGGGTCTTATGGATATTTTTGTCATGAAATCCAATTTTCCTCCTTGAGCTGTTGAATTTTGTTGCTTCTGGCCCCCACTTGTTCAGGGAGCAGGTATCCCATTCTTGTCCATCCCCTCCATGCCCCTTGGCTGGTGTTTGGTGTTAGCTGAGGATATTTGGTGCAAGTCACCAAGGGAAGACAACGTTTTCTCTGTAAGTTACACAGGGGCATTGTTCCCTGCTTAATGTGCTCTAATTTAAACAAAATTGTGTTTTTAAATAAGTTTCTGCGGTTTGTTGCAGAACTCTGCTGTTAAATAGGTTTGGGTTTTTTCTAGAGAGTGGATTCTGCTCTGAGTTAAGGTTGTTGAGTCRGGCAGCTCTTACAAGCAGAGCCTGTGCAAAAATGTGTGTGAGCCCTCCTAAACCCCCTTGCAATTCCATGAACTTCAGCGTGGCTCTGATGGTGCTGGGAGGGGGGAGCTCCGCGCTGGAGTCACCTGGCCCAGGTCCCAGCCAGGATGGAGGTCACTTCTATTGACCTGAGCTGCATTCAAAACAATCACTTAGGTGTGAAAAAATCCACTGCCTGTTCCCAGGGCTCCTCAGTCCCCACCCTGAGTATTTTTAAAATATTCATAATGAGCTGTCATCTTGGCCAGGGCTCACTTGGCCATTGAGGGCTGGTGGTAACAATGAGACCACAATGTGCAGGCAGAGGYAAAGGAATGAGGGCCTTTCTGCTGGTTTATTGTTTTCCCCTGCTCTCTTTAGCTGTTTGGAGTCCTGCAGTGGTTTCCAACAGCTGGCCCAGCCATCATCCTGATCGTGTTGCTCTGTGCTTCACTGAGCTGGGGGGACTTGGCAGCCCGGCAGCTGTCCCAGAGCCTGAGCCACGAATGAGCTCAGAGGGGAAGGAGAGAGCCTTGGATGGGRGAAAGTCTGTTAGTGGTGGCTTTTTTCCCAAGTGAGAGGCTGACAGAGCTGAGCGGATGCAGGCACAGCCTGAGCAGGTGCTGTGTGTGCTTTGCCCCTCCCGTGTTTCTCCTCCCCTGTCCTACCAACATCCCCCCTAAATAAACCATAACGAGCACCAAAGACACAAAGGAGACCCCTAAACTTAGCAGTCAACCACACCCTGCAACCGCTGCCACAGGCAGCCCCAGCACCCCGCAGTAAGGGGAGGGGTTAGGACACCCAACAGCYTCAGGACCCAAAAAGTACAAATAAAAGTGAATTGGGGAGGAGCAAACTGGGGGAATGTGGCTTCATTAGCTGAAGGTGTAATTGGAGAATTAACCCCTGGTATGTAAATGGACCAAAGTGATAATTGTGTGAAAAACTCGTGACCCCTGTCCATGCTGGGTGCAGCTCTGGGAGGCTCTGACTGCCCAAGGTGTGTCTGTTAAAGGCCTTGCATAAATTCCCACTTTATTCTCTTAACCTTGTCTTAGCCACTGTTCCAGGCAGCCACTCCAAGGCATCACTTTCACTCACTTTGAAATACAGATTGGAAGGAGGGCACCAAGCAGGGAGGATCCCCCCAAAAACTGGTCATTGTGGTGACCCCAATCCCCCCCACACTCAGCAGAAAAGTAATTTCAACATGAACCCAACCTGTACCTTTATCAGAAAGGGGTAAAACCAAGCTGAGGAGATTTTCATCGCTTCCTTCATCGTGTGTTTTTTGGTTTGGCTGAAGCAGGGTGACCACAAGAATCAAAGGGCAGCCTAGGGGAAATTATCCTGCCCCTGCTGGCTGCTTCTTAATAAAGGGGACTTTCAGAGGAGGCAAGACTCAAAAGACTCAAAGAAAAGATGCTCTGCTGGGCCATGGACCAAATGAAGGGTTTGGGGTTTTCCCTGAGAAGCCCCCACCTAAATATAATCAATTTAAAGTGAAACCAGGCACTTTTCTGCATCACTGAAAGTGAGGGAACAATCAATTTTTTCTACCCTAATGCTCATTGCAGGTGCCAGGCCTTTCCAGCAGATGCCATGCTCTGACAGGGAGCAGGCCAGGAACTGGCTYCAGGGTTGGAAATTCCAGTTGGAATTGTGGATAAAACACTTGTGGGTTCATTTAGATACCAGTGCCCTGCTGCTCTTTGGAGGATGTTTGAACCTACGAACATCCTCCATTTGGAGGCACTTTTGTTTGAACCTACAAACATCCTTCATTTGGAGGCACTTGAACCTACAAATGTTTTGCTGGCAAAAAAATTTGCAAACAAATTTGTGCACCTGAAAGAGTTTTTTAAGTTGTGACAGGAGGGCTGGGATGTTCCTAAGCTATGGAAGGGAACTGGTTGGGGGAGACAATCTTAATTCTTTGACATAACGTGGAACTGCAGTAGTGAAATCCACATTAAATTAAGACAGATGAGTGCAGAAGGAGCTGTTGGAGGATTTGGCTGTGTTTTGCACAAGAGAGCCAAATCTGTGTTCCCTTGGTCGTGTCTCAACACCAGAGATGCCTGAGGCTGCCTGGCACGGGGCTATTTCTGCTGAGATTGGGTTGAAATAGGAGTTTTCATGTGGTGACATTGAACTTGGCATGAAGGCTTTGGCTCTGTCACAGTTTTTTTCTGCAATGAGAGGAGGGAGCTCTGGCCTCTGCTGCTTTCTCTGACAACAAACCCGATGTTGAGGTGTGCAGGAGAGCTCTAAACCTCAGCTCCCTGTGAGTTATTTCCTTTGAGCTCTTGATTACACTCTAGCACAGGCACCCCTGGTATGATCCAGGATGGATGAGGTTCCATCCATTTCTTGTGAATACCTCATGCATCTCCAGCAGCTGTGAGCAATTTATTTTGGGTGCAATCAGTTAACATTTTGCTGAAGTGCTTTGAAGATGTACAGCATCCTCAAACGCTGAGCTTTGTTTCATTATTATTACTATTTAACATCTCTATGCAGCTGAACTACTGTCAGCCATCCTCACTTAAYAACAGGTTTTGTGTCTGGATCTTCTCTGCAAAGGCAGATTTTTGGCCCAGGGGAGGGTGCAGTGATCTAATAGAGTTTGCAGTTACACACTGCCTGTCAGCCCAGTCTCCCAACGTGCTTCAGAGGCACCACTTCATTCTCACCCTTTGGTAGGGCAGGCTGGCAATCCATCAGCTGGGATTCCACGGTATCCCTGCACAGCACGAGGGGAAAGGGTCACCTTTGTGGGGTGAAACAGGGAGSAATCAGACCCAGATTCCTCAAACCTTTCTCTCCCCATTTTGAGGGTGAAACAGGGAGGAATCAGACCCAGGTTCCCCACTTCCCCAGAACCTGCTCTCCCCATTTTGGGGATGAAATAGGGAGGAATCAGACCCAGATTCCCCAGACCCTGCTCTCCATATTTGTGGGGTGAAACAGGGAGGAATCAGACACAGATCCCCAGAACCTGCTCTCCCCATTTTGGGAGTGAAACAGGGAGGAATCAGACCCAGATTCCCCAGACCCTGCTCTCCATATTTGTGGGGTGAAACAGGGAGGAATCAGACACAGATCCCCAGAACCTGCTCTCCCCATTTTGGAGGTGAAACAGGGAGGAATCAGACCCAGGTTCCTCAGACTTTTCTCTCCCCATTTTGGGAGTGAAACAGGGAGGAATCAGACCCAGATTCCCCAGACCCTGCTCTCCATATTTGTGGGGTGAAACAGGGAGGAATCAGACACAGATCCCCAGAACCTGCTCTCCCATTTTGGGGTGAAACAGAGGAATCAGACACAGATTCTCCAGACCCTGCTCTCCCCATTTTGGGGTGAAACAGGGAGGAATCACACCCAGGTTCCCCAGACTCTTCTTTCCCCATCTTTGGGGTGAAACAGAGGAATCAGACACAGGTTCCCCAGACCCTGCTCTCCCCATTTGTGGGGTGAAAAAGGAAGGAATCAGACCCAGACTCCCAGACCCTGCTCTCCCCATTTTGGATGTGAAACAGGAAGGAATCAGACCCAGGTTCCCCAGACCCTGCTCTCCCCATTGCAGTTCCAGTGCCCTTTCCCTGCATCCACACCACAGGAACCTCTCCCACTCCTTGCAGAGGGATCTGACAACTGCTGAGTTGAMATATTCTTATTTTGGATCAAAAAGCCCAGAGCTGGAGTTTGCTGCTGTGCACTGCAGAGGTTGGAACTGAGACAYCCAGGGGAAGCAGGAAAGCAGGAATTCTGAGCAGCTTCTGAAGCCATGTGAGGTTTGGAGTGAGGTTTCTCTCATTGAGAGATAGGTGGTTGTCTTTGCTTTCTCTTCTTGTGAAGCTACCTGGAGACCAGGCATTGATTGTGTTATTTAATTCCATTTCTGGCCAGCAGGGCTGCTGGCAGAGCTCTCCAAGGAGCTGCTGTTTGGGATGTTGAGGGAAACCAGTCTGACCAGAGGCCACCCARCAACCTAAATCCCCCTCCTGAGAGTGGGGAGGGACTGAGCCAGTCCCTRTGTGTCAGAACAGGGCAGCTTTCCTGTCTCTCCTGTAGCTGTCAATYCCCCCTTTTCACCAGAAACATAAAAAAAAATCCCTTTAAAACTGAGGATGTGATATGAGGAGAGGGAGCTGTGGGACTCCATCGCATCTTGGACATGAACATCTAGCCTGGAAGCCTTGGAAAGCAGTTCCTCCCCTCCCTGCATCCCCCAGCCCACCCCAGGGACAGCAGGAACGTGCAAATGAAATCAATTAACCAGCTCTGCTGTTCTGACAAATAAAGAGGAGCTCTCCGTGAAGGCCTCGGTGTCGTTTCCCTGCCAGGAGTCCTTTAAACAGCATCATTAGTGACTTATCTCTGCTGGAGAGACCCCACGGGTCACTGCTGGGCTGAACATCTGTCTGCAGCTGCAGATGTCTGCACCCTGCGTGGGGAACCTCCCTCCCCCAGCCACACCTGGGACACGGATTTACAGCTCCCTCCGGGGCTCGGGGAGTGCTCAGAGCAAAGCCTGGATGGTGAAAACACATTCACTCTGCTGTGAAAATGCAAATTGTGTAATAAAGGACAATGGGAGACAAGGAGCACAGAGCAAAGGCACTCAGCCAAGAGCACCCTGTTCTCTTCAGGGATACCCCTTAAATACCTTTTAATTACATCAGCCTATTGCATATTCAGAGATCTTTATGCTGAGTAAACTTTTTCCCCAAGCTAGTTTACATATCCAAGAATTGYTTAGCATGGCTCCTCCTCTGTTCTACCTTTTTAGAGAATGTGGATTCCCTGGCTGTGGTTTTAGTGCTTTTTTATCATCACCTCCAGTTTTGGGCCCTGGTYCTCACTGTCTTCAGTGAGTGCTGATGGTTGGCAGATCTGTACAGGTGTCCTCATCCTGTGTGCATTGGGTGTTATCCCATCCCAGCAGGCATTTTAACACAAGCAGATATTTCACTAAGCTTAATTAACAACAGAAGAAATAATAATAATAATAATAATAATAATAATAATAATAATAATAATAATAATAATAATAATAATAATAATAATAATAATAATAATAATAATATTTAATTTTTATTATTATATGTAAAAATGTTAACTATTATAATATTTTATTATAATATAATTATATATTAAATATCATTATATTATATAATATAATTATCTTATTATTATATAATATACAATTATATAATATATTATATAATTATATTATGTAATTAKAATATATAAATATATTATATATAATATATAATTATATATTATAATTATAATGTATAATTATAATGTATAATTATAATAATAAAATATAACAATTAAAATAATAATTAAATAATTAACAACAGAAATAAAACACATATCTTTATAACAAAGTTGCTTTAACACCACACATATAAAATCCATTTTAATATTTGCAAAAAGCCAATATTATAATGTGTATCTATAYAGAGTGACTGACAGCCCAAGCAGGGAAAATCCCTCCTGCTTACTCCCAGCTTTACAAACGCCCTGCTCCTCGCAGGGAAAGCTTTTCCTGATAACCAGGCAGCTGTGATGGGTGAGAGGTGCCCTGAACAGGCACTTGGGGCTGCCCTAMACAGCCCTCAGTGGGGTTGGGGATTGGGCTGTGGATCCCCAGAGTCCTGGAGCCCCTTACCCAGGACAGCCGATTTATCCTCCTGATGTTCTCCTTAAGAAAACAATGTTATGTGCATCCTAAAGCAGGGAATGAAGAGGCTGATACTGCCCTTGGTCCCAGTGCCTCCAGTGCCTTACTGGAGCCTGACTCGCCCTTGAATGTCCCCTTGCTCCCCGTGTCACCGGCTCCAGGGACTGGCAAGGGATTTCAGATGACTGAACATGGCCCTTAACCACTGCCACAGAGTGCATCCCAGGGAAGGGATGCAAAACCTTTTAACCCCGGTGAAAATCCACACTTCTGGACTTGCCTTGTGGTGTGAAGCCAGCAGATGTGCCAGCTCAGGCTGCCCAGGTTCCTTGTCTGTGCCAGGTTTGTGCTGAAGCTCTCTCCTGCAGGCTGTGCTCTGCCCAGTGAGCTGAGGTTCAGGATTGGCAGCCTGATAAAGTAAACCAGCCAAAAATTCTAAAGTCTGGTTTAGGACTGTTAAATTTGAAACCAATCAAGCCAAACTTTGAAACCCATTTACTTTCTGAACTCTTCTTTGCTTGCTTGTTCAAATACTGGGAGGGGAGCCAGCTCTGGAAATGAAGTCACTTTTGAAAATGGCTGCTCTCCCCAGAAGGAGGCTCTGAAAATTCCCATTGTAATTTAAAGTCATTTTCCCCCCTCCTCCACCCCCCCAAAAATATTATGAACTTGGCTTCCCAATCAGCCCCTCCCATATGTCTTCAAATTAAAATRAAAAGGGGGAAGGGGGGAAGACACTGGCACTGTAGGACCTTTTTTATGACACCAATTTTATTGCCTAGGATCCAGCCCATTGACAGGCTATAAAAGTTCATTGGAAGCAGATCCAGCCCGTCCATGGGGTGACCAGTGGCCCTGGCTGGGATTCACCCCAGGGATGTGGGTTGGTGGCATTTTCTGCACTTTGGCTGGGTCATCCCTGGGGAGAATTCCCTGCAGGGAAACCAGCACTGGCACAGGGTGCGAGGCAGCTCCCACAGAGACGTGGTGCTGACAGGCTCTGTGGTGAATCTGTGGGGTGGAACACATGGCCAGGGTTGTTTGTGCGAGTAGGACTTTCCCTGGAAGTGGGATTGCACTTGGATAAAATTCCCAGGAATGGGAAGGGCAGCTATGGATGCATCGTCAGCACCGGGCGTGAGGTCTGCAGAASAGGAGCATCCACCTCACAGAGCCCACCAGAAAACGTGCAAACCAAGGTTGCGCTGTCACTTGTKAACTTGGAAGGGARCTTTTTCWTAGGAAAGTGGCTCTTGGTTCCAAAGGAAAGCTGTAATTAATTCCTGTGTGCTTTTGCAGGAGACCTGGCCCCCTGTGGCACGAGTTTAATGTGCCTTGTATGTGCAAGAGCCTTGGAAGTGTTGGGGACTGCCCACCAAATACTGCCTCGACCCTCAGGAGCTTTGCAGTTTCTCCCATCAGCCCTTGATGGCTTGGGTTTGTTCACCTTATGTACAATGTGAAAATTGCTGCTCACTTCCAAGAATTTAAAAGGTTTATTGAAACCTTATAAAAATACAACAGAAGACTGAATAGAGAAAATAATACAGTGCCAGGAGCAGAGGATTTCTCCCACCACATGCTCACCCACACAATGGATGTTTGGCTTTTAACCCTTTAGCCCYCTCCAAAGTTCTGTCCATCAACTCCTCCTTCACTGTCCTGGGATGGAGATCACCTCTTTAAATCCTGATAGGGATGGGATTGTTGCCATGGTAACAATCCCACCCTCCCAAATATCYCAAACCCAGGGCACCSCCTGAYAACAACACAAGGGRGGGTAAAACATAACTATAAATCTAAAAAACTTCCATATCCATGATATTTGCCTTTTAATTGTGAGAGTCAACCATGGCATTACCCATCTATCACAACAAGGACAAATTTTGCCTTCACCTGCCCTTCTGTGCGTGTTCCCTGCTCTGTGYTGAGCTGCTGCAGCWAAGTTTGTCCAAAACAGAGCGAGATCCTCGGAGGGGCAGKGTGCCAGATCTGCAGTGCTCCCAGGGCAATGAACTTGAATAACTCCTTCCCTCGGAGCCACTCAGAGCCCCCCAGCAGGACAGGGCTGTGTCCCCCTGCCAGAGCCCTCACCTTGTTGGCCCGTGCCACTTTGGCTGTGCTGTCAGAGCCATTTTCTGGGGGAGCAGCATGAGGTAAAGCCCTGGTTCTGTATCCACAACAGCGTTGCATCAAGGTTGCCGCGTGTCATTTCATCACTCTGGCAAGCCACGGGCTCGGGGCTTGGAGYGTGGAACCTTATTTTTTAATAAAGGAAAAAATCTTTGCGCTTTTCATTCTGCAGCTGTCAGCGATCTCACTTGGCTCGGCCCTGGAGGAGTTCAGCTGGCCCTCGTGTTAAGGAAAACCAACAAATTAGTACAGATGTTTTTCTGAGAGCTGCGGGGATCAGGGATCAGTGATTTAATACTGCCTGATATTTGATAGGGGACGCCCAGGGAATATGTGTTGGAAACCAGGAAGTAATATTACTTGAAATCAAAATATAAATATGTTCCTAAAGGTTTAGGTAATTTTTTGCAATTTCCCCTTGTACAGTTTTAAATGAGGTCTCTCCTTCTCCTCCTGTTCTTCCTGCACTTGTTCATGTAGGATTCAAAAAGCCAGGGAGTAAAATGGAGGATTTCTGAGGGGSTTTTGTAGAATTATGGGATCCCAGAATGGTTTGTGTTAGAAACAACCTTCAAGGTCATCTCATTCCACCCCTGCCATGGGCAGGGACACCTTCCCCTGTCCCAGGCTGCTCCCAGCCCTGCCCAGCCTGGCCTTGGGCACTGCCAGGGATCCAGGGGCAGCCCCAGCTGCTCTGGGCACCTGTGCCAGGGCCTGCCCACCCTCCCAGGGAACAATTCCCAATTCCCAGTATCCCATCCATCCCTGCCCTCTGGCACTGGGAGCCATTCCCTGTGTCCTGTCCCTCCATCCCTTGTCCCCAGTCCCTCTCCAGCTCTCCTGGAGCCCCTTTAGGCCCTGGCAGGGGCTCTGAGCTCTCCCTGGAGCCTTCTCCTCTCCAGGTGAGCACCCCCAGCTCTCCCAGCCGGGCTCCAGAGGGGCTCCAGTCCTCAGAACATCTCCATTATCTCTTCTGGACTCAATCCACCAAGTCAACATCTTTTTGGAGGCTTTAGTACAGCTAAAGAGCACATATTTAAAAGTAGCCTTCAGTGCCAGAGGTAGAATTTTGCCTTTAGGAAGCATTCAGGCTTCYGGATCCACCATTGAGCCCTCCTTGCTTCTTCCAACCCTGAGAACTGATGAGAATCAGGATGATCCATGATCCTGTAACTCTGTGAACCGAGTTGGAYCCACAAGGATCATCARTTCCAACTCCTGGCCTTCAGCTTAAAGCTCCTGCCAAGACTCATCCTTAGGAAGGGACAGCATGGAGATGGGAAGTCACTGTGGCACCACTCTGCTTGTTGTCATGCCAAAAAGTAATTTTTCTGAGGGCTTTGGGACATTCCTTGATTCCTGATGGTCCAAAAGGCCACATGTCTGTTGTGTTTTAGCRTTTTATATTMATGCTATTTTTTATATTCATGCTATTTTTTATATTCATGCTATTTTTATATTCATGCTATTTCAGCACTTATATTCATATTCACACATTTCAGCATTTTCTATTCATGTACAAGGGATGAAACCAAGTGCAGCAAGGGAAGGTCAAGTTGTTTTCCACATGTTCTGAATTTAGGTGACATCTCTGAGTAGACCTATCATGGCCATGAGGAGTATCTGCAATTCTTGGTGCTTCTGGACTTTCAGGACCTCCTGATGTGTCCTGCTGGTGGCTCTTTGCCTGCCACATCTCCTCCAAGGGGTTTCTGTGTTGCTTAATGGCTTCACCGCTGCTGGGTTGGGTTTGCTGATACCTAAATAACTCACAGCATGAGAATTTATTCACACCCTCCAAAAAAACCACAAGATGTGGAAAAATTTCATGTTATTCTTGACTCTCAAAAACATGGCAGTGACTGAGATGAAGTCATAAGGGCTCTGCAATGACCATCAGGGGGATTCTAAATAATTCCCAGGCCCTGTCTCTGTCCCTGGGATGCCCAGGGTACCCCAGCTGTCTGGCAGAGGGGAGTGCATTGCTTAGCACTGGCAATTTTGGAGTGAAAAATGACTTTTCTGCTCAACTTGCTGCTGCCCCACCTGGAGCTGGCAGGCCTCACGAGCAGGCACAAGATGCCAGGGTTGTGGCTGAAGATTTTTGGGTTGAAAAACTGGCTGGCTCGTGAAGGTCACACCAGAGCTGCCCCCCAGGCTGCTGCTGGGGCTGGGGCAGGGCAGGGATGCTGCTGGAGCTGAGGTGCATCCTCTGGGTAATGTGGAGCTCTGGAGCATGAGGAAGTTTGGCTGCTCAACACCCATTGCTTCATCCTGGAAGATGACACAACCAGCAACTCTTTCCCTCATATTTCCCTTCTTGCCCTTGGGCAAGAACCCAAGCCCTTCCTGATGTGTAATGGATTTACTGGTCCCTCACCAGTGGGATGCTGCTCTGTCCTGGTTCTCGTTGCTGTTCAGTGTCACAGCTTTTGGTGTGTGCCTGGAAACATCCCCAGTGTTCATCCTTGTGCTGCAGCTCATGGATTCGGTCTCAAAGAAATGAATTTTTTTATGAATGTCACGTTGAGGTTGTGCTGAAAACAAAACTGATTAGAAGCCAGTGGGCTTCTTGGTCATGGAAGTGTTGAGCCAAGGGAATCCAGAGCAGGCAGTGACAACGTCCTGCCCTTCACACTGGGGAAATTCTGCTGAAGGTCCTGCTGGGGCTCTTCCTCTCCCCTTGCTGCTCCAGTTGTGCCTTCCTGCAGCACACAGAGACTCAGGGATCACTTGCCCATCTTACCCCTGGATTTCTTGGCTTGCTGGGATTCTGTAACTCTTTTGGTAGTCCTTCTGCAGGGATAGGAAGGCTGAGGTTTTTGTAAGGCCTCAGTTGGCTTTAAATTGTATAAACTTTGTACTCCTTTTACATCCAGCCTGCAAACTTAAGGAACATATTCAACTCTGAAACAATTTCTCAACTTAGTGACAAATCTGCTTCCTATAAACCCAAGCTGTTGGCATTTGCTCTTACTCTCCTTTAATGCTTTATTAATGAAGTTCTTTTACAGCTGTTCCATTATTTCACCTGGGATAAGAGTCAGGGTCACAGGTGGATAATTATGTGGGTCATCCTGTTTCTATCCTCTTAAAACTCTGGCACAACATGAGCTTTCTTCCAGCYCTCAGTGTTCCAAAGACTTATTAAAAGTCAACATTAACGATCCRGAGCACTTTCTGGCCAGGTCCCTTTTAAATACAAGTTCTCTGTGCTTGCTGATTTCAAAAGCCCTCATTTACTAGCTGTGCTTTAACATCCTCCTTAGTTACTGTTGGATTAGGAGCTATTTCATCATTGCGTGACACCAGCAAATCCCATGGCTTCCTCCCAAATCCCAATGGCTGGAGCACCTTGGAGCTCTGCAAATACCCCTGCTCTCCCTGRCTGAGTTGGTTGTACTCTTTGTGGCATTCACATTCTCTGAAAAAAAAATCCCTTTGCTCAGGATTTTTCTCCTGGGAAGCTGAGAAACSTCAGAGAAAAAAGAAAACAATTCTTATCTCATTTGCTTCTCCTGTGTTTTGCTCGTCTGGAATGTGTTTGGAGATTGTTTACCCACAGGTGATTGTTTCACTGGTTTCATGTTGTTCCAGATTGCAATGCAAGATGTTTTCTATCACCATTTGTATGGCAGATTATCTTTTGTCAAGTGGGCAGTTTGCCTTATCTCTCTCTGAGTGATCACACCCACTCCTCCCTCTGGGGGCACATCTGCTGATAACAGCTATTGAATGTCCCTGCATGGCTGATAAGAACTACAGCATCCCACTGGGAGATGGGAGCCCAGAGGGAGGAGCCAAGCATTCCTACCTGGATATAATCTGGAGATTCTGGAACACCAGCCAAGCATTCCTATCCAGATATAATCTGGAGATTCTGGAACACCAGCCAAGCATTCCT
>JACDOX010000090.1:1441103-1455872 GCA_014549065.1 Cardinalis cardinalis | reverse complement strand
ACTCAAAGGCTTTTCAGCAGAGCTGGGGATGTTCTTGTTGCTGAACTGGGCTTGTTTTGTCAGGTTTTGCAAGTCCAAAGTATTTTGCTGAAGCAAAACTTCTTTCTCAAGACTTTTTCCAGGCTGTTGTAGTTCCTGGCACTACAAGATAAAACCATCTGAGGAGTGAAACAGGGCTTTGGATGAGTTTTAGTGATGACTCAACTCGCATGACTCAGTTCAACTCGAGCAGAGGGTATCTCACAGAGCTGCAGAATCATGCAATGGTTTGGCTTGGAAAAGGCCTTGAAGGTCATCTCATTCCACCTCTGCCGTGTGCAGGGACACCTTCCTCTGTCCCAGACTGCTCCAAACCCTGTCCAGCCTGGCCTTGGACACTGCCAGGGATGGAGATCTCACCTGCTTGGCTCTGACCCTGCAGTGTGAGCACAGAGCAATCCCTGAGGCRTGGCTGCAGGGTGGGCCTGATCTGCAATAGCTGCACTGCTGCAAGGCTGGCCTCAGCCCTTGGTGCTCTGTTAAAGAGAGGTTTAAGAACACCTGGACTGCTCTAGCCCCAGTCTGAGTGGGTTTCTCTCACAACTCTCCCAGCTTCACCAATGCCAAGTGTGCCAGGCTGCCCTCTGTGGTGCAGAATAAGGCTGGACTTTGTTTTATTACAAAAACTGTGTTTTGTTGCTGTGCTTTACCCAGAGAGCCCTTCTGAAGTCACTGAGGGGATGGGGACCTCAGTTTGGTCTCTAATACCATTAACCACTCACTCTCTGATGTGGGAAACCACCAGAGCTGGTTTAATTCCATCACAGAGCAGGAGAACAGGGCTGGGTCAGCTGATGTGGGCTGGGAGGCTCCTTGTGTTCCTGTTTTACCTGCACTGGAGCACTTTCATCCTCTGCTCCAGCAGAATCACCTGTGTAGAGTTTTAGGGCTGTAATTTCACATCACTCTGTGCTTCTGTGCATCAAGCTCTCAGCCCCTGTTAATTTTCACTGGGTGTCTGCTAATTGTGGGCTCGTGCCTCAGTTTCCCCACTCAGATGGCAATTAAAGCTGCTCCTACAGCTAATCAGGCCTCTTTGCATATTATTCATGCTTAGCCTAATGTYAGAACACCACTAAACCCAGAGCAGAGAAACCCTGAGCCTGCAAATTCACCAAGGTTCTGTGGCTTTGCAACCCCTGTCGCTGCAGTCACCAGCATTTGAATATTATTAAAATTATGACTATTATAAAATATGAATATTAAATGTAAATGAACATATGAATATTATGAAAAGCACTTTCATCAGTCTATTCTTCATCTTTAAAATCCCCCCCTGGACCCTGGAGCCTCTGTTCCCCTACCTGCAGAAGGAATTTGTCAGAGCAGAGGGTGTTGTGTGGGAAGGAGAGTGTTTGGTTGCCATGTGGACTGCAGGGCTGCTTGTTTTGTGATGACAACACGAGCTAAGCGAGACCCTCCTGGGCTTTTCCTGACTTGCACTGGCACCGTGTTGGTCTGAGGAGTAAAAACATGTGTTTGTGTTTCTGCTCAGAGTGTGACTCACAGCAACACGGGGAAGATGTTTGTGGTGATGAGGTGTCACTTTTATGCAGTTTCTTCTCTGAAGGCAGCCACATTTTAAAGCTTCTTTGCATGCCTGAGGAGCAGCTGGGCTGAGATGGGGGAAAACCACTGAGACTGGAGTGGTGCAGAGCAAAATTCTGGAAAGCAGCAGTGAGTTGGGAGTCCATGGCACAGCTTTAGGAATGCAGGAGTGTGCCCTGTGCTGGCAATCAGATCCTCTGATATTTTGGAATTTGATGCCTTTGGTCCACTGYGATCTGTTTATGTCAGTAGAGCACTCAGGTAGAAGCTCTTTAATCTCCCAGAGCTTATGCACATACCTCACAACACTGCAGATGGATTGGATAAGCACAAAGCAAAAACCAAGCCCAACCAAAAAACAAAAATCAACTCAAGCACAGCCTCTTTAAGCAGTTCAGAGCACACATCCCAGGGGTGCTTTTGACCATCTTGCCAATGCAATATATGTTTTACAGTCCTTTTAAAACCAGGGTAGAGTAATTGAGCTCTGAGCATGTTTGCGCTGGGAGCTGGCTTAGTGAATTAACCCTTGCAGCAGCTCAGGGTCACCTCTCCTCTTTCCCTAAAGGTCACATTTCCCATGGCCTTTCCAGATTTCCMAGAAACATTCCTGCTSCAGGGCCTGTAATGGATCTTTTCCTGCGCCATGGGGTGACCCTGGCTCCAGGGGATTGTCTTAGGTTACAAGATGTGCCTGGGCTGTGTGTTCTGTCCCCAYCTGTCAGAGCTGGGGCAGTTCTCTGCTGTTCATGGGGCAGTTTTCTTTATCTCTCCCACAGCCAGTCCTCCCTCCAGGAGATCTCTGCTGTCCATGGGCCATTCATTATTAATTATCTGCTGTCCATGGCCACTGAGTGTCCCTGCAGGGCTGATCCAATTCCAGCATCCCATGGGGAGATGCTCCGCCCAGGGGAGGAGCCAAGCATTCCTACCTGGATCCAATCTGGGGTTTGGGACACCCCAGCAGCCTTTGCCCCCTGCATTGCCAGAGGAGCAGCTTTCTGCTCCCTGCATTGCCAGAGGGAGCCCAGGCCCATCTGCAGCAGCCCTGGAGCTGCAGAGGAAAACTCCCCCCTTGTGCAGGATCCCTGCTGCAGCAGAGCCACAGCTGGCACTGCAGGAGGGCTGAGCCCCCATGGGATGGGGCTGGGACACCCCCTGACACACAGGGGACAGGGCATGTCTGACTCTGGCAGGGGTTTATTTTCCTTATTTGCACTATTGCATTTGTATTTCTGGTTTTCCTAATAAAGAACTGTTATTCCTATTCCCATATCTTTGCCTGAGAGCCCCTTAATTTCAAAATTATAACAATTCAKAGGGAGGARGTTTGCATTTTCCATTTCAGGRGAGGCTCCTGCCTTCCTCAGCAGACACCTGTCTGTTCAAACCAAGACAGGGATGCCTTGGGAGAGCTGTCACAACTCCTGCCTCTCATGCTGGCAGCTCCTGGTTTCTCCCTTGTCCTGACTGTGTCCTATTTGCMAGGCAAGAGGAAAGATTTGATCTCAGCATTGTGTGCTGATCCTAAATTCTTTTTGTCTCCASTGTGGCTTGGTATCCTTCAATTCTGTAGTTAAATTTTGTGGGGAGAGCAAAAATCTATTAATCTTACTTGCAAACTCAGAAAATAGTGAGGGTGGAATGAGCTGTGCTCCATGGTACATCTGGTTATTCCCTGAAGCATCRGGAGTGATAAAAACCATGTTATTTTTCTCCCAGCTCACACATTAATAATGCTGAAATAGTTCATTTATTCCAAAGCTTTGGTAATTACAACTCCTGGACTCTAATCTCAGGTTTTATTACAGGTTTTTATTTGTGAAAGTGGCCACTGCTTTGGGGTGCAGGAGCCCTGGAGTTGGTTTTCTCCAAATTCATGGTGGCATTTTTGGGGCTGTCCTGTGCAGGAATAGGATTTGGAATAGGAATAGCATTTTGTGCAGTTATAGGATTTGGACTTGATTCCAGAGAAGCTGTGGCTGCCCCTGGATCCCTGGAAGTGTCCAAGGCCAGTCTGGACAGGGCTTGGAGCAGCCTGGGACAGTGGGAGGTCCCTGCYATAGCAGGGGGTGGAATGAGATGGGCTTTAAGGTCCCTTCCAACCCAAACCATTCTGGGATTCTGGGATTCTGTGATTGATTCCCTTCTTGCATGAGGTTATTGTCCTTATTCTGCCTTCCYGAGGGCMATGSCTCAGTRCAAGAGGGACTGGGTGATTGTCCCATCAGACAGGATGGGAGCACTCAYGGCCTCCAAAATCTGGCCACAGGSAGCCACTGCTGGCTGAGTTGAGTTTTCCTGGTGCTCTGAAATTGGGGTTTCTGCTGCAATGAGAATTCTGTGATCCCTGTGGATCACAGCTCAGGACATTCTATTATTTTAGGGCAGATTTGTGAGGATTCTGATCATCCCAGCCCCAGCTGCCACAGGCCTCTGGAACACAGGCCCTCAATCCAGTGCCATCCTCAGCCCTCCTGTGATTTCAYATTCAGCATCCCAGCGCTCAAGTCCCCAAATGTGCTGGCTGCCTCCTCAAAATAGGGGCTGAAAAATCACCTCTGTGTGCCTTGGCTCCTCCTGGAGAGCAGGGAGGAATGGTACCTACCTCAGAGCAGGGCTGTGCTCGATAATGTTCGCAAAGTGCTTTTTAATCCCCTGCTGAAAGGCTCTGTGCGCGTGTGAGTTATAATTATTACGTAAACGTGCCTCAGATTTTCCTGCCCGAGCCTTCAGCTTGCCACAGAGATGTTTTCCCAGTCTTTATGTGGATGCCATTGGGTTTGTAGCTTCCTGGCTCGCTGTAGGAAGGCACAGACTTCCAAAAGAGAGAATTAAATGCTTTTCATCAGCTTGCAAAGCCAAACCAAACCCCAAACCGCTTTCAGTCAAGCTTTCCAAGAGGAGAATTGATTATCCATCAGCAGGGAAGAGATGCAGCTTCATTAAGGATGGGTGAGTGGCTCCAGTTCCTGCAGGTGCCCACGTTGGGAGCAGGGCTTGGGCCCCTGGGTCAGCCAGGTCTCCTGGAGGGAGCAGAGACAGCTGAGCAAACACGGGCTCTTCATGGTGTCAGAGCAGGCTAAAATAAACCATGAGGTCATGCTGGCATCACCGTGGCACCCTGAGATAATTAAACCAAGCCCTGGTCCCCCTGCAGCCCCCAGCCCCAGCCTTGCTTACAGGTGTGTTGTCATTGAGCAGCTGCTGTAACAAATCCCTGCCAGTGCCAAGTATGAAACAGCTCAGGACCTGTCCAAAACCAACAGAGCCCAGCCTGGAGATGGAGCCCAGGGGGTGCAGCTCTCCCTCCTGGAGATGAAAACAAATCATAAAGGTTAAAAGGCAGGAACTGGGGCTGGTGCTGTCTGCAAACTGAGGAATCTCTGTGCCCCTTCCCAGGAGGAAAGCAGTTAATAGGTAGCCAAGGTGAAGGTTTAAAAATAGAGCTTTTTGCATAGCTATTTGGTGATGTCTCTGGCACTTCTGCTGCCACAAATCCCAGTGTGTTCCCAGCAGGTCTTTAATGCTGGGTGTTTGCAGGTTTTTATGATGGGTTGGTGAATAGGGAAAATGGGCTTTGGAAGGAATTACTTTGGGGCCCTGGAAACCAGGTAACAGACTGTGTTGGGCCCTCAGTGGTGCTGGCACGGTCCCAATGGAATTAACAAGGTGGGTTTGAAACTGGGAGGACACTTCATGGGGCCCACAGTGTGTGTGAAGTGATGGGTGTCCCAARAAGCTGTGCCTGCCCCTGGAAGTGCTCAAGGCCAGGTTGGACGGGGCTTGGAACCACCTGGGACAGTGGAAGTGTCTCAGAGTGGAAGGGGATGAGCTTTAAAGTCCCCTCTAATCCAGACCATTCTGTGGTTTCTGTGATTCTGGGATTCTGTGATTGATTCCCTTCTTGCATGAGGTTATTGTCCTTATTCTGCCTTCCTGAGGGCCATGCCTCAGTGCAAGAGGGACTGGGTGATTGTCCCATCAGACAGGATGGGAGCACTCATGGCCTCCAAAATCTGGCCACAGGGAGCCACTGCTGGCTGGCTGAGTTGTTTTCCTGGTGCTCTGAAATTGGGGTTTCTGCTGCAATGAGAATTCCTGAGCCATTCCCGAGCCAGCAGCAATCCCTGGGCAAGGAGCAGAGGCTGTGGCCGACAGTAAATGGGAAAGCTGGTACTGAAACTCACTTTGTTCACTTCATGAATGCTGCTGCTTTCATTAACACAGGTATCCCTCTTCCAGAAAGGGATTTCACAGTCCCTGCTGTGGCASAATTTCCTGTCTTTGCCAGTTTGGGTGACTGTGTCACCACAGCAGGTTTTCTGATCTATACGAAGCTCCTGCAAGGCCCTAAATAGTTTGCTTTCAAGGAACTTTTCCCTTGTGATTTTTAAGACATTGAAGGATTGCTGTAYATTTCTTTCAAATTTTTTCCATTTATTTTGAGCACATCTTTGAAATCCTGTTAAAAGATGTGCTGGGGAAATACAGGGTTGGATAGGAAACTGGATTAGCCCCTTACAACTTCAATAATCTGGCTTTGGTTTGATACAGAAGATTTTATTTACCATGCTCACAGAACAATGCAGTGTTGCATAGCTGATGGTCTTCCCACCCCATTTTCTCCACRGTTCAGTTCCCTTCACTTTTCCTCATCTACAAACCCAGAGCAGGAGCAYTGAGTTCTCCAGGAACAGTTTGATCCATGAGGAAAAGCTCCTGCTTTTCAGAGGAGTGTGGTGTCCCTTTCCCTCTGTCCCAGTACGGACAGGTCAAGTGAGCAGGAGAAAAGCTCAGCCCCCAGCACGACTGGCAGTCCCCTGGAGCAGCTCTTTCTGCTCTCGTCCCTGATAGGCAGCTGTTCCATTGAAAATCGGGGTTTCTGAACTCTCTGGCTTTGATCCTGCTCCCATCAGAACAGCCTGTGGAAGGAGCCCAGCTCAAGGTCCAGTGCTCCACTGGCCCTGTCCTCACATGTTCTGCTCTCCCTGACCCTGTTAAGGAATAAAAGATCTTGTGCTGCCCATGCCAGAACTTTCAGGAAAAATTTTTTGAAGGTGCTAATCCGAGGGGGTCAGAGCAGACAGGAGGAATGTGCAGACCCCAGGGGYCCCAAAAGGAATGCAGACACGAACACAACACCACACACCAAACCAACACTGTCCACAAAGACTCCTCCTGAGAGTCCTGTGTCAACAGCTCCTGCTGTTCCATGTCATACAACAAAGAAGAAATAAATTTTAGGAATAAATTCTTCCCTGTGAGGATGGAGAGGCCCAGGGTACCCAGAGCAGCTGTGGCYGCCCCTGGATCCCTGGAAGTGTCCAAGGCCAGGCTGGATGGGGCTTGGAGCACCCTGGGGTAGTGGAAGGTGATACAGCAAGGCCTGGCTGCCAAAAAAAAGGAACAGATGAAGTGGGAGATGTGTASAGATTTTGTACACATTGTGTACACAGCCCCCAGAGACCAGAAACTGTAATTCTGTGAAAAGCACAAGCAATGGGAAATGTCCTGCAGAATGGCTTTTGTTGTACCTGTGGATTTGGCAGCCTTTGGAGTGTGTAACCAGGATTAGGAGACCTTTAAAACTCAGATTTGGAAGGGTCAGGATACACACTTCTCAAGTTTTAGGCTAGAGCTAGAGTTTTAGCATTTCCCGAGTTTTAGCATTTCCCAAGTTTTAGGCTAGAGCTATAGAATTTAGGTCAGGATTCCCAACTAAAAATGAATTACTCCTCAGAGGATTAATCCTGGGAACATGGATGTGTCAGGACAGGATTTAGCCATGTGTTACAGCTGAAGGAGGTGGGACAAACTGGCCATGCAGRGTCCCTGCCTGTGGCAGGAGGGTCCTTTCCAACCCAAACCACTCCATGATTTTATRGTTCTTTGAAGTTGTAGTGAAAACCTTCCTGTGGTGAAAGAGAAGAAAATTTAGGCAGCCAGAGCATGAAGGTTAATACACATTATCTAGGGCTTCTAAACAACTGGATATTCAGGGATGGGAATTTTAAATCCATAGGATGATGAAGGTGACCTCTCTCACCAGGCTGGAGAGGGGCTGGGAACACAAACCCTGAGAGGAACCCCKGAGGGAGCTGGGGGTGCTCAGCCTGGAGAAAAGGAGACTCAGGGCTGCCCTCATCACTCTCCCAGCTCCTGAAAGGTGCCTGTGCTCAGCTGGGGCTGGGCTCTTTCTCCAGCAGCACTGACACAACCAGAGCACAGAGCCTYSAGCTGCACCAAGGGAAATACAGGCTGGATAGCAGGAAAARGTTTTTTACAGAAAGAGTGATAAAGTTCTGGAATGGCTGCCYGGGGAGGTGGTGGAGTCCCCATCCCTGGGTGTGTTTAACAAAGCCTGGATGTGGCACTGGGKGCCAGGGTTTRGSTGAGGTGTTGGRGCTSGGTTGGACTYGATGATCTTGAAGGTCTCTTCCAACCTKGTCATTCTGTGGTTCTGTGAATTCCCAAGGTGCTGGTTGAACCTCCATCCCTTGGGAAATGAGGAGCAGGCAGAGCAGGAACAGAGGGAACCAGGTTTGCTTCTCTTGAGTGTGGAGAAGTGTTGGGCCAGCTTGGAACCACTTGGAGCTGACTCCCTCCTCCGTGAGGATTCCCTGAACAGGAGTGCCCAGACACCTCTGCTGGGGGGACTGCTGCTGTCTGCTGTTGTCTCCCGTTGGAGGAACACGTTCCCCTCAAATCTGAGATAAAGGCCCTGCTGTTTAAATGGTGTTTGCAACTCTTGCTCAGTGAGGAGAGTCTGGCAGTTCTGCTGCTCCCCTGCTGCCTGGCAGGTGGGAATCCACRGTTTGGGGTCTGCTCTGCAGGGCTGGATTTATTATTGGTGAGTGGCCTCTGCTGTGGACTCCATTCCCGCTCTGATCCTGGAGGATARCTCTCTCCTAGGCTGCTCTCAGAGGGAACTTGCATTCCTTTCTTATCTCCCACCAGCATGAGTTATGCTCTCAGAAATTAGCCCTTATTTATTAGCGTGGCGCAGCCAAAAGCCATCTCTGGGATTTTCAGTTGCTTGTGCAAAAATTCCACCTCCCTCTTCGAACTCCCTTGGAGAGATTTGTTAGGAATAACCTCACCTTTCAGGGAAGCAGATGCTTCTCCAAGGATGTTGACTTCCAGCATGTTTGGAGACAGTGTCCCAACGAGGTTAATGGATTCATTTCATCTGTTTTTACTTAATGTAGCACTGGAAGTGCATCTGGAGAGCTGTGAAATAAACACAAGGCCCCCTAATTCTCCTGAAAACTCTCGACTGAGGCAGAAGAACTGGGATTCTGGGGAGGGGGGTGGTAATTTCACTTTCTTTCAGATTCAAAACAATCAGGGGAAATTTATAACCTGGTTCTGTTTTGGTGCTTCCTAAAGGAGAGGAGAGGAGTGTGAAAGCCTGTGCCTCATCCCCACCTGGCAGGACAAGGATGGGGAGGTGAAGGAAACAGTGGCAGAGCCAGCTGGACAAGGACAATTCTGACTTAGGTCAGACTCAGAGGAAGGCTCTGCCTGCCGATGGCCAGAGGTRAAGAATTACAACAATGGGAGGGACCACGATCAGCAGGGAAAGCAGGAAAGGCACTGAGGGGGATCAGATATCCTGAGAGGAGAAATGCAATATCAGCAGCTCCCAGACACTGGGGATCACCAGGAAAGGCAGCAGCTATGCAGAGATAGCTCCAGTGCAKTAATCAAACCTGTTTCATTAATTAATAAATTCATTTCATTGATTAAATTAATTAATTCCAGTGCAATTAATAAAATCCGTTTCACCAATGAATAAATTTAATTAATTAAGTAATTCCAGTGCAACTAATAAAACCTGTTTCATTGTTGAATAAATTTAATTAATTAATTACATCCAGTTTAAAAATTTATAAAATCATTTAATTAATTGATTATTTTGATAATTAATTTAATAAACTAATATTTTRTTAATTAATTTAATACATTAATAAAACCACTGCAAACCATTGGAACTCAGCTACTGCAGAGCTGCATCTCTGAGCTGGAGTGGTCAGGAAATCAAGCCCAAAGCAGGGACACAGCAGGGCTTGTGTTCCCTCTCCTTGTGCACTCCTGCATCCCTGGAACCCTCACTTGTGGGAAATCTTGATTTGAGTATCCCCGAGGAAGGAAGTGCTCTCTTGAGGCAGGGTCAGACCCTGGATCCAGCCTGGCTCAATGTGTTTGCAAACCACTCAGGGAATGTGGTAAGCCCCTGGTCTGATTCCTTGCTGACAGTTTTCTGAAGTGTCTGCAGGTGGGGAGGGCTGGATGGGTTTCTGTGCCCGTGGCTGCTGCTGCAGTTCATGGATGGGGAACATCAGGGTTCACTTTGCTGGAGACAAGAGATAATGAGGGCAGGGATGTTTTCTTTAACCAGTCAACAAGCAATTGTGAAGAAATCAATCAATCAATCACCAATCTCTGAGCTGCCCACAACTGGAAAATTCAGATTATCTGAGTGGTTTTTCACAGACAAGATATTTTTTCATTGCAGTACAAAGAAACAYGGGCAAGACATCAAGTTACAAGACAGAAATCTCACGTAATGGATAACGGCCCATTATTGACACAGGAARTGGGATGGTTTTGATAAAATAAGCCCACAAAAATGATTTTCTGGACATACAATTTGAGGAGTTTTTTGAAGGAATGTTGTTATTGTTTTTCCCTGTTTTCTTTTTGCTTKTTTCATTTCTGAACAGAAAGGGAGGGCATTGCAGGAGGAGATGCAGCACCCCTTTTGCTCAGGAAGGCTGTCATTGCCTGCACCCCATGAGTTTTCCCCAAAAAACCATCTGGTAGGAGCCTGGGTAGAGTAATAAAGGAAATCACATCCTCTGTGGTGAAAAATTGTTCTGCACGTGTGCTGCATCTTGGGCCAGTTCTSAGACAAAAAATCCAAGTTCCCTACRTTGTTGCTGAGAGGTTAAAATGATAACTGGATACAACTTTGGGAATGCTTTTGGTCATATTTGTGTTTTCAGGGGATGCTGAACWGAAAAATTTGGAGACCCCAGTGCCTGTCATCCTGTCTGTCATGGTGTGGAGAGAAACAGACACACTTTGCCTTCTCTCATCTCCATTTGGTGGATTTTTTGGGGATTTGTTTCCATCTCAAAACCATGTTCCATCAGCCTGCCTGCATGTTTTGAACGTGAGGAATCAGGGGTCACACTCRGGGTTATGCTGATCCCAGCAGTCCCATTTTTGTGGTGCATTTTGCTGCCAGCTTTCTTCACCCATTTTGAAATCAAATGGTTCGTGAAGACCTAAATTAATTTGAGGTGGGAATGTTAAGTATCATTAAAAGTGATTAATCTCTTGCTGCTGCCAATCCCACAACCATTTTTGGAATCTTCTGGCTGGATTTGTAGGTTGAATCCTGGAGCTTTTGGCAGCCTGGAATCGAGTGAACAAGGTTGTTTGTGTTCAATTTTCCTTGTTGGCYTTGTTGTTGTTGGTTTAGGGCAGGAGGAAATTTGAAGTATGAAATCAGGAGGAAAGGTAAATCTGGATGGGATTTGTGCTGCAGTTTATTTGGATGTGTGATGTTACATAGAAGTAAACTCTCAGAGTACCTTTATCTCAAAGTTTACAAATACAAATAAGTCCTACACAAAACTTAGTACATGCTGAAAGATACAAATATACACAAGGAGAGTGTTTATTTGAACGTGCTCTGGGTTGCTCTGTTTGTATTCAGAAGTGGCTGCTTCATTGTAGGAGGTCCAAAAAGTTAATTCAGCAGAAGAAGTGGAGTTTTGGAAACGGCAGGAAAAGGACTGAAGCTATTTGGGGATCTGGTTTTCAGTTTCTTTATTCATTTTCGGAAAAAGTTTGTTCTGGCTTGAGCCAAACCAAGCTTTTTCTGAGACCTTCATTTACCCAGCTCTGATGCACAGCCACATACCAAGCCAAGCTCAGTGAATTTCTCAGACTTTCACTTTTTTTCCCCAGAGCTCTTTTCCTCCCCACAGYCCTCCCCAGGTGCCTGCACTGCAGCCCCAAGCCATGGCCTGGTTTCCCTGGGGTTCTGCTGGGTTTGGAGATGGTGAATGTCTTGGTTTGGACAGACAGGTGTCTGTAAGGAAGGCAGAAGCCTCTCCTGAAATGGAAAATATAAACCCCCTCTCTCTGAATTATTATAATTTTGAAATTAAGGGGCTCTAAGGGGTTATAAAGTTCTATATTGCCTTGTAACAAAGAACTTGTCTGACTATTCTTGAGCTATGGTCAACTGCTTGTCCTCTGAAAYCTCACAGCCTCTGAGACCGATGTTTATCTGAGCAATAAAACATTCTTAGCCTGAAAATAGGCCCATGCCTTCATTACTGGTGCTGATAATGGTGAGGGACCTGTGGAGCAGAGGGATGGGGTTACAGCCCCACAGCTGTGGGACAGCCAGGGCCAAGGGCCAGGGGGTTGTGTCATGCAAGAGCCAGGAGCTGGGCTCGAGCCTTTGCAGCGCTGGTGACTCACTCCCTGACATTTCTGGCTGCTTCCTGGGCTGGAAAGRGCAGAGGGAAAAGCCCTGGAGCTGTGATGCTCCCTGCCCTGGGCRCAGGGCTGCAGGAGAGGGGTTCCACAGAGGATGCCTGGTGCCTTCTGCTGCCTCCTGGGAGCAGCTGTGGGCAGTGTGCAGACTTTACTCATGGGGATGACTTGGAGTTGCATCTAGGAAAGCATGAAAGGTCCATGTCTCATTCTTGCTGAGAATCTGTGGAAAAGGATGTTTCAAAACACTTTATGCTGTCAGTGCMATCTAAAAATTTCCCAGTAATTTCTCACTGAAGTCTAACAGATGTGTCTTTCCTATCTGTTTACCAGGGACAATTCTCTGTATTCTCTTTTTTCGTCTGCTGTATTGGTTGTCCTCTGTTTCAGTAAAGAAAATATTTAATATGGCATTTAGGAATTGGCTCTTTACTCTCAGCACTGCTGCCTGTGCAGAAAGAGAWGCTGTCTCAGCTCTGTGCCCCAGCAGAATGGAGCTAACACCATCTGAAAAGGTTAAATGCTGCTTGTCTGTGCAAAGTGGAGGGGGAGGTTGTTTATGTCGTGGGTTTGGGGTTGTTTTCTTTTTTTTTGTTATAGTTGTTTGGTTGGGGTTTTGTTATTATTTTTTTTTAATGCTTGGTGTGATGCCTGAGACTGCATCTTCCACCCTGTGCCTCCTCTGCCTCTGGCACCTGCACTGTGTGTATTTTAGAAGGTAATGAAATTGGAAGTATTTTCTGTCATGCCTCTAAAATAGACTTAAAATCTCCACTTAGGTTTAGACTTCTCAAATTTGGGAGTAAGGAGTTGCAGGAATCAGAACTACACCTCTTGGGTTYGGTACAAAATCCCAGTTTCCTTGTTTTTCAACAGCAGATGTGCTTTGAGGTTTGGTTTGCTGAAGGGAAAGTATTTTCCATTTTTAAAACATCTTTGTGCTTTCTTTTCCACATAGAGGAAATCAGGAGAAAAGCAGGAGGAAAAAACAGTTTAAACTTGTGGGGAGGACTATTTCTGTAGGGGAGAAAAAACCACAGGCTTGTGCCCAAAGGGAGAATTCCCTTCAGAAACCTCCACCATGGCAGTGGTGCCACTCTGCCCAGGTGGCAGCTCCTGTGTCATCTCTCTGATCCTTTCTTTGCCAACATCTGGTCCACAGCCTCTGAAGTCAGCAGGAATTTTGCCCTTCATTCCCCAGGCTTTCAGATAATGTTTTGTACTCATGCAAACGAACGTGAGCATTAAATATCCTGTTAAGTCTGCTTGGCTTTTTCCATCAAACGTGTCATTTAAATAACCTAATTAAATGAAGTCCTTCCATTTTAGATGATGTTTAGATGATGCATATAATTGCCCTGAGAGTGCAGCCATCCAGCTGGCAGGGAGGTTTTAAAAGATGTAAAACATTTTAATAAAAACAAGACCCTCCTTGGGTTTGGACTCTGTGAAGTTGATGCCTCAGGTTTAGCTTTTCTATGTTTCAGGTTCTGTGCTGCTGTAGTGTGTGGGGCTGGGTTCACATCAGGGGATGGTGAGCTCTGTGCACAGAGCAGGGAGACAAAACAATTCCTGCTCCAGCTGGGCACCAAGGACAAATGATCCAAACCTCAGCCCAAGAGCACAAACACCGTGGGCTGGAGAGAGAAAAACAACAAGGATGGGATGGGCTAAAGCTGGAATTGGACAATGAACTCTAATATTCAAATGGAGCAGAACTGATCAAAGTGAGAGACCTCGTGAGTGGCATTTAGGGACCATTTTGGTTCATCTTGGGTTCATTTTGGGACCATTTTGGTTCATCTTGGGTGCAGCCCTGGCTGGGCTCTTGTGCTGCCCAAGGTGCATCCATGGAGGCCTCTTAATAAATCCCTGCTTTATTCTTTAGCTCTGTCCAGCCTCTGCTCTAGGCCAGCCTTCCCAAGGCCTCAAAGGGATGGAAGGTTCATGCATCGTAAGGGCTTTGAAAACAGCCCCAGGCACCASGGAGCTGTCAGGGCTCTGAGTTCAGAAATCATCTGACCTTTCCTGTCTTGAACGTTACCTTGAATTCGTGGGATGTTCATGGAGTCAGAATATCCTGAGCTGGAAAGGACCACAGGGATCATCCAGCCCAGCTYCTGGCCCTGCATAAASAGCCCAACAATCCCACCCTGTCCCTGAGAGCATTGTCCAAACACTCCTGSAGCTCTKGCAGCCTTGGGGCTGTGCCCATTCTCTGGGGAGCCTGGGCAGTGCCCAGCACCCTCTGGGGGAAGAACCTTTCCCTGCTCTCCAACCTCACCCTCTCCTGATCCCTGAAAGTTAAAGGATTTTACCTCTTGGTTGGCACCTCAGTGCAGCACAGCTTGGGAAGGGATGTTCTGCTGCTTTTACACCTCCTGCCTGAAGGATGGGGACCCCTGGGGTCCTCCTTGAGCAGTTGTTTCTCGCAGATCATCTGGAGTTCCTTCTCCCAGGCATGCAGAGAGCACACATCTGCTCAGCAGGGACACGCTTTTCCAGGAGCCTCCTTCCTGCACTGTGATCCCATCGCAGCCAGAGCCGGGAATCCTCGGAGCCTCGCCGTGCTGACACATCCATCCTCACCACAACAGAGCAAACCCTGCTCGCTGGGGCCTTTTAATCCTGCTCCAAGCTACAAAGTGCTCAGTGTTTCCC
>JACDOX010000090.1:1415600-1437908 GCA_014549065.1 Cardinalis cardinalis | reverse complement strand
ACAGCACCCAAATCAGGAGGGTCCAGTCCAGAGACATGGAACTGAAAATGCAGTTTCTGGGATGCAGAAAGCTCAAGCCTTGTTCATAAAACTGAGCCATGCCAGCTTGCCTCAYACCAATATAAGATTATTTCTTATCCTTGGGCTATGGGATGCAAAAGGCCTGGTGCTTGCACAGGGCTTKTCTTCTGATATTGAAATTATCTCTGGATCTCAGCAAGTCTGTCAGCCTCATGATAAAATTAATTTTCAGGCCTGTGGTCCCAGTGTTTGATTTGGGGGTAATGCTGGGCAGCAGGGAGGATGCAGGAGGGTCTGGATGCTACCCACCACCCCCACTAAATATCTTTAAAACAGTTACAAATGAATATAACCCTGATTTTTTTGTTGTTGTTGTTAGGTGTCGCACTATAATGTGTTTTCATCCTGTCCCCAAGCAACGCTAACGCTGTGAAAACCCAGCTTCTAAGTCTGCATTTCATTTGCACCTGGTGTGGGTGCACCCACAGGTATGTGCACAGCACCTCAGCTGAGACAAGTGCTTATTAGGAACACATTTGCTGGGAATTCCCAGCCCTGTCCACATGGAGCCCTCATTAAACACCCGGGCTGGAGGCAGGGAGGGATTGCAGCCTCGGGCTCTCTGCGAGGTCTCTCAGCACCACATGCAATAAATATGGTTTTAATAAGCAGTCATTAATGAGTGGACAATAACAGCTTTATTAAGCTTAAATTAAAGGCATGCTTGGGAACCTTAGGCTGAGATTATATGGTGTAATGGAATATACTGGAATTTGGCATTTTTAAGGCTCCTTGCAAGCCAGTGGGGGTGGGGGGAAGATGCATTCCCTGAAGGGCTCCTGCCCTGGGATCTGCTGTGTCTGGAGCTGATTTCAGTGCTGGAGCACCCTGGGGAGGAGGGATGCATGGAAGCACAGGAGGTGCTTGGTGCAGGGGGACAAAGCTGTCTGAGGGGGCTGCAGTGTTGCCTAAGCCAGGCTTGCACCAGGAGCTTGGGAGGAGGGAGAGCTTTCAGCCCAYGGAGGGGAGCAGTGCCTGATCCCCTCAGCACCCCAGGAAGGGAGGGCCCTTCCCTCCTCCAGCCTGGCAGTGTTGGGTCCCAAGCTCGCTGTGTCTCTGTGGGTGGGCACTGCCTTTTCCTGGTGGGAGCTGCAGCCCCTCGAGTGCTCGGATAAACCACTGCCCTTGGTGCGTCTGCAGCTGTTAAACCCTGGCCTCCCAAATTCATGGGGATGGATTCCGTACCCGGGGCTGAGTGTCTGTGGAATTGGGTTGGAAGTCTGGGGTCAGGTGCCCCTGGTGTTGTCCTTGCATTTAGAGAGCAGTGAGTTTGGAAAACAATCCAAGGGCCAGGCATTGCTTTGGGACCCAAACCAGCAGGGACACCAAAAAAGGGATCTCACTCTCTATTAGATGATGATAAAGCCATGGTAAAATAATAATAACACCTAGGCACAAATATCCAAAGTACATTAAGTACAGGGGTTTGGCTGGRAAAATCTCAGGACAACCTACAACAAACTCCCAAGCCATTGGAAAGCAATTTACTGCATCCTGTCCCACTGCAGGTTAACCAGCCCTGCATCCTCCCAGCCCCCCAGTGACTGCTCAGCTCTGCAATYTGCTTTCTTAGGTGGGTTACTTTCCATTTTGTGCTGTCTTCGTGGCACAGCTTGCTCTTGCTCTTACTGGTTTTCAAGCCTGTAACCATCAGCCCCAGGAACTGGGGGATAGTCCTCCCCAGGAATATCCAGCCCCTGAATGCACCTCCCTGGCTGAGCACAGTGTTTGGGTTGTGTCTCTTTGGGCACAGGTCAGTGCAGGTGAACTCAGACCCCCCCTGATGCAGACTGTGCCCAGTGTCCCTGCACAGGAGGACAGGCCAGCACTGCTTCAGCCCGCTCTCCCAAAACCCTCGGGGTAACCTGGTGTTGTATTGCACTAAATAGTTTATTTAGTTGTTGTTTTGCACTGGGTTATTAAAGATTTGCACAGAGTGGTTTTTATATTGCACTGAGTATTTTATATCACATGGTTTGTTCTTCCCCCCCCCCTCCTATCACAGAGCTTCTCCCTCCCCCACCCCTGTCTCCAATACCCCCTGGTCAGTCCCTCCCCCTGCCCCTCCCCACTGGTTTCCCATTGGCTGTGGTCCTCTTCCTCCASCCCCATTCCTCAGGTATAAAATCTCCTGCCATCAGACCACACYCTCTTTCTCACTTGGGGAGTCGCCAGAGTCTGAGGTGTCTCYTCCAAATCAATAAACAGAGGACACTCGTCCCCACGTGGAGGAGAGCAGTTGTTGTTGGGGAAGATGAAACAGGAAACCCTTATCAATATGATTGYCTGGCAAAAGATTTTGAGAATATGGAAACTATAAGTGAGATTGAAATGAAAGCAAGCTTTGAGATSCCTCAGTTACTGAACAACTGGAAAACAATGGTGTGGCTGGCTGAAGGTGATCCCCTTTTGATGGAACAACACCCTCTGCTTGCAGACAGCTCCAAGGGTCAGAGCAGACCCCGCCAGCTTGGCAAAAGGGCCCAAAGAGGAGTTTTTAGGGTTTAAAATGTAACACAGGATGGGAATGTAATGATTCTTAYAGGCTGTATGGAAATGCTGTAGGATTTGTATCTTGGACTAGATTGGTTAGTGACAATCAATATTTAACACAGAAGATGATTTATTGTATTGTAACAGGAACTTCGCTCCCTTACCCTTTTACACTCTCACCCTCTCATCCTCTCTCCCCCTCTCTTCTCCCAGTCCTGCTCTGAGCTGTGGCTGGCAGCTCCCAGCAGGGCCCTGCACCCAGGCCCTTTGCAATAAACCACAAGTCCCATGACCTGGCTGCAGAGATCTCTCGTCTCCATCCATCCCAACCATCCTAGCCCCCAGTGCTCCTATACTTGTCTTTTGCTTTTGTCCACATAAGTTCATTGGGCTGGGGTCCAGAGCTGGCTGGAGCGGACCCGAACAGCCCAGCCAGGCACGAGTTCTTACAGGTGGCACCCAACATGTGTCCTCTCCTGATGCAGACTGTGCCCAGTGTCCCTGCACAGSAGGACAGGCCAGCACTGCTTCAGCCTGCTCTYCCAAACCCTCAGGGTAACCTGGGACATGACTCGGTGTGAATCAGACCTTCCCCAAGCCCAGAGCATGGGGCTTGCATCAGCTCTGTTCCCTTAAATCCACTCAGTGTCCCTCTGACCTGGACTCCCTGAACTCCCTCTGCTCCTGTCCTGTCCCAGCTGTATCCCTGGCCAGCCCCTGCTGCCCTCTTCCAGCCTCCTTTACCATCTGCATTTTGTTGCTTCACTTACTCTCCTGCTATTTTTTTTTCCACTTTCTTTTGAGAATTCACATCATTCCCAGTTCCCTCTGCTTACTATAATTGGATGACTGTGCGTCCCCAGTGTTTAAATACAAACTGTACTTAGGAACAGGATTGTTAAGTTGAGCTGAGCCAGCCCAACATGTGTCACACACACGTGTCCACACTCAGGTCTGACTCTGATCCCTCTGCCAGCTCAGAGGACACTCAGAAATGCTGTGAGACGAGATTTGGGCAGTGAGGGGGCTCTGTCTGTTCCTTTTGACATCTGTCAGGACAAAATGAACCACATTCCTCCCTCAATTTGTCAGCTCCTTGCCAGAGATGAACAATCCAGCAATAAGGATTTGTTYAATTGGTTCCCTGAATATTCCACTTTATGGAGAAACTGGTTGTGTATGTTTTAGTACCAAGTGTTGCTCTGAATTGGCTGGAATAGATAAGATTTTTCTGCACCATATTTCAGTGTTTGGTGGGTAGGACAAGGAGTTATGAGTTCAAACTGAAAGAGAGAAAATTTAGGTTAAATATCAGGAAGRAATTCTTCTCTGTGAGGGTGGTRAAACACTGGCACAGGCTGCCCAGAGAAGCTGTGGCTGCCCCATCCCTGGAAGTGTTCAGGTTGGACAGGGCTTGGTGCAACCTGGACTAGTRGAAGGTGTCCCTGGAGTTTGTTCACATGGGTTCCTATGCTTGAAATTGGGCTGTTTTCCTGGTGGACTCTAAAATGTGATGGATCTCTATGGTTTTTGCCTTTCCAGTGCCAGCTAAAATGTTAGTGTTAAATCCAGCACTGCCTGCTTCTTCTTGTGGACTTCCCTGCAAACAAAACAGGCAAGAGGCACTTCAGAGCCTATTCAGCAAGAAAACCTCCAAAACAGGCATAGGGGACTTTATTTCAGAGCCTATTCATCAGGAAAAACTACCTCCCACCTCTGCATTTTACAAGTTTCTTACTCCAGATATGATAAATATTTGGCTCCAGAGAAAAGCCTGAGTTGGGAATGACATCCCCCAAGAGCTTTGCCACATAGACATGACATTAAACTGAGCTTTGGAGCCATCCACAAGCAAGGAGATAACAAAATCAATTTTATCTACAAAAACATCCTGGTGGCTGGGGCTTTCCCCCTTCTGATTGTATTCTGGATCAATGGGAGCTCAGTGAGGCTCTGAAGTAGCAGCTGGAGGCTTCAAAGACATCAAAGCCCTGCCAGGGTGCTGTGCAAATACCACAAAATGCTTCTCCCTGCTCTGAGAGGGAGCAGGAAGGAGAAAAGGGGATTTACAGCCACTTTCTTGTTTCACCCTGAGCCTGGAACCCTGGTTTGGTGTCAGGAGGTGACTGGGTCTGTAGCGAGAGTTGTGCTGCCCTGCTGATGGGCTTGAAAGGGTGCCAGGGCAGGGGCTGGCAGTGGGAGCAAGTCCTGCAGTGAGAAAACACTCCCAGAGAGGCACCTGAGGTGTCTCCATGAGGAATGAAGGGAAAGGAGGATGCCTGCTTCGTGAGTGGCTCTTCCTGAGCATTCTCATGCCTTCAGGGCCATGCTAACTGCAGGAAGAGCAGCTCCAGCCTTCTGCATTCCCTTGGAATTTGTTAGCACAGCTGTGAGCAGGATTTCATTCCCAGCTCAGGGCAGGGCACGTCCAAGGGTTTCCTGGCACAGTGGGCTTCACTGAGTAAGGCTGAGCTGGAGAAGTTACTCAAAGTCCTTCCYCATGCAGTCACTTTGCCCTGACAGCTTCCAGAAGTGTTCTCCTCAGCATTAATCACTCCATTTCTCCTGGTGGTGTTGTGCAAGCCCCTGGGTCAGCACATGGAGCAAGGGACACGGGGATCAGGACCTGCAGAAATGTTCAATCAACACCTCCTCCCCTGCACGCATCCTGGAGCACTTTGCAGAATCCAGACCTGTGCCATTCACATCCTCTGAAAAATCCCTTCACCCAGGGTTTTCCTCCTGGGAAGCTGAGAAGCCTCAGAGAAAAAGGAAAACAATAATTATCTCATTTGCTTCTCCTGTGTTGTGCTCATGTGGAATGTGTTTGTAGATTGTTTACCCACAGGTGATTGTTTCATTGGGTTCTGCTGTGAGTTGTTTTCWCTCTTTGGCCAATCAGKGCCAAGCTGTGTCAGGACTCTGGAAAGAGTCACGAGTTTTCATTATTATCTGTTCAACATTCTTTTCTGTATTCTGTATTTAGTATCCTTTCTGTATTCTTTAGTATAGTATAGTTTAGTATTCTTTGATATAATATAGTATCAATAAAATAATAAATTAGCCTTCTGAGAACATGGAGTCAGATTCATCATTCCTTCCTTCGTTGGGGGTCCCAGCAAATCCAATCCAGACCTGGAGAATAAGGCTGTCTGAGCAGAGGATGGAGGTTGTGGACCTCAAAAGGTGTAGGAAAACATAATTTAGGGCCAGGCTGCAGATTTCTGCCTCTCTGATCCCTCTGAGGAAACATCTCCCCAGTACAGAGCTGGGGTTTAAATCTCTCCTCCGGAGGGAACTTCCTGAAGCAAAACAACCTTGTGAATGCTGGTGGGACTCAAACCTTTGGCTCCAGTGTGTCTAGGGATGGAAAGCTGATGATTAGATAACTGTAAACCATCCCCATTTTACAGCTCAGGCTGGCTTTGCTCACAGAGGGAATGAAGCACAGCAGGCTCCTGGAGTGGAGGGCAGAAAGGGGGCTGTGGTTAAATGCAACCTCGCATCATTGAAGCTGAAGAACTTCAATGATGGTGGTTTAATGCTGTGGTTAAATGAAACCTCGCATCATTGAAGCTGAAGCACCTGAACTTGCTGCAGGGTTTGGGCAAGCCTGACTCCCTCGGTGCCTCAGTTTCCCCAGTGCCCCAGCATCCAGAGCTGCTTCCCAGCCCAGGRAGGAGCTGGWGCTGCTGCACAGAGCCCAGAGGAGGCTCCAGGATGAGCAGAGGGATGGAGCAGCTCTGCTGGGAGGAAAGGCTGGGATCGTTCAGCCTGGAGAGCAGAAGCTTCAGAGTGATCAAACTGTGCCTGAAAGAGCCAACAAGGAAGAGAGAGATGATTTACCAGGRGCTGGAGTGSCAGGACAAGGAGGAATGGCACCAAGCTTACAGAGAGTGSGTTAGGGGGGATATTAGGAAGAAAATCYTCCCTGTGAGGATTKTGAGGCTCTGGCACAGGGTGCCCAGAGCAGCTGTGGTTGCCCCATCCCTGGCAGTGCCCAAGGCCAGGCTGGACAGGGCTTGGAGCAGCCTGGGGCAGTGGAAGGTGTCCCTGCCATGGCAGGGGTGGCACTGGATGGGCTTTAATTCCCTTCCATCCCAAACCACTCCAGGATTCTGTGGGAGTGTAACTGGAGCATCTCACTCACACCTTGCTCTGGGGGGAGGCAGCAGGGACTGGGGCACCATCAGGGGTGCCAGGTGGGTTTTGGAGCTGATGGGTCTCTCACTGGTGAAATATGATGGTCCTGCACCTGCAGACCCTGCTCCAGCCCCCAGCTCCAGCCCAGCTCTGTGCACAAACCACACACTACCACACCAATCCTCCCACATTTCTCTGGGGCTGTTTTCCCTTTGGAATACTGGAAAGAAATGGAAAATAAAAGTCTTTAGTTGCTTTTCTCTCAATACCCCGGGCCAGTGATCAGAATTTTCTGCATGTTGACTCTCAACTAAAAAATTTCTTCAAATTGAGGCTTTTTCTGCTCATGCTGCCCTTGAAAAACATTGACTGAAGGTGTTGGTCTTGTTCTGCAGCAGACAAGCCAGGGAGGGGAAAGAGGGGATAAACAAAAGGAAGAAGAAGGAAAAAAATACGAATGAAAGAGAAAAATAGGGTTTAACCAAGTCTGATGAAGCTTGTCAKGGTGGGAGTGAAATCCCAAAGCACTGCAGCCCCAGCCCCATGCCAGCCTCTGTTCTCTCCTGGTGCTGATGTCCTTATCTCTAGGAAAGATATTCCTGTTTCCTGCCTTGTTAAGTACTTGGAAAGTCCATCCCAGCCTGAAGTGGTCTCCAGCTTGGGCTGCTGTGTTTTGCCTGGTTGCTAAGCTTGTCTCATGCATGGTTAATGCCTGATGAGATCATGGTGCCATTTAGCATTTCATGGATAATTCAGGATTATTCATTAGAAAAATCAAGAACAAGCAGGTGTATTCATAGCCTGCCTTCATGGAAAAAAGAAAAACAACAACCTTGGGAAAGGCCATGAATTATTCAGTGGAGACCAAAGGGCTGCTTGAGTTGGGGGAGCATGGGGAGATGGAAATTGCTTTTCAGAACAGCTAAATCTAAAGCTTTTTAGGCCATTAACCCTGCAAATGTGGGTGGTTGAGTCAGTCTTAGTGAGGAGAGGCTCCTGTCTCCCAAGAGAAGCTRGGAAGGGATTTGGAGAAAGGTTTTGCGTTTATGTTCTGTGGAGGTGACAGCAAAGGAGCTGGAGAGCAGGAGGGGGGTGCTGTCCCTGGAGGCACTGAGGTCCTGTCCTGCCTCCTCTGCAGGGAACTGAGCTGGAATTGTCCAATCTGCAGGCAGATAAACCCAGGGAAGACGGAAAGAAGCTGTAAAGAGCTGCCTGCCCTGCAGGGTGTCAGCCCTCTCTCAGTGCCTCCCACTGCTGGAATGTTCCATGGGGACAAACTGACCCTGGAACACTGGTGGTCTCATGGACACAAGAATTGCTCAAGAACTGCACGTGGATCCTTGGCCAGGCAGGTGGAAACCACAATTTTGAGTGTCTCTGCTTCTACAGAGATGCCTGAATGTTGGACCCTGGTTGTTGAGAATTTCAGACTTTCCGTGCTGCCAGGCACTGATCCCCAAGAGAGCACTGCATTGACCTGAGGCCATAGAGAAGCTTCCAAAATGGAATGACAGAACTGGRATTGTGGGTGTGGGGTTTGGATAGAAGYGTGTGATATCACAGGGTGGGAAAGGGAGAGTTTAAGGGTTTAGAATATGGTCATATATATAGAGCAAGATGGAGGCTTTAGGGCTGAGGCTGGTCCACCTTCTTCTTCTCCTTCTTCTTTACCTTCTTCTTCAACTTTTTCACCTTCTTCTCCTTTGTTGTCTTCATCTCCTCCTTCCCCTCCTTCCTCTTCTTCTTTTCTTCTCCTTTTCCTTTTCCTTTTCCTTTTCCTTTTCCTTTCCCTTTCCCTTTCCCTTTTCCTTTTCCTTTTCCTTTTCCTTTTCCTTTTCCTTTTCCTTTTCCTTTTCCTTTTCCTTTTTCTCCTGCTTCTGCTTCTCCTCCTTCTTCTCCTCCTTCTCCTTTTTCTCCATGGGTTTGGGTGGTTTTGTGCAATTGGATAGAAAAGTCCACATTGCAGGCCATGGGTGGTTTGTTATTGGGTTAAAAGTGAAAATAATTGAGGTGTCATTTCTTAATTAGTTTATCCTTAAAAAGCCTTGTAAAGAGAGAGATGGGGCTCCATTTTTAGTGTGTTAGAGTGAAGTGCTGTAGAACTCAGGTTTGTGAGACTCTAACAGAGATAAGAACTAATGAACATCTGAGTCCCAACAAGAAATTACCATCTCACACATTTAATCCCAACCTCAGCAAAAAAAAAAGCAAAGAATCCACACCTGAATGCAAAGTGAAAGCGCTTCCTGTCCAGGAAAAATATTCATTTGTGATGTGTCCAGGGAAGAAAGGGAAGCATTAACACTTGTTGGGTAATAAAAATAAAGGATTTGTCACCAAAACTTTATTATCATTCACTGCTCCAAGTGGTATTTCTCAATTTTCAGGTTTTAGTCATTTTATTTCCYAATAAAACAAGTGAAACACTTTCAAGGAAATCAGATGCTTTTGAGTGAGCTTTTTCCAGTTAAATGAGAACAMAATCTTCCCTTGGAAAAATGCAAAATGGACATTTTTCAAGCTGTTCTAGCAGGGATTTTTGCAGTTCAGTAGGGAGGAACTGCAAAAGGGAGGAAGTTCTGTAGGACCATGAAGCAAAGCAGGGAACTCCAGGGAACTCCAGGGACTGGAACTCCAGCTCTTGCATTGAATTGAGAGACTGGAACTCCAACTCTTGCATTTGACGTTGAATTGTCCCAGTGTTGTTTTGTTCTGGAGTGCTCAGACTGTAAATCCCAGGGGCAAACCCCAGCCTGGGGAGCTGGAGCTTTGCCCTCTCTGCAGGGTGGTTTGTTCCTGGGGGTGAGGGGAGCACGGGAATGGGGTGGGTGGGTGCACAGGGAATGGGGAGGGAGCAGGAAGGGCCATTTTCCACGCTGGGATGTGGGGCTGCAGCTCTCCCTGCTCAGCAGCATGGGCTGATCTCATCCTCTGCAGCTGCCCAGAGCCATTTGGAGATGACAAGCGTAAAAACTTGGCCTTTATCAATTCTAGAAACTGGAGATGCTTAAATTTTCCATGCTGATAGCTGGGCCTTAGTTGTTGTTGTTGTTTTCACCATTATTTTTTTCTCCTTCAGAAGCAAAAGCTTCAGGAATCCCCTTTGGCTGCAGTGGGAGGGACCAAGGTGTGGTGCTTGGCCTCTCACCTGGAAGAACTTGTCATTTATTTCTTTAATTTAGATATGTTTATTTCTTGTGAGAAATGCTGCTTACTTCCAAAAATTTAAGAGGTTTATGAAAACCTCAAAAATACAGCAGAAGACTGAATAGAGAAAATATTACAGTGCCAGGAGCAGAGGATTTTCCCACCATGCGCTCGCCCAGCAATGGAGGTTTCACCTTTTAACCCTTTAGCTCCTCCCAAAGTTCTGTCCATCTTCTTCTCTGTCCAGGGGTGGAGGTCACGTCCTTAAATCCTGATTGGAGGTCAGCTGTTGCCATGGTAACAATCCCACCCTCCCAAATGTCCCAAACCCAGGGCCCCCCCTGATAACAACACAGAGGAGTAAAACATAACTATAAATCTATATAAATATATCTAGTTATAATTACATCTATAATCTATATAGTTATTATATAGAATAGTTATAATATATATAGTCTAGTTATATAAATAATCCATATAACTATAAACCTATAAAACTTCTCTKAACATATATCCATGATATTTGGCTTTTAATTGTGAGAGTCAACCATGGCATTCCTCGTCTTTAATTTACATAATTCATACATCCTTTCTTTAATTTACATAATTGGAAAGTTTCATCACAGAATCCCAGAATGGCTGGGGCTTCTTTACTTTACATAATTGAAAGTTTCATCACAGAATCCCAGAATGGTTGGGCTTGGAAGGGAACTGAAAGATCATCTCCTTCCAACTCCATGGGCAGCTTCTAAATCCAGCTTCACCTTGGGCACTTCTGAGGATGGGGCAACCMCATCTTCTCTGTGCTGGTTKTATTGAAATCTTGAAAAGCATTTGCAGGAGGAGAAGGCTTCCCTAAAACAGAACAGCCTTTTGGGGCAATGTAAAAGAGAAGAAGGAAAAACCATGGATGAAGATCCTGCTCATGCTTGGATGAGAGATGCCAGCACTTCCACTGGGTTTCTTCCTGAACAATCCCACTCACTGTGCCCTGCTCTGAATTTTAAATAAACCTAAAAGCCTCCTTGGTGAAATATATTATTTAAATTACTTTTCTCCACAGGCTGGCTTTCAGCTCCCCAGGTCTTGAGGGGGAACTATGTGTAGGCAGGGAGAAGGGGCATGACTGTGTCTGGATTTTATCTGTGTGCCTCTATTTTACACCCAATTTGTGCAGGGGACAGATGCTGAAATAAATGCACAGTAAATGGAAGATCTTTCCAATCCCTTTCTTTCTTCATGAGTTTGTTTATGTGAACCCAACATATACGTGCCCTCATAAGAGTAAGGTTTAACTTCTCTTTTTTCTTTCTGACAAATAGTAAATTCACTAAAAAATGTGGTGGAGAAATGACTCACAAATTCCAGTCTCATTTGGCAAGTACATTTTAGCCAGAAAGAGGTTTGGGGGTTTTGGGTTTTTGTTTTTTTTCTTTTTTGATGTAGAAATGTTTTGCTTTGACATTTTTCAAAATAAACCCTTTTGACCCTTCTTGTTGTATGGAGGATTTTCATGAAGTGTCCAAATTAAGAGAATAAAATGTTCTACTAAATTAAACTAATAAACTACCAAATGAAAAGAATGAATCAAAGTGAAACAGAATGCTGTTTTAAATCAGTGAAAATATTAAGCTGACCCAGTTTTATTTATATTTGGATTTTTTTCCTGAAAACTCTCCCAAGAGCCAATTACTTTTGACCCAAACTGCAAGTTTCTCCTGCTTTATTTTTTTTTCCTTCCTCTGCTTACAACCACCAAGGTCACAAACCTATTATGTTCAGCAAAAAAGCTCCTCTCAAATTATAGTCATGAACTCTTTGCTTTCTGARCTCTCCAAGGGAAGCCAGCTTGCTCACACCTACGTATTTTAACTTCTTTTCTGACTGACTTTGAAGGCAATAATGATAAAAAAAATTATAATAATTAAAAATTATTCCTGGTTATGGGTGCTGCCTTTAAATTAGTGGAGTTGTGGMTGTTTCTGGAATATTTTGGATGAGGCTTGGAGCAGCCTGATGGAGTGGAGGGTGTCCCACTGGTGGCAGGGGGTTGGACTTGAAARGTCCTTTCTACCCCAAACCCTTGAGGGATTCTAAGGTTTTTCTCCCTGGCCCCCTGCTTGCCCCAGGGCTGGTTTGGAGGCTGTTGGAGCATTTCACCCCCAACCTGCAGTGTGGAATTGTGGGCAGGTTTCCTCCAGGCTGGAGCCCCCAGAATTCCCCCCAAGCCCACCCAAACCCACGCCTGCTTTAAATCCCCCCCAGCCCATGGAAGGGGGGTGATGCCAGCCCTGCAGAGCCTCCTGTCACCCCAAATTTCCCCTCTAAACCTGATGCCTTTTGGGCTGCCTAAAAACAGAGGCCAGACAAAATTAAAGAATAAAAAGCWGTTCTATTTATTGAAGGCCTTCAGGTACATTTAGGGCAGACAAAGCCCCCAGGGGCTACACCCTAAAATGGACTCGCAGGTTTCACACTTTTAGAAGTTTGGTCCATTTGTATTTTGGGGGTGAATCTGCCAATTCCAGCTTCAGCTAATGAAGTCATTGACCCCAAGTTTGCTGCCCCAACTCCCTTTTGTTCCCATCTCTGGGGCCTGAGGCAGTGAGGTGCCCTTGATTGCCAGGCCTGGAGAGGAATTGTTGTGTCTGCCCATAGTGGCTAAAGGGTTAAAAGGCCAAACCTCCATCGTCTGGGTGAGCAGCACTGTAATATTTTCTCTATTCAGTCTTCTGTTGTATTTCTGATACGATTTTAATGGACTTTTTAAAATTTTGGAAGTGAGCAGCATTTCTCACAACCCTTTAGCCCCTCCCAAAGTTCTGTCCATCGGCTCCTTCTTCAGTGTCCAGGGGTGGAGATCACGGCCTTAAACCTGGATTGGAGGTCAGCTGCTGCCATGGCAACAACCCCACCCTCCCAAATGTTCCAAACCCAGGGCACCCCCTGATAACAACAAAGGGGGGTAAAACATAACTATAAACCTATAAAACTAGTTATAGTTATATACATAATCTATATTTTTATATATATATATATCTATATCGATATATATATCTATATCTATATAGGGAGATATCTATAGATATAGATAAATATAGATTATATCTATATACAGAGATATATAGATATAGATATAGATACATATAGAAATATATAAATATAGATTATTTATATAACTATAACTASTTATACAGATTTATATTTATGTTTCACCCCCTTGTGTTGTTGTCAGGGGGTGCCCTGGGTTTAGGACATTTGGGAGGGTGGGATTGTTACCATGGCAACAACAATAAAAATATATCTATATATATCTATGCATATAGATGTATATAGATACATTTTATGGATATATAATATAGATTACATATATAATATAGACTACATATATTATATATTATATATATTATATGATAATATAATATAACTATAATATATATAGTTATAAATATGTTATATATCTTTTTACTATATATTATAACTATATATATTATAGCTATAACATATATAATATATATTATGTAGATATTATAGTTATAATATATATAGCTATAATAGTTACATATAATAGTTATAAAATATATAGACWASTTATATATATAACTATATAAYTATAAATCCATAAATCTTCTCTTAACATATCCACAATTTTTGCCTTTTAATTGTGAGWTCCAACCATCACATTACTCATTTATCACACAAACTTTACATTAAGACATCTCAAAGGTTGCTCCATAACCTGGAGCTGCTGCTGTCGTCCCATGAAACATCAACCCCTGCTCAGAGCCAGCTCCAGGCCAACCCCCCCAGCATCTGCAGCTCTTTGAGGGAGGTTTAAGCTCTTTCCCCAAGTGCAAGGGCCCATCAGAAAACCYGGCCTTGCCATAATTTCCAGGAAGTCTTAAATTCTGCCCTCTGCAGAGATTTCCCAGGTCAGCCATACAAAGCCTGACCTGTGTGAATAATGGTTTCTGTGGTTTACAAGCAGCTCCTAAAAGCTTAATAATTAAGAAAGTGCTTGTGGCTCAGTCCAAATAATTCTGTTGATTTTTCTCAGCTAGTAAAAAATCTGAAGTGTTTCTTATCAAATCAAGACTTGTTTTGGTCTGTAGGGAATTTTTTTTTTCATTTCTATTCCCATTCTTTCAACTAAATTTAAAAGGTGAAAATTTAGAAGTGGCAATCAACTTGGAACTGGAAAATCATAGGCAGGAGAGGAACCAGCCTGGTGCCTAGGTTGGTGAAAAAGTTCAAGGGGCCTATTTTTACTCCCTCAAAATCGTTTCCTTTTGGAACAATTTGCAAAACCAGCCTGAACTTGTGCTATTTATGAATCTTCCAGAATGCTTCAGGGCAAAATGGCTTGTAGGTCTAGCCAAGGTAAGTCCAGGCTGCCTTTATTTCTCTTTTCAGTCTCCAGGTTTCAGCAAACCCAGTGTGGAAGGGTGTCTGTGACTGCTGTGACACCCRTTTTTTGGGTGAATTTTCCAGCCTTTCCTGTTTTTCTGGCTAGGTTGGCAGGAGAAGAGCATTCTGCTGGGGCTGGGAATCTGAAAACAAGGGAAACTTTTACTGGTGGCTCRGAGCATCCAAAAAAAATCRTTTGTGTCGTGATTTGGAGCCCAGAGGTGTGTTTAGTAACAGGCAGCTCAATGGGTGCATTCATCTGGGAGCCCAAAGCCCTGGGCAGGGGAGGAATCTGGCACTCTCAGAGGGGAGGTGGAGGTGGCACAGCTAAGGAAGTGCCCTGGTCTCACTCCTGCTTTGGTGAAATATATTACTTAAATTGCTTTTCTCTGAGTTTAAGGTCCCTTGGAGCAGCCTGGGAGGAGGGAAATTGAGCCAGACCCTGCCAGGTACCCAGGGAGAGAGCACAGGAATCCCTGGGCTGTGCAAGGAAAGCAAAATAGGGTTAAATCTGGCTTAAATCTAAAAATAGATTAAATCTAAATCTATATTTATAATTTATAAATCTAAAAATAAAAATCTGGGTTAAATCCGGATCAGCTGTGAGCTAGAGGAGCTGTTTTACCTCTCTGTTTGTGTGGAGATGTGCCAGGCTGCCTCGTGCCATCCACAGGCATTGCTGCAGGTTGGAAATGTGCAGGGAAAGTGGGCAGCCACATGGACATTTGGTCATCTTTCCTGAAAATTCATGTTTSTAACCCTCGCTGTAGGGTTCCTTTTCCAAGGGATGGAGGGACAGGACACAGGGAATGGCTTCCACTGCCAGAGGGCAGGGCTGGATGGGATAYTGGAAGGAATTCTTCTCTGTGAGGGTGGGCAGGCCCTGGCACAGGGTGCCCAGAGCAGCTGGGGCTGCCCCTGGATCCCTGGCAGTGCCCAAGGCCAGSCTGGGCAAAGCTTGGTCTTGTATTKKCTGGGATCCCTGGATGAGGGAAGGAATGATGAATCTGACTCCATGTTCTCAGAAGGCTAATTTATTMTTTTATRATACTATATTATATTAAAGAATATTAAACTAAACTATACTAAAGAATACAGAAAGGATACTTAYACAATGCTAAAAAGATAATAATGAAGACTCGTAACTCTCTCTAGAGTCCTGACACAGCTTGGCCCTGATTGGCCAATGAGTCAAAACAATTCACRTGAAACCAATCAAACAATCACCTGTGGGYAAACAAYCTCCAACCACATTCCAAAGGAGCAAAACACAGGAGAAGCAAATGAGATAAGAATTGTTTTCCTTTTTCTATGAGCTTCTCAGCTTCCCAGGAGAAGAATCCTGGGCAAAGGGGATTTTTCCAGAAAATATGACTGCCACATCTTGGAGCAGCCTGGGACGGTGGAAGGTGTCCCTGCCCATGGCAGCAGGGGATGGGATGAGTTTAAGGTCCCTCCAACCCAAATCATTCCGTGATAATAAGGGCAGGATTTTAATTTGGGCTCAACTAGAGATGGAACAACACCTGATTGTTAGAAGCCAGCTGGAGAGAAGTCCAGTACAGAGCAGCCTCCAGGTGAGATTACCTGCAAGGCAAAGTCTTCCCAATGTTCATCTCCTTGGCTGGAGTCAGGTGAAGGGAGAGCTGGACCCCTCCAACCCCCTGAGAGGAGCACTGGCTTTATTTCAGCTGAATTTAAACTGAATTATCACCAGCCTCGTGTTAACCTCACTCAGAACATGTTCTGTCTGTTCTGACCCTACCCCAGAATGTGCCAGCTTTGATTTATAATTATTTGTCTTTTTACCAGCCTAAAAATAAAAGAGGGAGGTGACTTGGGAAAGCACCAGGTGCCTTTGGCACTGAATGGAACCATGGAAGATCTGCTGTGGGATTTTCCTTTAGACCCACTGGGTTCTGCAGCTCAGCTAAAGCTGCAGCTGCAGGCATGAAGGGATTYATCTGGAGATGGGAACAATTTGCCATTCAAGCATTCAAGGGAGGGGGAAGACAAGATGAGAGAGATCCTGAGGGGAGAAGGGGGAGAAATTATTTTCAAATGGAAGTTTTCTGTTAGAAATGTCCAAACTGGATACTTCTCCTCTTGCAAGGTTCTGGCATATCCTTTTCAAAAGGAAGCCTGAAACCTTTTAAAGAGAAATATCAAAGGAAACACTTCTTTTCTTTCAGTGACATTTTTCACAAAACTGAAATATATTCCTTGACAGACCACAGAGTGATCCAGATCCTCCATCCAAATGCAAATGGACGTTTAGGAGCACTTACCAACATATCAAAGAGCTCTAGGCCAGACCTTTCTTTTTACTTCCACTGCAGCTGCTGCCATTCCTGTCAGGAATTGTGAAAACAGAGCAGGGAAAATGACTCCTGGAGTGGTTTTTCTGGTGCTAATGCTTTGGCAGAGCTGCTCTACCTTCCCTTTTCTGAGTTTATTTGCTGGCTAAAATGGCTGGGCTCAAGAAAGGCTCTGGCTTTTTCTTTTGGGAGCCTTTGGGAAATTTTCTCTGAGAGTGTTGAGGTGAACTGTCAGGTTCACACTGCACCATTGCCAATCCCATATCCCAGTGAGAGGAACAGCAGATTTATCTTTACAAACAAGCTGTGGGTCTGCTGGGCAAAGGGATTTTTACTGGTGGCTCRAAGCATCCAAAAAAAATCATTTGTGTCGTGATTTGGAGCTGGGAGAGAAAAGAAACAGTGGGAAGGATTCCACTGATTGATGAATGGAAAAAGATATTTGCTTTTATAAATAAACTGTARGTTTGRGGAAAAATTAAATTAGACATTGAGAGATGAAAGAAACAATGGGGAAGAAAAACMCCTAAATTCCATAAGAATTAAAACTTAAAAGGGAGGGTTATACATGAGAGGGGAATCTTTGGTATCAGGTGTTTTGGGAAGTCTGAASCTCTCAAGTACCTCAGAAATGGGGAAAGCAAGAAGGGAAATGGGGATAAAAAGGAGGCTGCATCCTCCAAATATTGGAGAGACCCCAGGGAAATGCCCATGGTCTCTCCCTTTATTGGAATAAAGCCAAAGGACTCCTCTGTCTCCTTTTTGGACATAAACCTCTGGTGTTTGTGGATTAATTTTCCTAACACCAGCAAAACCAAGCCCACATCAGGACGGAAAAGGACAAGCAAAGTGACAGCAAAATGTCCCAGTGGTGCCAAATTGCTGGAAGGGGGTTCAGGAATGCTGTCCTGGAGGAGGAGATGGGGGAGACGCACCCAGGCTGCCAGTGCCATCCACAGGCATTGCTGCAGGTTGGGAATGTGCAGGAAAAATGGGCAGCAAAGTGAATATTTGGTCATCTTTCCTGAAAATTCATGGAAATACTACTGTGCTCTCTTAACCCCCCTCTTAACTCCCAGTATTTGTCAGAGGGATGCTGTGACTTGGAAATAAATGAAGCAGAAGCTTAAAGGGTTTATTCTGGGTGACTCCAAGTGTACTTGAGGCTGTAACAGGGAAGGTTTGTGCTGAGCTGGAATGGGAGCAGCCTAAATCCTCTCTCAGCACACCTGTAGGGAGACACCAGCAATAAAATATCCTTTTTTCCTTCCCAGGGATTGCCTTCTGCAAGTCCTTGTCAGCCACATTTGTCCCATTCTGAGCTCAAGCTGATGCTGCATTATCTTTGCTGTGTTTGATAAGGATTAAACCGAGGTTGTCCTGAAAATCATGGAGATTGTCGGAACACCCATTTCTTGCTAATTTTACCATTTCACATAAATGAGATTAGAAAGACCAGAAAATGGTTCTCTTTTAGGGGAGGAAAATCCAGTCAGGAATTTCTGTCAAGCCTTATTTGCTATAATTTGCCCGACTCTGTTCCTGATGTTTTTACCAAGTCCCAAAAGGGGACCTGGGTTTACTGAGGACYTTTTCCAGAGTGTGGAATTTCCTTTGTTTTATGTGTGTGTGTCTATATATAAACATATATGTGTGTTTGTATATATATTTTGTTTATTATTGAGTGTGTTGCTGGATGTCAAACCCACATCATTTTTCCCCCTCCTAATGCCATATCTCTGGAGTCCTGATTTTTTGAGCTATTCCAAGAATGCTGTTGATGTCTGTGCTGTGGATGGATGGAAAACTCCTGTCAATGGCCTTTGCAGCTCCTCGGTGGTGGCTGTAACATTTATATATGTTTATATATGATATTTATATATATACATATAAAAATATTACATATATATACATAAAATATATACATAAAAATATTAGAAATCTAAATATATATGTATACACATACATTAAAATATATAAAAATATATTACATACATATATTTATATATATACATACATAAATATGTACATACACATCAAAAATATATATACATAAAAATATTACATATATAAAATACTTTTATGTATATATACATAAAATATTATATATTAATTAATATATAAATATGTCTATATAATATTTTATATATTATATATATTATCTATTATATGTAAGTATATATTTATAAATATATATATTTTATATGTTATAAATATATTTTTGTATATTTATTTTACATCTATTTTTTATATATGATAAATGTATTTTTATATATTTATAAATACATAAATATATATTTATAAATATATAAAAAGATATGTTATGTATGATAAATATATTTTTATATATTTATTTTACATCTATTTATATATATTATGAATTTGTTTTTATATATTTATTAACATATATATCTTTTATAAATCTATTTAAATATCTTTCTAAATATATATATGTTTTATATTTATATTCATCATTTATATTATATATTGTATTTTATATATTTATATATGACATATATGTTTCTATATAATATTTAAATAATATTTATATAATATGTATGTAATATAAGAGCCCTTAGCAGCTCATATCAAAGGATGGGAGCATCCAAAGAAAGACCCAATCCTCACCTGGGTGTGTCCACGAGGAATAATTCTCGCAGGAGAGGAGAAGGAGATGCTGGGCAGGAGACCTTAAATCCACACCAGCTCACAAAGCCTTGCTCARTATGTGAGAATCATTCCTGGGACAAGTTTCCAAATTGTTTAAGAATCTAAGCCCTAAATCCCGTCAGGATTAAAGGCTCTGAGGCATTTGGGGAAATGTTACCCTTTGGGAGCCAAAAGGAGCCATGATTTCAGGCTGCATCCTCCAGCCTCAGCAAAGGATTCCCTCTGTCATCATYGCAGCCAAGTGTCTGCTCTGGGCACTGGAATCCTTTGCCTTTTCCATTCCTCTCTGTCTAAAGCTSTATCTCCCCAGCAATGATCCATTACGTGGGAATTCTCTTCCCAGGAGGAGTTCTGATGCCAGAAAACAGAATATTTCTGCCTTTTCTCTCTTCATTTTTTCARCAAAGCTCTGAAAAACTTGAAAGAAGAAGAGGGGGAAAATGTTAAACTTTGCCATGGGACATAATTTCCTGAGTGGGCTGGGRGTGTTGGATGGATCCAGAGCTGGGGTTAAACTTTCCCACTTTTCCAGGAGTTTGGGACCAGGATGTACTCAGGGAACRTGAGAAACCTGGGATGGTGGAAGGTGTCCCTGCCTGGGCAGGGGCTGGGTGCTGGAGGATCTGTAAGGTCCCTTCCAACCCAAACCATTCTGAGGTTCTGGGATTCTGGAATTCTGGGACTCTGGGGTTCTGGAACTCTGGGACTCGAGTTCTGGAATTCTGGGACTCTGTGATTCTGGGACTCTGGGGTTCTGGGACACAGATTCTGGGATTCTGGGGTTCTGGGGTTCTGAGACACAGATTCTGGGATTCTGAGGTTCTGGGACACAGATTCTGGGATTCTGGGACTCTGGGATTCTGGGATTCTGGACTCTGGAGTTCTGGGATTCTGGGATTTTGGGGTTCTGGGATTCTGGAACTCTGGGGTTCTCAGGTTCTGGGGCTCTGGGATTCTGGGATTCGGGGTTCTGGGATYCTGTGATTCTRGGACATGGATTCTGGGGTTCTCATGTTCTGGAAGTCTGGGTTTCTGAGACTCTGGGGTTCTGGGGTTCTGGGGTTCTGGGAYCCTGGGATTCTGGGATTCTGAGACACAGATTCTGGGATTCTAGGGTTCTGGGACTCAGATTCTGGGATTCTGGGGTTTTGGGACACAGGTTCTGTGACTCTGGGATTCTGGGACACAGATTCCAGGGTTCTGGGACTCTATGGAATTATTTTGGTGTGTAGATCAGGTCAGCACAGCTGCCTGGTTCTCAGGTTTTGGGTTGGGACAGCAGGAGCAGCTCATATCCCCCAGAGAGCCACCCAGGACATCCCAACCCCTGATGCCACTTCATGGAAGGGCCAGGAGGTGCTCCTGCCCCAAAAACCCACCCAGGAGACACTGGGACATGACCAGAAGCCTGGAAAGCCTCTTTTCCCAGCTCCACCAAGCTCTGATGGTAAGGAGGATCAGCTTTTATCTCTGGGGGTATTAACACCACTATAAACTCCCTAACCCTGGAGTTCCCATAAAAGCTGAGAGGTGGGACTCCTGAGAAATGGACACTTCCCAGCTCTGGAAGGAGTGCAGAGGGGGGTTTGTAACAGCTACAACTGTAATTTAAAGAGAGAAAGAGTGGTATTCCAACTATTTTGTCTTTAAAAGGAAATAGTGAATAACTTATGGATAAGACATTAACCCAGGCCTCGACCACGGCTTGTTAAAGAGCCCTCGGYGCTGTTTGCAAGAGGGAAGGTGGAGGGTGTTAGTCTTGGATTCCTGCCTGAATTCCAGCTTAAGGAAATGCATCCCAACTACCTAAAGTCCCACCTGCRTTTTTACTGGGTCTGTATTCCCAACCATGGATCAATAAGTCTGAATTTCTCTGCCCTTCACCAGTGAGAAACTAGCTAAAGCTGCAGGATGAGGCAGGCTCAGCAGGGAATCTGGCATTCCTCCTGCAAAACCCTTGCTTTTGGGGCAGGATTTATGGTTTTTATCCCAAACCTTTATCTTTAGGYTTGTTCGCAGGTGGAACAGGTCTGGTGGTGGAAACCTGGGATGATTAATTATCAGAAATAGAGGGGGAAAGGGACCAGCAGGGCTGGGGGGATCCAGCATCCCCACTGCAGTCACATCCCAGAATGGCTCCTCATGCAGAAAATTCTCTTGGACCCTCACATCTACTCAAGACTGGCCTCGCTGCCAAATCAGTTTTTAATTCTCCTTCCAGAGGTTGTTACCACTGGCAGCTCATCATTTTAATGGGGTAAATATCCATCCTGCAGCAGGACCCAGCGTGGCACAGCCGCTGCTGCATTCCAGCCCAAAGGTGGCCACACTGCACCCACAGAATAAAGTGATCCCTGTAAAACAAGTTTAAAACAGTCCTTCTGGATGGAAAATGGGGATATGTGAAGACATTTATTTTATCTTTCTTTGGTTTTAAAGATCACATGTTACCAGTGTGCGAAAAGGCWTCATTTTTCTTCCCTGGAGTTATTTATGATCCTAATCCTGCTCCACCCTGCATGTTACAGATTGTGAGGCTTTTCAGTGAAACCATTATTGCTTTAAAAAGCAGATCAAATCCCATTTTCCCACCCTTTTTTTCCACCTCATCCTCTCTGTACCCCAGCACGGGCACATTTTAATGGCAGGAATCAGTTTACCTTCACAGCCATTCCCACAAATACAGCTCAGGTTCCAGAGCGTGCAGGGAACTGTAAATTCGAGGGACACTTTGTATTTGGATATAAATATTTTTCACACCTTGGGAAAGCATGTTTCACCTTGTTTTTGTGAGCAATGACGTGCTGTGCTTTGCTATCCCAGTTTTGCATTTCAAAGCCACTCCCCATGTTCCCAAATGCTCAGGGGGGTGGTGCTGCTGCCCTCCTGGCTTTGCAAATGACAATCCCAATGTGAAATGAGGTTAGGAAGGAGCTGGTTATGCCCCTGGCACACGGAACAGTGGGGTTAGGAGGAATATTTATTGTTTGATGGGGCAAATTAACTGAAATATTTATTATTTCAGTTATAGAACTGAAATATATAAATA
>JACDOX010000090.1:1340775-1353787 GCA_014549065.1 Cardinalis cardinalis | reverse complement strand
AGGAAAAGGAAAAGGAAAAGGAAAAGGAAAAGGAAAAGGAAAAGGAAAAGGAAAAGGAAAAGGAAAAGGAAAAGGAAAAGGAAAAGGAAAAGGAATGGAATTGTGGGGACTTGCTTATGCTGGAGACAGAATTTCTACAATACAGAGGAGCTTAATTGCTTTAAAATTCTGTGCTTCCCATTTTCTTCATGGTGCCAGGTCCTTGCCCCTGAGGACATGGTCTAAGRACTGAAAGGAGATGTGCCATCAGATGTGTCATCACTTCTCACTTCCCTTCTCTTCCTCAAAAGCAGAAAAATATTTAAATGAAAAATTAAATTAATTAAATTWAAAATAAATGTTAAATTAAATTTAAAGCAATTTTTAAAATTCATTCCTTTTCAAAAAACTACACACTTCAGGCAGTTTGATACACCCAGAAAAGCTCACTGTGAACAGCAGAACAGGGATYTTCCTTTCCTCTCCCATCTCCCGTCAGCCCCTCCAGGGATGGAGCAGAGCAGGCACCAACTCCCCGAGGGGCTCTGGCTGCCCTGTGCTGCTCCAGGGGCTGCAGCAGCCAAACCCACCAGGATTCAGGTGGGATAACATCTGCTTTGCATTAGCATCTCCCTCTTGAGGTTTCTCGTGTTTTTATTCTTTCTCCTCATTTCCTTTTCTCTCTCCTCACTCTTTTTCTCTTTCCTTTGGGAGAAAGCAGCTCAGCCCAGGTTCTCCCTGTCTTTCAGTGTCCCTTTTCCCCCGYGTTTGTTTTTCCAGCTAATATATCCTCACCTCCAGAGGAAGTGCTGGGGTTAATGGGCAGCTTGGGACAGCTGTGATCAAGGCCATTCCTTGCCTTGGTGACCCTGCACGACCCCAAGTACAACCCCAAACCCCAGACCTCACCTCCTGAATCCTGGGGGTGTCTGAAGATGGATGGAGAAGTTGCCTTTCATCTCCCTAATTTCACAAAACATCCAGCACTGGGATATTGGGGTTTTTATGCCCCAATTCCCTGAGATTCCTTTAAGATGCCCAGATAGGCCAGGCTTTGATAGACTCAGCCTGCTCCTCATCCTCCTGCTGCTTCTGTCCCTCCATCCCTGGGCCAGATGTCCTTCCCTGCTTCTCCTGCCTGGCTTTCCACAGCTGGGGCAGCACATGGAGAGCACAGAGATCCTTAATTGGCTCTGTCAGGATGATTCTCTGCAGTGAGCACCATTTGGAGATGTGTTTATACTCTCCAGAGCCTGGGTGCTGCCCTTTGAAAACATTCTCAGTGACAGAGCTGCAGAAAAGGCCCACAGCACACAGTTTGTGTGGTGGGGAGGGATAYATTTTGGGTTATTTTCTCCTCTCTGAACACTCCAAAGGCTTTGATTCAGCCTCAGTGGAAGCTTCCAGCTTTGCTTGGAGGCTGTATTGAGCTGGGAGGTGCCGAGGTCCCTGCKCAACATTGAGACTCTGCTCAAGGGCTGACAAAATGTGCAGTTTTAAAAGTGAAAATAGCAATTAAATACTGAAATGGGGGACAGTGTGTTTAGCCAGCTCTGACTGTGCCCAATGCTTCAGTCACCTGAAAATGTCTCAGATGCTCTGATGAATCCCTGTGGTCTCTATTTTTTAATTTAGAGCAAAAAGCAGCTGTTACTGCAAATAATTGCCTTTACATCTCAGTTGCACGCAGTGTTGTTCCCTTCACAACTCCAAAACATTGTTCCTTGAGGACTTATATTTCCAGAGCTGTCAATCCAACACCTTTCACCAGCACTAAATTCATTTACAAGTGGGGGGAAAATAAAGAAACCTTTAAAAAATAATCACAGCACATTAAAAAACCATTTGGGAGCCCATCCACCTCCCAGGCTTGCTTGGCTGAACTTGATATTAATTAGGCTAAATCCAAAGGCAGCACCTTCCCCAGGAGTTGGCTGGAAAGCTCTCACCACTCACCCCATGGCTGCAATTTCCAAGGGTTTTTACCTAGTTAGGGATTATAATCTTTAACAGCTGCCTGATTTACTCAGCTCATTCCCTCGGAGATGCCGACGCCGTCTCGCTCCTCCTGCCATCACTTCTCTGAGATTTCTGCATTTATAGCAGTGAAAGTATGTGATGGAGACCTCCAAAAAGATAAAATCCTCTGGTCAATGAGAGGTGGGGGTTTGCTTGCCATAAATCCACGAGCTCTGCGTGCCAGATTAGTGTTGGACAGACGAACTTGGCGCTGACCGTGTTGGATAATTAGAAAAAAAATATTAAAAAAAAAGAAAAGAAAAGAAATAAACCCAAAGCAGCAGAAATGCTTGTGGGAACGTGTCAGTTTGCTGGCTGGGAGGACAGCAGGGGAAGTTTAGTCTGCTGCAAGGGCCGGGGGGTCGGCACTGCTGGGCCTTGGCATCCCTTCCAGCTGCTCCCACCCCGAGCTGGGGCTCGTCTCCATCCCAAGCTCTCCAGGCTTCCTCTGCCYGCCTGACCAGCGTTCAGACCATCCTCAGAGGTTCCACAGCGAGGAGAAGCCTCTCCTGCCCGAGGAGCAGCGTTTGTGCCGGGCTCAGGAGGAACCAGCCGWGGCTGTGTCATCACCGAGGGGCTGATGAGGGAACAGGGAGAGGGGCTGGGGTCTCACATCCTGGCCCCACTCAGCATTCTGCTTCAAGCTCAAGTGAACATTCCCCTTTTCCCAGGCACAGCAGAGCCCTTCCCAGTTTCTTTCTTCTCCCAGGAGAGGCTTTCTGCAGGACATGTGTTATCAATTAGCTCCGTTCGTTCAACGTACGTCTGGTTTTGCTTTTGTCTCCTGGCAAAGCCCAGTAATTATAATTATTATTAATAGTGATGGCAGTAATATATATTTATGTGTGTGTGTGTGTGTATGTATGTAGGGATATAAAAATAGCAAGGCAACRTCCCAGCCCCAGGGAGCTGATGCACAGCCACGTCGAAGCCCTGGACAAAACACCAGAKGAGGCAGGGGCATTTCCCTCCCCTCCATAATTCCTCTCCCTTACTCCAGGTAATCCCTTTTCTACAAAAATTTTTTAAGCTTTTTGGGTTTCAGCATAGGACAAATGTAAACCAGCAGATTTGCAGGCAGTCCCAGAGTGAGTTTTAGCTCCCTAAAGGCATTTGGGGTGCTCTGCCCAAGCCATCTTCAGCTCTGCAGCTGAGCCAGGGATGGATTTGGACCAAAATGGGGATTCCTAGACAGGATTCCTTGGCCTGAGGGGATGGGTCTCATGCCTCTTGCTCCAGCAGATCATCCTAACCTTCCCTTCCCTGCAGGTGAAGGCACAGCAGTGTCCCCTGARGGGAAAAGCAGCCAGGTCAGTCTTTTATTGGGTACTGGAGAATCCAAACACGACAAATTCGCAGTGAAGGGAAGAAACAATAAAACCTTTTCGTGCTGGAAAATGAGGAATCCAGAGAAACGTTGAATGCAGCATCTCATGACAGTGGGAAAAGCCAGCTCTTCTTCTCAGACAGAAAATCTGATGCTCCACATCATTCCTCCTGCACTAGGAGCCTGTTCCTGTGCCCTGAGGCTTGAAAAAGGTGCAGGACAAAACCTGTGTCACCCACCTGTAGCCCCACTAAACCAGCACCTGTTTTTCCTGCCTAAACACCCCCCTTCCCTTCCACAGGGTGTTTCTGGCCTGGATGCTGGGTTTATTTCTTCCTCACCAGCAAAATATATATATTTTTATATATATATATATGTATATGTATATCTATGTATTTATTTTTATAATAAATAAAATGTTTAAATAATAAAAACTGTTATGAATTTTTAAATCTTACATATTATAACTAATAATATTAGAATAATAATATATTATTAATTATTAATAATAACATATTATTAATTATATAATATATTTTTATCTTTTATATAGAATTTTTATATCTAAAATATTTTTACATATATAATTTATATTTACCTGGTCTATGTATATATAAATACACTAGGTAAATATAAATTATATATATAAATATTTTCTTTTATAAATATTTTATTATATATCTAAATAATATATATAATATATTATTTATTATTATTAATACAATATTATTAATTATATAATATGTTTTCATATTTTATATAGAATTTTATATATATAATACTTTTAGATATATATAATTTATATTTACCTGGTGTGTGTATATATATATATATATACCAGGTAAATACTTGGGGATTATGTGGGGTTTTTGCCTCTCTGGGTGATCTTTAAGGGCACCTGGTTAAAAGTGTGGAGCTGTCACCTGGAGGAGCAAGGTGATAGTTTTAACTTAATTTTCTGCTCCTGAACAGATACTTGAGGCAAAAGTTATGGCTGTAACAGGTGGGAATTTCCCTCCTTGCTCCCAATAAAGCCATTTGCAGCTGTTGCCTTTGCAGTGTGGGATATATTTGGGGTGAAAGTGAAAACTTTATTGTGAGGGGAGGCTCCCTGTAGGAGCTGCTGAGGGGGAAGGTCCTCAGCCGTGTCTGTTTCTTTAGGATTCAACATTACAGAGAAATTCTTCGCTGTGAGGGTGGGGAGGGCCTGGCACAGAGCAGCTGTGGCTGCCCCATCCCTGGAAGAGCCCAAGGCCAGGCTTGGAGCACCCTGGGATRGTGGAAGGTCCCTGTTTGTGGCAGAAGGGGATGGAAGGAGATGATCTCCATGGTCCCTTCCACACAGACTGTTCTGGGATTCTGTGATGATGGAAAGCAAACTGAGCTTTCCCCCAATAAAACACACGAAATTTGCCAAATCATTACAACATAAGGGGRAAATAAATTGTGTTTGCTGGGGGAAAATAAAATCCCAGGCAACCTGCTGAGAGCTGGGGGGTGACATCAGGCATCCCTGAGCTGACACAGCCCAGGAGCAGGAAGGGCTTTATCTCAGCATTGGCCCCAGCACAACAGGGCAGAGAGAGGGCTCTGACTCAGGGAGGGTGTGCTGAGGATTTTAGGAGGAGCACACAGACAGGGTTGTTCAGGATATGAGAGTGCTGTTCCAGTTTACATCAATCATTTTAACTCTGTATTCCTGTCACTCTGACAAAAGAACATCCTGATTCAAGCTAAGGCAACCCAGCCTCCTTCAATGAGCATCCTCAGCTCCCTTGGGGCTCACAGGAACTGATTCACCACAGAGCTCCTTCARGTTGGGTTCCCTTTTTAACAATAACCAGTCCTGTAGCAGAACCAGATCAGAATAAACCTGTTGGGCTTATAAAGGTGTTGGTTTTGATGCCTTAGGATTTYAGCTTTTMTATTTTTCATAYRTTTCAGGGCTGCATGAGATGGAAAATGRTGCTTGAGGGCTTGGCTGTTGGGTTAGAAAAGGTGCTCAGCATCCCTTTCCCTCTGGAAAGCCAAGCCCACAAAGCCTCAGCAATGACAATTCCCCCATRAAGGTGGCAGTGAAGGTGTGAGAAAGAAACAGAAGGGAAAGGAACAATTATGAAATTGTAATCATGCAGTTCTTCAGTGTATAACTAAAGCTTTTCTATTTTCCATCTATTTGTAACCCTGCAGTTCTTTAGTGTAGAACTCCAAACTCCACACACAGTGGGAGCTGCTGCTTCCCCATTTGGGCAGACACAACAATTCCTCTCCAGGCCTGGCAATCAAGGACACCTCACTGCCTCAGGCCCCAGAGATGGAAACAAAAGGGAGTTGGGGGCAGCAAACTTGGGGTCAATGACTTCATTAGCTGAAGCTGGAATTGGAAGATTATGGACCAAACTTMWAAAAGTGTGAAACCCGTGASCCATTGTCCATTTTAGGGTKGGTTTTGTCTGCCCTAAATGTACCTGAAGGCATTTCAATAAACAGAACTGCTTTTTATTCTCTTAATTTTGTCTGGCCTCTGTTTTTAGGAAAGCCCAAAAAGGCACCAGTTTTGTTCTTTAGGTGATGAGCTGACACTATCAAGGGGTCAGGCTCACAATAAYGCAAAGAATACCCTGCAGCCACCAACAAAACAACCCTTGCAGGAGCGTGTCCCCCCRGGGGTAACTTTAAATACAGATTTATTTCAGGTTTGCTACTGACGCACAAACAGCAGAGATCGATGTTCAGTATACATGGTATACACAAAGCAGCCAGAACCGTCGGCATCTCCGTCCTCCTGCTGCACCCTCAGCAGAAGAACCACACACGAGCAATCCCTCCCCTCCTCAGCAACCAGGCTGACAATTTCTCGGTGGCTTAGGAAGCAGCTGTGGGATGGCAGGACACCAAAGGGCAGCTCCTCGGAGCTCTGTCCCCAGAGGGAAGCGCAGCGGGCTCAGATATGCAGGAAAACCCCCAGAAAATGGGTGGTGTGTTCATGGGAATGGAGACCTGGAAGGGATTTCCTAGGAACATTAACTCCCGTTCCCTGCTGTGCAGAGCAACCACAACATCTGCTCCTGGCTCTGTGGAGCAGYGTGGAGACCTAAAACATGATTGTGTTGAAAGAGGCATCAGATGGATCCTCTAGGAGGATCCCCAGGGAGGAAGAGCCCACAAACATTGTCACAAGGAGCTTGTGGGCTGCTGCAAAGGCCTAAGAAGGGAACTCTCGTGCCACCTGTCCCATTTCTTGTCATTCTCAGCTTGCCCACAGCTGGAGACCTTCTGGAGCCACCCAAGGGGGCAACGGAGTTTCCTTGTTGGACCTCCAACAAGCATGGCAGGCTCTAAGCCTTTATTTGCTGAGATGGCATCTTCTGCCTACCCAAAATCTGTGTCTCACCCCTACAATACCTTCCTGCTGATCCCAGTGACTGCACAGCTTGACCCAGAAGCTTTGGCTTGCTCTCAGTCACAGCTCGTTGATTAAGAGGCACCTGCATCAGTGACAAAGCAAAAAATTCAATGGTGCCTTGATGATTTGATCTGAGCAAGAGACCTCAATGATAAATGGGGTTTGGGAGAGGTAAAAAAACCTCTGACCTCAACAGGAACAATGCTACAAAACCATCAGAGGTGCAGAATAACCCCAGAGGCAYAGAACAAGCCCAGAATAACTGGAGGGGCAATCTGGTTGTAGATGCTTTGCAGCAGCAAGAGGGTTGGCAGTCCCTCATTCCCTGCACGCCTGAACCCCGCTGAGCCCCTTTTTCCTCAGGAAAGCCAAAGACCCAAACTGATCTCCCTCAGCTCCAAAGGAATGCCAGGAAAGTGACCTSAGCTCTGATAGAACTCAGGATATCTCAGGGAGGCTTTACACAGAGGAAAAATACCCCAGCCTGGTTAAAGGCTGGAGGCTATGGGATGTCTGGGCATGACATCCTGGTCTCTTTGAGCATTGAGCACCATTTCCAGAGCAAAGCAAAGTCTCAGTGGCTGGGGGGGCTGTGTCTGACCCTGTGGGACTACAGCACAGCTGCTTGCTGCTTTTTTTGGAATGACAGCTCAAACCTCAGGTCCACTGTGATCCCTTTTAGCCCTGAAAAGCTTCAGGTGGACCAGGGTGTAAAGGAGCACCCGGATGTTCACACAGCCCCGTCCCAAAGCACCATAGGAAACCTCAGGCTGGTGAGATCCCCTGGGAATAACACCAGCCCTGCAATGCAAGGTTTACATCCATCAGGAGGGGAGGAAGGAGGTTAAAAAAATACAGAGTTAAGCACCATAAAATTTACACTGGTCAGGTCATAAACACGAGGAGAGAATGAAAATAAAGCCACCACCTTCCAGCCTGGCCCAGGGATGCTGCTGGGACAACAAAGTCCCCACCTGCAAGCCCTRGAGGCATCAGTCCCAGTGCCTCATCGCACCGGTGGTCGTTGCATTGGTAAATCCTTTTGGTCCCGTTTAGCATGAGTGTTGGGGGAGTCCAGGGAGAAGGGAGGTAGGGTTGGTCCTGGGAAGGTGGGGGGAGGCTTCATCTGTGCAATTTAGGGGCATCTCCCTGCCTGAACYGCCGATCCATCACAGGCAGGGATGATCCTCCTCGCTTCCATCTGTCCCCCCAGTTCCCAGCCTCCACCGGTGGTTTCYGTGTCGTTCAGTGGCTTCGAGGTAGATGTTCATTCCCGCTCTGTCTCCAAGCGACCTGGCTGGTAAAAGCCCTCTCTCCCAGGTGCACGGGGCTGTCCCCACACCCAGGTCCCTTTTYGTTCCCATTTTTTTYCTTTTTTCCCCCTTTTGCTATGTGCTATGGACATCTCCCCCACTCCCAACCTCTGGCACACRCCCTTCCTCGCAGGCACCCCTCGACCTGCTCAGCACGGCCTCAAGGTGCAGAAATCCAGCTCCTGCGGCTTYCTCCGAAAATTGCAACTCTCCCGAGGCAGCAGGCGCCCGCCGGGCACCACGCACTTCAACGCCCGTCTCTTGAAACCCCGACCACAGCTCTTGGAGCAGGAAGACCAGGGTCCAGCTTCCCAGGCCGGGCAGGGCTCCCCGCAGAGCCGGACGTCGGCGGGGCGCTGCGCGGCGTCGCACTCGGCGGCCGGCTGGCCGTAGGAGTCGCGGCAAGCCACGGAGCGCTTCTGCAAGCCATCACCACACGTGACAGAGCACGCCTCCCAGCCACCCACCGCCCACTTGTACGAGGGCCGCTTGTAGCTTGGCCTCCCRCCATCCAGGCGGTTGGACAGGCTGAGCACGCTGTTGTTGAGGTCCGGCGGGGTCTTTCCCTCCTTCTTGTAGGAGGACTTGTCCTCCTTGCTCTCCTTGGGGAGGTAGAAGGAGTAGCGCACGCGGGGAGGCGTCATCTTTCCCACAGAGAGCACCTCCAGAGTCAGGGGTTCCTGGATGGGCTTGAAGGCCTGGAGGCTCTCGACGGCGGTGCCGGTGCCGCTGTAGCGCAGGACGCTGCCCTTGACCATCAGGTCCCTCTCGACGGCCGAGACGATGAAGTGGCCGTTGAGCAGGTACTTGCCCTGCGCGTTCTTCAGAGCCAGGTAGTTGTCGTCGCTGACGAGGCCTTTGTAGCCCCGCTGCCGGATGTCGATGTTGGAGGCGCCCGCGGGGATGACCACCACGAAGTTGTAGCCGTGCCTGAAAGAGAAGARCGGGCAGGGCAGTGTAGCAGACCCCATAGAATTGTCTAAGACTCCGTGGAGGGCTGAGACTTAACAGTAGGAATTGCTGAGTCATGATGAGATAGCAAAATAAGCTCCTGTCTTCTGCCTCTCAGACCCCAGCTTATCTCCRTAACCCCAYAGGTCACTTTCCCCTAACCCCTACTATTGGACAAGTTTGGATCCCTCTGTACCCTATAAAAAGGGACTGGTTTAGCCCATTCGGGAGAAGAGCCATCACTGGAACCCTTCATAGCCCATTCGGGAGAAGAGCCATCACTGGAACCCTTCACAGACCCCTCAATAAAACCATCACTGTGGAACCACCAGGACCTCTCCTTCTCCTCTCTCTCATCTGCTTCTCCCCCGAGCCCTCCGGCGCCTTAGCAAACAAGCAAAGAGCTGAAATCATAGGAGAGCTGATAATTACCAAAGGGCTGAAATCCACTTAGCTTGCTTAAGGTAGCCACGGCTAAGAGTGGCCTGGGTATTCGGACACTCTGTCTCCAAGAGGGATTGAGCTCTCCGGTTAGGGCTCGGGAGCAGAACCTGCTCTGCCAGCTGGGGCACGGGGGAGACTTTAGGGCAGGACATCAGGCACAGGACACAGTGCACAGACCATGCCTCAGATGCAGAAGATATGGACACATGAAAGACAAACTGTCCAGAACCAGCGAAAAGTGAGAAAGCGCCAAACCTTTGCCCAAGATGCAGGAAAAAGAAAACACTATGCAAATCAATGTTATTTCAAATATGATATAGGTAGAAAACTTCTGTTGTGAAAAATGCTACCAGGGAGGGAAACCACCATGTAAAGAAACCGCCTCACTATGCAAATCAATGTTATCCCAAATATGATATATGTAGAAATCTTCTGTTGTGAAAAATGCTTCCCAGGGAGGGAAACCACCAGGTAAAGGTACAAGTATTAGTAATGATTCAATTACCCAAAATATCTCTGAAGACAGAACATTTGGGAAACGTCAATCAGATCCTATCTGTGACATGGTGCATGGTGCATTACTTCAGCCCTGAGATCCTCCCACCCCTACGTTTGTCTTCTTCCTGTGAGGATCAGTTTGAATTTCCTCRCTGCATTGAGTCTAGGCTGATGTCACCCAGTTACAGGAAGATGCTTCAGCCCCTCTGGCTCAACTCCATCTGGCACTCCCTCAGCAGAAGTCAACAGGACATTAAATGTGTTCTGCTGCTCCTTCAGAGCCAGCCCAGGTGACTGTACAGTGAAGTACACACRCACCAGCAGATTTGGCTCAGGATGGATATATCCTGTCACCATCTCCACAACCTTCCTGCATCCCCCACACCAAAACACAGAGCTGGAGTAAGAGAGGCACACATGATAATCAAACACTCACATGGGTTTGGTGAACAAGCCTGAGACCTTCTTGCAGCTCTTGTTGTCTCCTCCACAGACGCTGCATTTGTCAAACTTCTTCTTGGAGCCCAATTTCCCATCACAGCCTGCCTTGATGCATTTGCCCTGGACACAGACSGAGGTGGAGTCCGGAGAGCAAGGGGTGCCATCCACAACCTAAACCAGGTGAGAAAAACAAGCTGCTGCATTTCCCTTTCACACCTCCTGAGGYATCCCAGTGGTGCCCATCCCACCCCAATCCATCTGACAGGTCCTGAGGAGATGCCAGCAGGCACCATGTCRCTCTTTGCTCATGCTCTGCTTTGCAGGCAGGATTTTGGGGTCTCTGAGAAGAGATAGATGGGACTATATCTCTTTTCTGCTCCCATCCACAGAATTTCCTGCCCTTTCAATTGCAGGGAACAAGATGCACAGGGGACACTGCTAACACCATGCCATTCAGTCCCATGTCTGGATGTCCACCCTGCCCTGCCCGTTGCTTCCCCAGTACCCAAACTATCATCCTCCATCCCAGGACCACAGGAATTTGTCAGAGGCACCTTTACAAGAGGAAAAAATTACATCTTCCAGAGGAAGACCCTCCACGGACCAGCTCCAGCACCAAACTGATTCATACCACACGGGTGGCACCTCATCTAACACCATCCACCCACCAGACACTGAAAATCTATTCATCTCCAGGGCACTGGAGCCATCCCACAGTCCAAGCGCTGACCCTGGGGGTCTCTCACCAACCTTGGGTGCCAGCACGTAGAAGTAGCCGGTGCCGTTGGCCCGGCAGATGAGCTTGCACTTATCCCGGGGCGAGACACCGGAGTATTTGGGAACCCAGGAGACGGAGGCAGTCAGGCGGTTCGTGCTGTGACTGTAGCCATTGAAAGCCTCGCACTGCTCCTCACGGAAGCTCTTCCCTGGCACTGGAAAAAGTAGGGAGGTGGTGTTGGGCACCAGCCTGCACYTCCAGCTTTGGTTTTCTGGGGTGGTTACAGGCTGAGCCCCAGCCCTTACCTGCAGCAGCGCAGGGCTCCAGGTTGCAGGAGCGGTACTTGACSCGGATGCCCTCGCAGTAGGAGCCCCCGTTGGCCGGCACGGGGTCGCTGCACTCCCGYCTGGCCAGCTGCACCCCGCCACCACAGCTCCGGGAGCACGGCCCGTACGGCGCCCACCTGGCCCAGCCGCCGTCCACCTGCAGGGAGGGACAGCCTGAGGGGCTGCACACCCATCATCCCCACACCTGGAGCCATCCCTTCTCAAGGAAAATCTCCAATTGCTGCACACCCATCATCCCCACACCTGGAGCCATCCCTTCTCAAGGAAAATCTCCAACTGCTGCACACCCATCATCCTTCATTCCTTCACATCCATCACCCGCCATTCCTTCTCAAGGAACACCTCCAACTACTGCATACCCATCACCTCCACACTTGGAGTCATCCCTTCTCAAGGAAAATCTCCAACCACTGCACACCCATCGTCCTTCATTCCTTCACATCCATCACCTGCCATCCCTTCTCAAGGAAAACCTCCAACCACTGCACACCCATCATCCCCACACCTGGAGCCATCCCTTCTCAAGGAAAACCTCCAACCGCTGCACACCCATCATTATCCCCACACTTGGAGCCATCCCTACACAAGGAAAACCTCCAACCACCCACAAACAGAATCACAGAATCACAGAATCACCAGGCTGGAAGAGACCTCTAAGATCATCGAGTCCAACCTATGCCCTGACACCTCAACTAGACCATAGCACCAAGTGCCATGTCCAGTCTTTTTTTAAGCACATCCAGAGATGGTGATTCCACCACCTCCCTGGGAAGAGCATTCCAGTGCTTTATTATTCTTTCGGTGAAAAATTTCTTCCTAATATCCAACTTACACCTTCCCTGAGGTAGCTTGAGACTGTGTCCTCTGGTTCTGTCAGTGCTGCCCAGTGGGAGAGACCAACCCCACCTATCTACAGCCTCCCTTCAGGAAAGTGTAGGGAGCAGTAGGGTCACCTTCCTGGTGAGGAGATCTGAGGGGTGCATGCTGATCTCTTCTCTGTGGTGAGCAGTGAGAGGACCCAAGGGAGTGGTCTGAAGTCATGTCAGGGGAGGGTTAGGTTGGATATCAGGAAAAGGTTCTTCCCCCAGAGGGTGCTGSGGCACTGAACARGCTCCCAGGRAAGTGGTCACAGCCCCARGCCTGACAGAGCYCAAGAAGCATTKGGACAATCCYCTCAGGTGTGTGGTGTGACTCYTGGGAATGGTCCTGAGCGAGGCCAGTAGTTGGACTCAATGATCTTTATGGGTCCCTTCCAACCCAGAARATTCTGTGAAACTTGCYCAGGGCTGGCTGGAGCAGAGCAGCAGCCTCACTGCTTGAGAAATGCATGATCCCCAAGGGATCTCCTGCTCTTTCCACGTCAGTGTCCCCATGCTGGGTCTCCACCAGCAGGAGATGGGGGATATCTCTGCCAGCACCTGCTCAAAGTGACTCTGTGGGGTGCTTTTKGGGCTCCCAGCACAGGTACCCATCCTGTACTCACTGAGTGACCCTGATTTTGGGGTTCCCAGCAAAGGCACTCACTCTGTACTCACTGAGTGATCCTGTGGGGTGTTTTGTGTTCCCAGC
>JACDOX010000090.1:1302209-1316788 GCA_014549065.1 Cardinalis cardinalis | reverse complement strand
GGTAAATCCAAAGCCACCCTGGAGCCCCAGGTCCCTCGTGTCTGGCTCTTAGCCTTGCTTTAGGGTATTTTGCAGTGTCAGTGGGTAAATTCACTTAATCCCTTGAGAAAAGAAGCCAGTCCCTCCTATGCTCATCCGAAAGGCGACTGGAGTGGGATTAAAGGAGATGCAGTGTGATGCTGCCACTCAGCAGCTTTTCTTCTGGGATTTGTCCCCTGAGGGTGACCCAGAGCCTGCATCCTGTGTGGGGCAGGGGCTGGGGGAGCAGGCAGCCCCCCTAAATGTTCCTCTGGCTGGGGCACTCACCTCACACCAGGATATTCAACAGCTGCTGCGTTTCAGGGCTGCACAATGAAATGTGCTGGCTYCCACTGAAGCAGCTCCATGCTGGCTCCCAAAGTGCAGCACTCCTGCTCTGGGATGCTCTCAGCATGGGGTTTTATTCCATCTCTGCCTCTGCAGAGGTGGGAACAGTCTGGATGTGCCTCAGTCTCCCCTGCCTTGAACAGGGGTGATTGCTGCTTTTGTGGTTCAGCCCCGAATATCCAGCAAAGGGGGGAAGAGAAGGGGGGGAAATCATGTGGCAAACAGAGCAGGGATGGGCAGAGAGCTGGGCAGGCAGGAGGACAGCCAGGCACAGCAGCAGGCTGGCAAGGTGTGCCCTCTCCCCTGGCGTGCCCCCATTTCCCCTGGGGGGAGATTCCCTTTTTGGGAGGGAATTCTTGGCCCGGAGGAGGCTGGCAGGGCAGCCAGCAGCCCCTGGGCGCCCCAGCCAGGCAGGGAGCTCCCACGTGGAGCCCTGGGGGAAAGGACAACCTGAGATGTTTTTACCAGCAGATTTTTAAAAGCTGGGCAGCCTTTCCATCTAGCCCTGGATTTGCTCCCTTCCATCTGCCCGTGCTCCAGAATCTCAGCTTTTCTTTCTTCTGCAGAAGTGCTGGTTTTCAAAACCCAACCAAATCCAGCCAACAGACAATCCTGCAGCCCCAGGCTGGGCTGAACACTGCTCCCCACACCCTGGGGGGAGCCAGGTTGTGCTGGGCTGTTCTGTGGGTGCTCCCTGCTGTCCCTCTGTCCTGGGTGGGTCCAGCAGCATTAAAGCATTCTGTGCATACCACAATAATAGTGTCTGTGTAAGAGCAGTTTCACCCATCAAAATAATAATAATAATTAAAAATAAATGCCAGGCTTCAGCTTCTGAGTGGTTCCCATGAAAGGGAATRCAGGCAGAGACTTTGCAAGAGCCTGTATCAGAAAACTCAGTCCTTCAATGGGGGTAAACCAACCACTTCAGGTCCCCTTGCTCTGATTTGTAGTTTTTTTCCTGTCCCTCTGCCTGTGCTGTTTGCTGCTGGAGGGCAGTGCCTGGCTCAGGGCAGGGCTCTCCCAGACACTGAGATGCTGTGGCAGGAGGATCTCAGAGCTGCTGTGTGGCAGACAAAACTCATCCCTCCTCATTTTTAGGGGGAATTGGATATTGAGAGCAGAGGGAGCCCAGGATTGCAGCTGGGGGAAAAGGGGTAGGAGTTTTGTGGGGCATCACCCTCCACAATGCCTTATAGGGCAGTGAAGGGGCACTCCAGGACCCTCTCTGGTTCACACTGGTGTCCTCTCCCCTAGAGCAGTAAGAGGCTGATTTTCCAGCTGTGTTTACCAGACACCCTGCCAGATCTCCCAGGATGCTGATTGGAAATGGCAGGGAAGCTCCTTGTGCCTGCAGGGCTGCAGTGCCTGGCAAGAAGGCACAAACCAGTGTGTGTGCAGCCCTGGGCTCCTCACACCCTGCCCAAACCACTGCCCAGTGTGTTTGCAGCCCTGGGCTCCTCAAACTGAACCCAAAACACTGCCCTGCACCTGATCCCAATCCCCACATCCTCAGCCTTGGTGCTGGGAAGGAAGCCCTGGAGAAGGCAGCGTTCTCTCCTGGGTGGATGGTYGAGCCAGAGCCGGTTTGCAAAGGCAGAGGGAGGATGGGACCAGCAGGATTCAGCCCTTCCCCAGCCTGTTGTTGGCCAAAAGCACTCAGCTGGCCTCTCCTGAGCCCTGAGGATCTGTAATTTGCTTTTGGCCATGGCTTCAAGCCCTTGGCTAAGCCAAGGCAGTGCAGGTGGATGGCTGCTCTCCCCAGAGCAGTCAGGGTCCATTTGAAACCCAACCCATTCCTGCATGGGCCAGGGATGGGTATAAATAGACACCAGATGGTGGAACAAGTGGATTTGACCTTTTAGTCTTCACTAAATAGTTGTTTGTTGGGTTTGCTTTCCATCTTCCCTTTCCAGACACAGGGAAGGTGGACAGATGTTTTCCAAGTCCCTCTGTTCCTACTGCTGAAAGAGGTTTTTGGCTGGATGTAGCCCTGAGGATGTGAGGGCTGGTGTCCTGGGGGATTTGTGGTATGAACTGAGATCTCCCAGGTCAAATCTACTGCTATGGACAGAAACCTCTAATGGGTTAGAAAAGGACACAGATTTATTCTCTTGGAAATGAGGGATGATCCCAGGATGAGCAGCTCCAGCACAGAGCATCCTTCTATATCTTCTGGTGCCTAATTTTAAGAAGGCTTTGTGATATTTTTAGCAAAGTTCCCAATGGACTTTCCCCACGGGGCAAACGATTCCCCCAAGTTTCATGGAATTGAAATTGAAATTCGCCCCTTGTGGGGTTCTCTCCTCAATTTCTTGCCTCTGCAGTGACTTCTCTGTGACATGAGTTGCATGGATGTGAGTCATGGCGTGGAGATCTGGCCAGTCTAAATAAACCAGTCTATTCCCTGCTCCAGCAGCCTTGCTGGGGCCTGCCCTTGGATAATGAGCTGGGGAGGACTTGGGATATGTCTTGTTGAAACAAAACATCTGTTTACGTGGAGCTGCCAGTGGCAGGATAAAATGTGGCAGAATAATTTAAAATAGCCACAAGTGCCCTGGGCAAGTGGCTCTTGGTGCAGCAAATATGCTGTATCTCACTCAGCATCTCCCTCATTTGCTAAGAAAACAGCATTTTGTGTCTGAGAAAATGGCATTGTCCTGGCAGTACCGTGATGGATGAGCACGCAGAGTCAGCTTTGCTGAGGAAATGTATTTTGGGTGAAACTTGGCTATCAGAGAGGGCTCCCACCGAGTCCTTCCACTTTAATTAGGCTCTGGATTGAGACTGCAGGGTGTAATTTGTCTGGGGAGGAGAGAAGCCACTTTCTCTTTCCCAATACCATGTTGTGTAATAGCTGCATTTTTTACTCCTGACTCGGGGCTGTGAGTGGTGCCAAGCAGAGGAGGAATTTTGATGCTCTGATAAGATGTTTACATCAGCCTAAACATCGCTGGCGCTTTTGACATATTAAGTAATCCCTGGTCATCACCAGGCGGGAGATGCTGCTGGGCAAAGTCTTGGCTGTCAAAGTGTTTTAGTCCCAGTTCGTTGCTGGAGTCAAACCCTGTGAGCAGCACAGGCAGAAGTTTTACKGGGTGGTTTTGCTCCAGCAAGGTGTGTGTGAGTTGGTCCCTGCCCTGGGGCAGCGAGGGCAGGGTTAATGCTTTGGGAATATGCAGAGAACTCTCCAGAATGCTGAGGTTTTCCCTGAGGAATTTCTTCCAGAGGGGTTTAGGTGCAAAGGGTTCCTGGGAGAGGAGATGCATCGTTAGGAGGAGGGGATGCAGGGCTTGTCCACCAACACAAAGCATCACATACAGGAAAGGCAGCCCTGCGTCCATCAGCCCCTTCATAAATGAGGCTGATTCTTTCTTTTCAAACAAAAACAATTGCCCTGTAGCAGAGTTTTTACCCAGGCTCTGCCTGCCCATCTCTTCCCCCACAGAACCACATCCTGACCCTGATGTCCATGGCAGCTCGCATCTACAAGCATCCCAGCCTGAGGAACTCCATCAGCCTGGTGGTGGTGAAGGTGCTGGTGGTGGAGGAGGCAGCAGCAGGGCCCGAGGTGTCTGACAATGGTGGGCTCACCCTGCGCAACTTCTGCAGCTGGCAGCAGAGGTTCAACCCCCCGAGCGACCGGCACCCGGAGCACTACGACACCGCCATCCTCCTCACCAGACAGGTCAGCAGCCCGGGGTGTGCAGAAGGGAAAGGGCTCAAGGCATCCCTGGAGGGGGAGAAGGGGGTTGATCGTGGAGGTGGGTGCCCCACTGTGCAAAGAATGCAGCAAAGCAGTTTGGGGGGTGTCATTTGGGGTGCAGAGCTGTTGCAGGGCAAGCTGACTTGTACTGAACATTAATTCAGCTATGGATAAGGAATCCTGCCCAGCGCCATAAACCAGCCTCTGGGCTGACTGACAGAGRTTTCAATCAATAACAACTCTCCTAAAATGCAAGCCTTTGACTGGCTCAGAGTCCAGGGGGTGTAGAGATTAGACCAATGGCTGTTTAGAGCCGGGAGCTTTGAACTGCCTATAAAAGCAAGTCCAAACAATAAATCAGGCTGTTTGGCTGATGAACAGCTGAGGTCTGTCCTGTGTTCCATCTCAGACCTGTGAACATCACATCTTGTCACAGACCTGTGRCCRTGTTCRYAGGGGTCCRRGGAKGAGGGAAGAGACGARGATCTGACTCCATGTTTCAGAAGRCTTGATTTATTATTTTATTATATATATTACATTAAAACTATACTAAAAGAATAKAAGAAAGGGTTTCATCAGAAGGCTARCTAAGAATAGAATAGGAAGGAATKAATAACAAAGGTTTGTGGCTCTGACARAGAGTCTGAGCCAGCTGACTGTGATTGGCCATTAATTAGAAACAACCACATGAGCCCAATCCCAGATGCACCTGTTGCATYCCACAGCAGCAGATAACCATTGKTTACATTTTGTTCCTGAGGCCTCTCAGCTTCTCAGGAGGAAAAATCCTAAGGAAAGGATTTTTCATAAAACRTGTCTGTGACACAGACCAGCAGTGGGTTGCTCACAGAGATGTTGGGGCTGAGCGTGGGGCTCCCTCCCCCTGCTGACCTCTCCCCCTGCCTGGCACTTACAGGATTTCTGTGGCCACCAAAGCTGTGACACGCTGGGCGTGGCCGACATCGGCACCATGTGCGACCGCAACAAGAGCTGCTCCGTGATCGAGGACGAGGGCCTGCAGGCAGCCTACACCCTGGCTCATGAACTGGGTAACACGGGGTCCCTTCCCAAGGGGAGGTCTGCTTCTTCCACTCCTGCTGCTGGGAGGGGTCGTGGCACAGCCCAGCACCAGCATCTTCTAGCTGGGGCCCACCTACTGAGCCTTGTGGAGCTTCTGGCACTGACAGAAGGTGGTTTGCACCAGCAGACACACTAAGAAGTGCCCAAATTGGTGTAAATTGGTGCACCTGCACCAGTTCAGGAAGCATTTCTTCACTGGAAGGGTTGTTGAGCATTGGAAGGGGCTGCCCAGGGAGGTGGTGGAGTCCCCATCCCTGGAGCTGTTCAAGAAATGCCTGGAGCTGGCACTCGGTGCTCTGGGCTTGGTGAAAMGGTRGGCATCAGTCACAGGTTGGACTTGAGGATCCTGGAGGTCTTTTCCAACCCCAGTGATTGTATGATTTWCCTGTTGTGATGAGTTCAGGCATGGGATCAAGCACGTCTCTGCCTTGGWTTGCCATTCCTGCACTGAGAATTTTTGCCCAGAGATGCTGTGGCTGCCCCATCCCTGGGAACATTCAAAGTCAGGTTGGATGGGGCATGGAGCAGCCTGGTCTAGTGGAAGGTGTCCCTGTAAATGACAGGGAGTGGAGCCTTARTTCCCTTCCATTCCAAACCATTCTGAGTTTCTAAAAATTTGGGCTGCTTTGCCCTGCACAGCTGTACCACTGAGATAGACTAAGCAGGTTTTTATTCCTTCCGATTTATGGAAGCAAATAGCTTTGGCAGACACAGGAGCTGCTTGCTACCTTACAGATGGTGCCCCACACCATCTGCTGGGGAGCAGGGGCTGGGGAGCTCAGCTGTGCCATGCCCTCTGCTCCCCAGGCCACGTGCTCAGCATGCCCCACGACGACTCCAAGAACTGCGAGCGGCTCTTCGGGCCCCTGGGCGAGCACCACGTGATGGCCCCGCTCTTCATCCACCTCAACAAGAGCCAGCCCTGGTCCCCGTGCAGTGCCATGTACCTCACTGAGTTCCTGGATGGAGGGCATGGTAAGGCTCCAGTCCATGTATTTGTGGGATTCCCAGATGAAGGAAGGAATGATGAGTCTGACTCCATGTTCTTAGAAGGCTAATTTATTAGTTTTTGATACTAAATTCTATTAAAGAATAAATATTAAAGAACTTCTACACTATACAGGGGTAGCTTCTGGCACTTTACTATACTCCTACACTATACTACAGAATAGAGAAAGGATACTTACAGAAGGCTGAAAGATAATAATGAAATAATAATATTATTATTAACAATAATAATAATACAGGGGTAGCTTCTGGCACTATACTATACTTCTACACTATACTAAAGAATACAGAAAGGATACTTACAGAAGGCTAAAAGATAATAATGAAAACTCGTGACTCTTTCCAGRGTCCCAACACAGCTTGGCCCTGACTGGCCAATGAGTGAAAACAACTCACACCAGAAACCAATCAACCAACCACCTGTTGGATAAACAATCTCCAGCCACATTCCAAAGCAGCAAAACACAAGAGAAGCAAATGAGATAATATTGTTTTCCTTTTTCTSTGAGGCTTCTCAGCTTCCCAGGAGAAGAATCCTGGGCAAAGGAATTTTTCCAGAAAATATGACAGGGACACCAGTCAGCTACAGCATCTCTCCAAACAGCCTTTTCTTAGCTCAGGCTCTTTCMATAACAACTCTCCTAAAATACAAGTATTTGACTAGTTCAGAGTCTAGGGGGTGTAGAGATTAGMTCAATGGCTGTTTAGAACTAGGAGCTTTGAATTGGCTGCAAGAGCAAGCCCCAAGTAATAAACCGGGCTGTTTGGCTGATGAGCAGCCGAGGTCTGTCCTATGTTATGTCTCAGACACGTGAACACCACAGACCTGGGGGAGTGTGGGGTGAAGGGGGAGTCAAAAACCAGGCCATGGACAGAGGTGTGGGGGGCCCTGCTTGGTGCAGCCAGTGGCACCAAGCCCTGGGAGCTCCATCTCCAGCCTCACTGTGAGCCTTGCCCAGGTGACTGCCTGCTGGATGCCCCGGCCGAGCCCGTGTCCCTGCCTGCCGAGCTGCCCGGCCAGAGAGCCCTCTACAGCCTGGACCAGCAATGCCAGCAGATCTTTGGCAAGGACTTCCAGCACTGCCCCAACACCACGGAGGAGGACATTTGTGCCCAGCTGTGGTGCAGGACGGGCAGTGGGGAGCCCCTCTGCCACACCAAGAATGGCAGCTTGCCGTGGGCTGATGGAACCCCCTGCAAAGCCGAGGGGCTGTGCTGGGACGGGCGCTGTGTGCAGCAGGATGCCCTGAAACCCCAGGTAAGGGGACACTGGGGAATGGTGGTGTCCAGTGCACTCCAGGCACCCACCAAATCCTCCCTCTCACTCCCCTCCACAGCTGGACAGGGAAGGTTCATGAGCTGAGATAAACACTGTGAGAAGTTACTCACCAATCACCATCACAGGCAAAACAGGCTCAAGTTAGAGATGTTAATTGAATTTATTAGTAGCAAAATCATCACMATGACCTTAGAAACACTTTTCCCCCACACCTTCCTCCTTCCCAGTTCTCCTTTTTGTCTCCAGTGGGGCAGAGAGGCAAGGAATGGGGGTTGTGGTCAGCTCATCATGGGTTGTTCTTGCTGCTGCTCAGGGAGAGRASTCAGAGTTCTTCYCCTGCTCCATCATGGGGTCCCTCCCATGGGAGACAATTCTCCATTAATTTCTCCATGAGTCCTTCCCATGGACACATTCTCCACAAACTGCTGCAATGTGGGTCACTCTTCCACAGGGTCAGTCCTTCAGGACACAGAAGGAGCAGTCCTTCCTGCTCCACTGTGGGTCTTCCACAGGCTCCCAAGTCCTTCCAGCATGGGTTCCTCTCTCCACAGGTCCTGCCAGGATCCTGCACCAGCTCAGGTTTCCCACAGGGTCACAGCCTCTTTCAGGCATCCCCCTGCTCTGGYCTGGGTTCCTCCATGGGCTGAGGTGGATCTCTGCACCCCCATGCCCTCCACGGGCTGCAGGGGCAAAGCTGCCTCACCGTGGTCTTCCCCACGGAATTTTGGGGAAATCTCAGCTCCAGTACCTGGAGGAATCCTTGCCCTTTCCTCCTGCACTGCCCTGGGTGTCTGCAGAGCTGCTCCTCTTACATTCTCACTCCTCTTTTCTCTGCCTAATTACATTTGTCTAATAACTTTTTTTTTCTTCTTCTTAAATACATTATCCCCAAWGTCAACACCACATCTGCTGGGCTCAGCCTTGGCCAGTGGTGGGTCCATCCTRGAGCTGGAATTCACTCTGCTGGACACGGGGGGAGCTTCTGGCAGCTGCTCACAGAAGCCACCCCTGTATCCCCCTCCACAAAGCCAATACAGCTGGGCTGGGGCTTGACCCTTTGGGATTTCCAAATCTCTGACCCCACCCCTGCTGTCTCTTTGGTTTTGGATTGGGCTGATTTATTTCTGAATGTTTCTTCTTTGTTAATATTTATTACTGGCAAGTCCAGCCCTTAGACAAAAGTCTGCTACTGAGCCATGGGCTGGTCTGAACCAAAACAAGCAGTGTGGATCTGCAATTAAATCACGACTTTTTGCCCTGCTGAGGAAATCAGCAGCAGTTTCAGAGTCAGTCAGCAAAGAACTCAAAGCCCAGCTTAACTTGAAGCATGTGAACAGGCCAGTGGAAGTCAGTACTAACTGTGTGTGAAGTACGTGCCAGAGCGCTTTTCTGGATCGGGGCTGGGGGAGATTTTAGGGTTGCTCCAGCCCTGAGCTTGCCCTGGGAGGGATCTGCTGGGCATGGGCAGGCTCAGGGCTGGGCTCAGCAGCTTCTCCTGTATTGGAATAATACCAATATAGCCASACAGGATGTGCCTGGGCTTGTCTGGTTCTTGCTGCTTGACCAAAAGGTGGCAGCTGTGGTGATTTCACCCCAGAGACACCTTTGGCTAGCTGGATGTGTGGTGATTTCACCCCAGAGACACCTTTGGCTGGCTGGATGTGTGGTGATTTCACCCCAGAGACACCTTTGTCTAGCTGGATGCTGCAGCTGGGCACGTGGAGACAAGTCCAGACATGCAGGAGCTCAGTTCTGCCTTGGTGGAGAAGCTTTAAGGTGATGGTGAAGGAAAAGGAGTTGGTTCTGATGGAGGGTGTGACCATGTTCACAGGGGTCTGAGGCTGAGGGAAGAGATGAAGATCTGACTCCATGTTTCAGAAGGCTTGATTTATTATTTTATGATATATATTACATTAAAACTATACTAAAAGAATAGAAGAAGGGATTTCATCAGAAGGCTGGCTAAGAATAGAAAAAGAATGATAACAAAGGTTTGTGGCTCAGACAGAGAGTCTGAGCCAGCTGACTGTGATTGGCCATTAATGAGAAACAACCCCATAAGACCAATCCCAGATGCACCTGTTGCATTCTACAGCAGCAGATAACCATTGTTTACATTTTGTTCTTGAGGCCTCAGCTKCTCAGGAGAAAAAATCTTAAAGAAAAGATTTTTCATAAAATGTGTTTGTGACAGAGGGTTTGGATCCAGAGCTTYATTCTGGCCCACAGGCCTCTGAATGCAGCACCAGCTCCAGCAGAACTCCCTGAACCCGTGGTTGCTGTTCCTTTGAACCCCGGGGAGAGGGGCAGGGAAGGGGTAGGGAGCCACCAAGCAGGCTCGTGGGAGGAAGTCTTAAGGGACAAAGGACACCTGGATGGCCCAGTGCCCCCCAGGGGTAGAGGGCATCTTTGGAATTCTGCCAATCCCTCGAGCCCTTCTGGAATGCCAGGAGTGACAGACAGCACTGGGCAGGGTCAGGGTGGGGAAAGGAGAGGTGGCTGACACACCTGGGGATGAAATCTTCAGGGAGAAACCCRAGGTACCCGAGGCAACCCATGGCGTCTCACCACAGCACTGGTGCCCCTTGCAGGCGGCGCTGGACGGCGGCTGGGGCCCCTGGAGCGCGTGGGGCGCGTGCTCGCGGAGCTGCGGGGGAGGGATCCAGTTCTCCCACCGSCACTGCGACAGCCCCCGGCCCCGGCACGGCGGCAGCTACTGCCAGGGCCAGAGAGCCAAGTACCAGTCCTGCCACACCCAGGAGTGCCCGCCCGACGGTAAGGACGGCCGTGCCCCAGTGCTCCCACCCCTGCTGCTCCAGAGTGCGCTACAGGGGTTGCTCTGCTCTCCCCTGGGTATTCATATCTGGGGGGAGCAACAGCTTCCTGCTGGGGGCTGTGACCTTCTGTGAGTGATGGAAGGAGTGTGGGATCCCTCCTTCGTGACATTCCTCCTCTGCTTGCACCCTCACTGCGTGCTCTCCCTATCCTAACCTCACTCCCACATCTCTGTGATGGCAGGACAGCAGCTCCTGCCAGCTTCCCATGGATTTTGGGCCATGTTTCACCTTTCCTTTCAGGGAAAAGCTTTCGGGAGCAGCAGTGTGAGAAGTACAACAGCTACAACTTCACTGACCTGGAAGGGAATCACTTGGAGTGGGTTCCTAAGTACGCTGGAGTGTCCCCCCGAGACAGATGCAAACTCTTCTGCCGAGCCCGAGGGAGGAGCGAGTTCAAAGTCTTTGAGGCCAAAGTAAGATTCCTGGAGATGGGAATCTCCAAAGTAACACTCCTGGTGATATGAATCCCCAAAGTGAGATTCCTGGAGATGGGAATCTCCAAAGTGAGATTCCTGGAGGTGGAATCACCAAAGTAAGATTCCTTGAGATGGGAATCACCAAAGATTCCTGGTGATGAGAATCTCCAAAGTAAGATTCCTGGAGATGGGAATCTCCACAGATTCCTGGTGATGGGAAACACCAAAGATTCCTGGAGATGGGAATCACCAAAGTAAGATTCTCGGAGATGGGAATCTCCAAAGTAAGATTCCTTTAGATGGGAATCTCCAAAGTAAGATTCCTGGAGATGGGAGTCTCCAAAGATAGGTTCCTGGTGATGGGAATCACCAAAGATTCCTTGAGATGGGAATCTCCAAAGATTCCTTTAGATGAGAATCACCAAAGTGAAGTTGCTGGAGATGGGAATCACCAAAGATAAATTCCTGGTGATGGGAATCACCCAAGTAAGATTGCTGGAGATGGGAATCTCCAAAGAAAGATTCCTGGAGATGGGAATCTCCAAAGTAAGACTTCTTGTGATGGTGGTCTCCAGAGATAGATTCCTGGTGATGTAATCACCATGTTAAGATTCCTGGTGATGAGAATCACCAAAGGAAGATTCCTTTAGATGGGAATCTCCAAAGTAAGATTCCTGGAGATGGGAGTCTCCAAAGATAGGTTCCTGGTGATGGGAATCACCAAAGTAAGATTCCTTTAGATGGGAATCTCCAAAGTAGGATTCCTGTGGATGGGAATCACTCCTGTTTATGCCATGTCAGACCTCATGCCCTGGTTCCTCCTGTGCATCCCCTCTCCAGGTGATCGATGGCACGCTGTGTGGCCCAGAGACCCTCTCCATCTGTGTGCACGGGCAGTGCATCAAGGCTGGCTGTGACCACGTCATTGGCTCCTCCAAGAAGCTGGACAAGTGCGGGGTGTGYGGTGGCAATGGCTCCACGTGCAGGAAAATATCCGGCTCGCTCAACAGATCCAGGTGAGGCACCAGGGAGAGGGTTCTGCAGGGATGGGCTGTGGGAGAAACACCAGCATCCTCTCTCATTCCCCTTTTTCTATCACTAAACTTGTAGACTTGGAATATATTAGGATCCAAGCCAGCATCCTCAGCTGGCTGGCACTGCAGGAGCCTGGGCTCCTCCCCASACTCTGGGACTTAAGCTCAGTTTATTTTGGGGCAGAATTATACAAGCCAAGTAGAGCTTATTTCCTAAAATAATAACTGATGTGACGGGCTTGGTACACCACTGCAAATAAATCTGCTGCCCCAACGAGTTTACAAAACACATTTCACACCAGTGCACTGAGTTGGACACATATTCAAGGGCTGATTGTGATATAAATGTTCAATAACCTTTCCCTGGAATTGGGGTGAATTTGAATCCTGGGACAAGGGCACTGGGGCAGTCACTTCCCTCACCCAACAGATTTGGGAATTCTGCTTTGCCAAAGAGCAGAATTTGAGGGTTTTGTTGGAAAACCATAACAAAAGCCCAATCGTCCAGCTCCGTGCAGCGAGGTGACTCACGCAGTCAAATTAGATTTCCTAAATGGTTTCCTTCCAGGGAACAGCTGAAACGGGGCTTCCACTCTCCTATGAGTTGTTTGTGGTTGACTAAATGGAGATTAGCACAGGAGCTACAGCCAAGAAGAGATCCCATTAAGGTCAGGGTGAGGGAGGCCAGGGTGGCGGAGAGCAGAGTTTGACTCAAAGGCTTTTTTCCAAAATACTCTGAACCTAATTACTGACCGCAGCATCCACCACGGGGATCCGTGGAAAATGATCCTGTGCTGGCCCCWCAGTGTGAGTCACAGTGCTGAGGGCTCAATGAAACCTTCCTCGTGCTGTCCTGGGAGCCGTGGTGCTCCAGGGATGGGCTTTGGCTGGCTCTGCAGGAAAACGTTTCCCTGGCATGGGAATGTCCTCTGTATCTTCCAATGGGATTACTTCTGCACTGCAGTGGTGGATGAAATCCCTTCAAAAAGTGAGCTGAGAGTGCAGAGACTGCCTCCTATYGTGTTGTTCTACATCTATGTCTGTATCTGTACCTACATCTATATTATCTCTGGCAATAGGTGATGTCACCATTCAGCATAACCAGTGACAGGCTTTCAATCCCAAACACTTCACCATTTCCAAATATAGGGAGCAAGGGGAATTTCCCACCTAGGCTGGTAATCCCAGGGCTGTCCATTTGATTGCATCACTCATTTTCATACGTAACTCAGAGAAACCTTCCAGCTGAGCTCMCATCTAGAACATCTGCAATATTTCTAACTCTTAAATGGTTGGGGTTACAGAGGGATGGCTTCAGAGCCAGGATCCTGAGTATTGGGGAAGATGAAACAGGAAAGCCTTACAAATATGATTGTCTGGCAAAAGATTTTGAGATAAGTGAGACTGAAATGAAAGCAAGCTTTGAGATMCCTCAGTTACTGAACAACTGGAAAACAATGGTGTGGCTGGCTGAAGGTGATCCCCTTTTGATGGAACAACACCCTCTGCTTGCAGACAGGCCCAAGGGTCAGAGCAGACCCTACAGCTTGGCAGAAGGGGCCCAAAGAGGAGTTTGTAGGGTTTAAAATGTAACACAGGATGGTAATGTAATGATTCTTACAGGCTGTATGGAAATGCTGTAGGATTTGTATATTGTACCAGGTTGRTTAGTGAGAATCAGAATATTCAACACAGAAGATTTATTGTATTGTAACAGGAACCTCACTCTCTTACCCTTTTTACTCTCTTACCTTTTTACTCCCTTACTCTCTCACCCTCTCATCCTCTCTCCCCCTCTCTTCTCTCAGCCTGCTCTGAGCTGTGSCTGGCAGCTCCCAGYAGGGCCCTGCACCCAGGCCCTCTGCAATARACCCCAAATTCCCMGACCTGGCTKCAGAGATCTCTGCTCTCCATCCGTCCCCACCGTCCTACCCCCGCGATGCTCCTACACCTGAGTGCTGTTCCTTACACGACTGTGCTTTTAGTGAATCTTGCAGCATAACCGTGTCCCTTTGCCCCGTGCAGGTACGGCTACAATGACATTGTCACCATCCCTGCCGGAGCCACCAACATYGACATCAAACAGCGCAGCCACCGAGGGCTCCGGCACGACGGGAACTACCTGGCCCTGAAGACCCTTGAGGGCAAGTACCTGCTCAATGGAGACTTTGCCATCTCAGCCATGGAGCAGGACATCCTCATTAAGGGCACCATCCTGAAGTACAGCGGCTCCATGACCACTCTGGAGAGGCTGCAGAGCTTCCGACAGCTCCCAGAGCCCCTGACCGTGCAGCTGCTGACCATTGCCAGCGAGGTCTTCCCACCTAAAGTCAAGTACACCTTCTTCATCCCCAAGGACGTCCCTTTCAGCAAGCAGAAAGGCAAAGAGAAGAAGTCAGTTAACGTCATCCRGCCGATGCTGACCTCCCAGTGGGTGCTGGGGGACTGGTCCGAGTGCTCCAAGACCTGTGGCTCCGGCTGGCAGCGGCGGTCGGTGGACTGCCGGGATGTGGAGGGTCAAACCTCCTCTGCCTGCAACAGATCCCTCAAGCCCGAGGACATCAAGCCCTGTGGAGACGTGCCCTGCCCTCTCTGGCGCCTGGGTCCCTGGTCCCCCTGCTCCCAGACGTGCGGYGAGGGCGTGCGGACGCGCAGCGCCTCCTGCATTGACTACGCCGGGAAAATCACCGCCCCCGAGAAATGCAGCTCCCCGGGACCGCCCCCGGCCACCACCGCCTGCCTGCTGCGGCAGTGCTGAGCCACGGCGGGCTGCAGGAGCCCAGGGTGCCACAGAACACTGGGGCAGGACAGCCAGGGTGCCACAGAACACTGGGGCAGGACAGCCAGGGTGCCACA
>JACDOX010000090.1:1291727-1302042 GCA_014549065.1 Cardinalis cardinalis | reverse complement strand
ACACTGGGGCAGGACAGCCAGGGTGCCACACAGCACTGGGGCAGGACAGCCAGGGTGCCATGGGCTCCTCCACACTGGGGCAGGACAGCCAGGGTGCCATGGGCTCCTCCACACTGGGGCAGGACAGCCAGGGTGCCAGGGGCTTGCTCTCCAGTGCTTCATCCCCACCACATCGATGTCTACCTCAGAGGGGAGAATAACGGCAGCAAAACAGGGAGGAATCACTTCTTTTCCTTTCTTTCTTCCTTTTCTTTCTGGCTGGCTGCTTGCAGGCAAGTTGTAACTTAAAGGGARAAATAAGCAGATCTGTAGGGTGTTTCTAAAGAGCTGGATGTGGTTGCAGATTGCTTTTGTAAGGTTKGCTGGGGTTTGGCACCTGGAGAAAATGGGGAGCCTGGTTTTGCTGTCACCCCATCCCAGCTAGAGGTCAGGGAGGTCCAGGATGGATGTCTTGCTGATAAAACTGGGATCTCCTCACAAAAGGGATGGAATGGGTTGCCATCCCCTCCCTGCAGCAGTGTGGGTGTCCTTGAGCATGAGGAGTGTTTTATCAGCTGTGGGTTTCACTTGGGAGATAAATTGCTTGTGTGAATGGGAGAAGGAATAAGCTGAGAGCCAGATCCTAGCATGAATCAGGCAGGAGGGCAGGTGAGAGGTGGTTTCTGCTGGATTTATAATCTAYAAGGCGACAAACCTCTGGCTCCAAACACCCCCAGCATCTTGTGGTTATTCCTAGAGCTGTTACCCCACACCTTTGTTTGCCCAGCTATAAAACCAGGGCTTAATTACACCTGATCTGTCTTACAGGGCCACTGTGAGGATTAATTAATTCCTAATTCTGCAGTGCTGACTGTCAAATGCCTATTGTGATGCCCTTTGGAGCAGGCACTCTGGTGTGCCAGCGTTTCCTTTCCCATCCTTRTCCTTCAGTCCCCTGTGGGCTCATTTTTTCAGCTCTGCTGTAATTTTGGAGGTAATTCACTAGTCTGGTGTGCAGCAGGGATGAGCCCAGGATCTGTAGATGGTGCCAGAGGTGACCAGTGCTGCTCTTCACCTCTGCTTCCCTGGGATATTTGAGAATGCTCAGATCTGGTGCCAGCTCCAGCCTTGCTTGAGCAGTTCTCAGTGCAGGACCAAGCCTGGCAAGGCTGGAGCTGCTCTTTCCCAGTGGGAAGCAGCCCCAGCCCTCTCCCCAGCCCAGCTGCTGCCTGGCCCCAGCACAGATGGCTGTTCAGACCCTGAACTTTGCCCTTTCCARAGCAATCACTGGCCATGTGCTGGCAGCAGCCTGTGCCTGGGGAGCAGGGATGGAATTTGGAAMGATTTTGCTATTGCTGGATGAGCAATTCAGTATCTCCAGGCTCCTCTCGTACCCTGCCTTGGCTTCCTTTTTGGCAGCAAAATGTTGAATTTCCAGTGGGATCTGCCTTTTTCTCATAGGAAGGGGAGGAGGGCTGGAATTTTTGATGTTTCAGATTCCCCATTCACATTTATGGAGCAAATCCTTTTCCTTGTCCCTTTTGCCTGAGCAAGCCAAGCTCRTGTGAGACCCTTTCCTGGCTGTCCAGACAGGTTTGGAATGGGATGGTGGGATGAGCTGCTCCTCTGAAGACAGAAACCTCACTATTCACCTGAAAACATGAAATATTCCTGTTTTATCTGCCATTCATTATTTCTATCAAAACCACAGGAGCTACAGCCCAGGATTGAGGGTATTGAGTGCTTGGTTCTTTTGTTTTTTTAGGAAAGGAAAAAAAAAAACCTGAAGGCCAGCTGCAGAGTTTGGATGCAGAGCTGTTTGTGCTGTGGTACAGACCTACCTTTGGGCAATGTTCTACATCTGCTAATTAATCTCCAGGAATTTAAGTTCTAACAAATAGCTGGATGCTAAAGTCATGTAGCCTTGCAGGGTTATTTTCTTTTTTTCCCCTCTGAGTCTGCAAGGGTTTGAAACTCAAAGCCAGCATGTGTTTCCTCTCCAGTGTCAGCACCAGCATTTAGGATGGGTCGGGAACATCAGTCTGAGGCAGTGCCAAGGAAAATGTCTGTATTTATCACCCAGGATAATGTGTGCATGCCAAGGGGCTTTTCCAGGGTTTTATAATCGCTGGGTGGCTGCTTCACTGGATGTAAAAACTCCTTGGTTAGGGCAAATCCTGCTGCTTTTCCAGCCAGGAGGAAGGTGGRGATCCCCCAGGAGGGGGGACCAGAGGCAGTGATGCTCTGTTGAGGTGTGGGTGATGCTAAGTGAAATTCCTGCCCCAGGYTTCTGTAAAAACAAGTAGCCTTTACTCTGATTTAAGTCAAAGAGGTTTTATATATTAGGCTATATATATATATATATGTGTGTATATATATGTTTCCCTTCAGTGAAGGATTGTAGCAATGTACTGAGCCTCTTGTGTTAGGTATTTATTACAAATTTCTGTTTGGTTTTGTACAGTAGCTGTCTGGAAAAGAGAACAAAAAAAGAAGGAGAAAAGAGATTTAAAAGACTGTATTTTAACATGCTGCTCCCACATCCCCTCTCTGGAAGCTGCAGGGAGCTCAGAGAAGGGATGTCTTTGCTCATTGTTTATCCACTCTGGTATCTGACTGGTGTTTCCCTCCTCCCTGCTGTACCCACCAAGCTGTGTAAGCATAACAAACCCAACCAAAATTAAGCTTTGGAATTCATCTTAAGGAGAGGAGGGAAAATACAATTTTCTGATTTTTAGCCTATTGTTTGTATTTGTTTTTAATTTTGAAAACAGTCTGTTTGTGGCTCTGCCTTTACCCCTCAATAAAGGACTTCCTGCCTTTTATCTCTTTGCATTTGTCTTTATTTGCACTTTTCTCAGGACTGTTATTATCTCCATCCCAGAGAGATTTTAAATCTCTCTTTTCCGTATCTTATTGATAATAAATGGTTCATTCAGTTTTAAGATGCTGAACCAAAATATTACATGAGAGAATAGACAAAACCCACAGAGCCAGAATGATTCTGCAGGAATTTGAAAGCAATTCTGTTTTACAGATGCCTGATGAGTACTTAACCCTTTTCTATACATATAGAGTATATCTTTCTGTATATATTATATACTTATTATAGATAATATAGTATATTATCATATAGTATAATATAATATAGTATAGTATAATATAGATAGTATACTATATTATATATAATATACACTAATATATTATAGATAATATACTTAATAATAATGATAATGATAATGATAATGATAATGATAATAATAATAATAATAATAATAATAATAATATAGAGCCATAGCATATGAACCATAAATCATATATATAATATATATAAACCATTATAGAACCATATAATACATTATGTATATGATCTATATATACATCATATATATTATATGTGCATAATATATATTATACACAGAACTCTAACTGTATTATATATCTATATWTACATCATCTTAGATATAGACATGTTATATATCTACATAGAATTCTATTATATATATTAATATATTCTATCTATATATTCTACATAGAATCCTATTAATCCATGATAATATATTTATTATATGTATATGTCATATAAGTTAGAGTATACATTATATGTCATATATATTATATATACATAATATGTACATATATATAAACATAATATATACATATATACTGTCATTAAATTTTATAAGTATTACAATATGTAATAGATAATTATAATTAATAATTCTTGATTTTTTATAAATAAATAAATATATATACACATGATGGGTAGATATTATATGTACATAATATATATTGTTTAGAACCACCTCGTTGGAATAAGGCTGGGCTCATTGCAGGAGAATCTTGGATACCTGCCAGCTGTCCTGGGTGAAAGCCCACCCTGATGTCTGCTTTATTTTCTATATCTCATATTATATTATATTATATTATATTATATTATATTATATTATATTATATTATATTATATTATATTATATTTATTATATTATATTTATTATATTATATTTATTATATTATATTTATTTATTATATTATTTATATTCTATTATACTATATTATGGTATAATTGTATAGTATATTAATATAATATAGTATATTTATATAATATAATATGGTATAATATTCACAGATACTATTATTTCTATTATAACCATTACATTATACCATTATTATAATATGAAATACATATGCATTGTACATTATTACAATATATTATACATTATATAATATGTATTATACATATATATAATATATATTATCCTATATATACTTTATTAAAATATAAAAAATTTTACATATATATATATATATATATATACAAAATTTTATTATTCTAACATTCCACATTACATTATTTTGTCTATATACTGGGGATTTCCCTGCAGAGGGACAGGCCCTGCCTTGCAGCTCATTAGGGTGACAGCCTGCCTTGCCTTTCCCCWCCTTTTTCCTTGTTTTGTTGCCATTGCTGGGTTTGAGTTGAATAATTTCAAACAATGCCACAAGGTTTTGGGATATTACCAGGTAGGGGAAAAGTCCTTAATTAAGGATATCAGTGTAACCATCATAATTTAACTTAAAAAAAAAAATTATGGGATAAGGAAATTACTGTGGGGTAAGAAATAAACCTTATGGGAGCATTTCTTACACTGTATCCATGATGATACCAGAGACAATGGGGACCAGCAGGCACTGATGGATCTCTGCAGTCCCACCAGGGGAAATCTTTGGGGYCAACCCTTGGCTGAACCTCCCCAGCCTCTGCTGCCCATAATGCTGCTCCTCCATCAGGGTAATTATGTTTCATGGGCATATTTCCTCTTGAAAGGCTCTTCCAGAGGATGTAGGATGCCACAGGCTTCTCCCCCAGGCATGAACATTTCCAGCTCTGTGTTGAAATGGTGCTTTGCTCCTTGATCCCAAGAGCTTCTCCCTCCAAGGACTGGGCTCTCCTGATCTCCAGCCCCAGCCATTGCTGGACAGTTGCTTCCCCTTACCCTTGTGCTAAAACTGTTCTTTCTTTAACAATTTTCCTCTCTCCTGGGTCCATCCCTCCCTCCCCACGTGTCTGTGGACAGCAGYCAGACCTCTTCCAGCCTTACTTTGCTAAACTCTGCAAGGCTCACCTCATAAAACACCCTCCTCAGCTCTGGGCTGAATTTATCATCCCTGGACAGAAGGATCACAGCGTCCCAGCAAGGTCACACCAGCACCTGCTGCTTCAGCCACAAATCCATCCTTATTCCTGATGGAATCATCCTTCCTGCCCTGTCCTAGAACCATAACATCCCTTCTCTGCCCTTATCCTCTGCCCAGCTCATCCATCTTGGTCCTACAACCCCTCTGCTCTGTTAGATCCCTCTTTCCCTGCACAGGTAAATCCATCCTCAGGTGCCCAAGCAACTCTCTGGTTCCTTGGCAATGGCATTTCTGAGGGGCTGTTGCAATTCAGAGCTTTTTAGAAAGGTTTCCCTCCTAAATTCCTGCTTCAACCTCCTCTCCKGCCAACTAGGATGCTTTAACCCTCAGCACCACACTCACTGAGGAAAAGGAAAAGCAATTTCAGGTCTGGGGAGGACACAGACCCCAAATCCTCCYCATGTCAGGAGAAAATCAGGAGTTTCCAAAGAGAGAAGTCAGCAGGATGGAGTTAAAGCAGATTAACTGAGCCCTGGAGACCACAACAGGCAGGAGGGTGGAGAGGAAGCAGCTCCTGCACTCTGGTGGTAAATTCAGGAGTAGGCAACAAGTCCCTGAGTGTGGGAGCAAAGCTGTTTTCCCTCAGGAGCTGCGGGGTCAGGGAGGGGAGAGCAAGGCTGKGCAGGGAAGGTGTCACTTGCTGTGGTTGTTAATGAGGAATCCTGCCAGGAGCAGGCTGCTGGCAGTGCAGTGTCTGCTCCAAGAGCTGCTGAAGCACAGGAAAACACATCCCACAGGCTGCAAAACGAGGGTGAAGCAGCTTCCAGCCAGAAATGGCACCTTCTGGGAGCTTGAATGAGGTAAGCAAGGGAGAGATTCAAGGATTAAAGCGTTGCAATGTGATGTAGTAAAGAAAGGGGCAGATCCCAGGGATGGATGGGAGACACACCTGGGTGTTCTCTGAATGTAAAAAAAAACAAGGGAAAAGAGAATTTCTGTTTAGATGGATAAAGGAGGCTTTAAGGGYCTGACACAACCTCCAGTCACTCCCCTCATGCTGCAGACAGAAATCTCATTGAAAGCTGTTTTATACCATCAAATTCCAGGAGGTTCAGCCCAGGAACTCCTGCGACCCCTCTATGTCCCTATAAGAGAGAAGAAGATGCACAGAGCAGTTTYACCACTGAATCACTCAGGGTTTATGTTGGTGTTGCTCCATCTACACCCACAAAGCAATCCCAGAATATTGTAAAATGCATGTAAGAGCAAATCCCATCACTGGGCAAATATCAGCAATCAGGATTTGGCATTTCTCAGCCTCTCACTGGGAAACTGCAACTCAGTGGAAAAAGCAGTGTTGGAAGCCAGGACACCCCTCTGGCTGCCCTGGATGAAGCCAGGACACCCCTCTGGCTGCCCTGGATGAAGGCAGGACACCCCTCTGGCTGCCCTGGATGAAGCCAGAACACCCCTCTGGCTGCCCTGGGTGAAGGCAGGACACCCCTCTGGCTGCCCTGGGTGAAGGCAGGACACCCCTCTGGCTGCCCTGGGTGAAGGCAGGACATCCCTCTGGCTGCCCTGGGTGAAGGCAGGACATCCCTCTGGCTGCCCTGGGTGAAGCCAGGACATCCCTCTGGCTGCCCTGGATGAAGGCAGGACACCCCTCTGGCTGCCCTGGGTGAAGCCAGAACACCCCTCTGGCTGCCCTGGATGGCTCCAGCCCCTGCCAGGGGGCTCAGAGACCCTGGCACAGAGCCCAAGCCCCCTGTGCCTTTAATTTTGACCCATGGAATAAATTACCAACCTTCTATGAAGATCTGCAAGCCATGAAAGTTGAAGTAGAATGACAGTCAGTTTGTGAAAAGTAGAATTTTGGGGTTTTTAGAATGGGAGCTTGGGGTCCCAAGATGGAGGAATTTGGGTGTACCTTGTCCTTCTTCTTTCTTCTTCTTAGCCTTCATCTTCTGTGTGATGTTGGCACTTTTAGACTGGTTTAGAGTAGAAACACACAGTCTAACATAAGTGATAGGTATTGGGAAGTTATTGTAAATGAAGTACATGTAGTTTTTAGTGTAAAAAGACAACACCACCTCTGAAGGAAGTCAGTGTGCCATGGACTGACCTGCTGAAGGGACCTCAGCAGGCCAGGGAAAGAATGTTAAAGATAACAGAAAATAAACAACCTTGAACATCAGAGCAGAGGAATCTTGACTCCTTCTTTGGTTGCCAGGCTGGGAAAAGAGACTGTGACACATCTTGGGGTCAGCCAGGACCACAGAGACCCCAAGAGAGCAGAGCAATAAAGGACAACCCAGCCACTGAGGAAACCCGAGCAGGCGTGAATCAACACAGCTCCTCCTCTGCCTTTTCACCCCCCYGGCTCTGGGAATCCCTGGAGATCCTCTGCAGGTATCCAGGGCTGATAAAATGCTGTTAATAAGGGGGAGGAAGCTGAGGGCTGAGGCAGGCTGCTGTGCCCCTGCAGTGGTGATGTGTGCAGGGCTCTTTTCTTTTTCAATCAAGTCAGATCATCTTGCATACACAGCACCTGAGACTGAAATTCCCAAATTTCACAGTGCTTTTATAAAAGCTATCAATAAAAGGACTGAAGCAGTTCTCTTCCYACCTATATCACTTYTACCAGGTTCTAACATGGSATAAAGGAGAGAGGCTTTTATAAACATGGTGTTCTGGAACCTGGTACTGTCTCAGAAAAAAGATTTGATTTATTTTCCAGCAGCATCCTCAGATCCCCAACTTTATGTGCAACATGTAGGAGAGGTTTCATGAATAAAACTTACAAGTTGAATGCTATTAGTGTCTGTTCTTAGCTTCCAGCACACAGGAATGACTAGTTAATTACTGAATTAATTCTTTCCAACAAAGTCAAGGCAGTTCTTTATTTTGGAATTTTATGGCTTATTTCCAGGTCACATGGAGCAGGTTTAAAGACTGTTGGTTTTGACAGTGAGGACACAGACAATTTTACTTTTACTTAATTTTACTTAATTTTACTTTAATTTTMCTGTCTTCCTGCCACCAATTTGTGCAGTTTAGACCCGTTTTCCCTCCTGTGCAAAGCCCATCACCTGCTCAGAGCAAGTTTCAAGCTGGATAAAGCACATGTGACAACTCACAGCACTRAGAGGCTCTGCTGGGCTCACCTGACTCTTTTTTCATGAAATTGTCACAAATCAGCATTTTAAGGCAATTTTAAAGTTGCAACAACACATCTAGGAAAGTCAGCAAGAAAAGGCACATCAGATTCTGCATCTGCAGGAACCAGCACTGGCTCTCAGTTGACTAAATCACTCATTCTACAATTTCACCATCAAAAAGCCCCTGATGGAGAATTTTCAGAGCTTTTTGAAGCTAAGGGATGGCAGCCTGAGGTTTTTTCCATAATCCTCTGTGATTCAGGAGTTACCATGGGTAGCCAGGAGCAGATTTCCTTGAAAGTTATGGCTCATTAAAGTGGAAACAGCACCTGCAGACAYGTAATGAGCTGAAATTGGTGCTATTTTACCTCTGCTTTACACAGGAGTAGATTGCAATGGGAGGCTGCATGTCTCAGGATTGCAAGAGAGATCCCTGGGAGCACAAAACCAGTGTAAGGGGAAGAGAAATGAGAATTAAGCAGAGTCCAACTCTGCTCTGGTTCTCCCCCCAGTTGTGAAAGGAAGCATCTAAAAGGATCCCTGAGTTTTCACGACAGCACAAGGGGAGTTTGGCCTCTTTTCTTTTTGTGGCTTTTCCATGGACAGGTTTTAARTTTTTTACTGCTGATTAACACTTTTGGACCCGGGCCCTTCAATCTGTTTCCTGCTTCAATTTACTGAGAGCTCATCACCAAAAACAAACCCAAACCAACAAAAAMCCAGTCCATAAAACAATCTGCAGAGGAAAGGGTTGTGTCCATCCTGTTTTGAAACTGTGTTTACCCGAATTAGTGCAGATTTGGACCAAATTGTGGGTGGATTAATTAGAGACTCATTAAAATTGATTGGTTGCAAACTGGTGGGTGGTKTGTGAGGCTTTGGGAGCTGGGGTACCCCACGTTTGGGGAGGGCAGAATGCCCTGACATCCCTTGGATGGAGGATGCAGGAGCGGAGCATCCTGGTGCCCCGGTGTTGAGGAAGATGAAACAGGAAAGCCTTATCAATATGATTGTCTGGCAAAAGATTTTGAGAATATGGAAACTATAAGTGAGATTGCAATGAAAGCAAGCTTTGAGATACCTCAGTTACTCAACAACTGGAAAACAATGGTGTGGCTGGCTGAAGGTGATCCCCTTTTGATGGAACAACACCCTCTGCTTGCAGACAGGCCCAAGGGTCAGAGCAGACCCTACAGCTTGGCAGAAGGGGCCCAAAGAGGAGTTTTTAGGGTTTAAAATGTTACACAGGGTGGTAATGTAATGATTCTTATAGGCTGTATGGAAATGCTGTAGGATTTGTATCTTGTACTAGATTGGTTAGTGAGAATCAGAATATTCAACACAGAAGAAGATTTATTGTATTGGAACGGGAACCTCACTCTCTTACCCTTTTTACTCTCTTACCTTTTCTACTCTCTTTCTCTCTCACCCTCTCATCCTCTCTGCCCCTCTCTTCTCTCAGCCTGCTCTGAGCTGTGGCTGGCAGCTCCCAGCAGGGCCCTGCCCCAGGCCCTTTGCAATGAACCCCAAGCTCCAGACCTGGCTGCAGAGATCTCTGCTCTCTGTCCCTCCTGACCGTGCTACCCCCGTTGCTCCCACACCCCGGGGGATGCAGGGCTGGATCATCCCGGTGCCCCGGGGCAGCCCGTGCTGGAGGATGGTGTGAAAAACACTTTTAACTCTCTTGTGAAAGAGTAAAAAGTTTAATAAAGGATAACAGCAGACAAGGACTACAGTGTAAAGGCTATTACGGCCGGGTGCATCTTGGCACTCAGCTAAGACTGCACTATCACTTTCGGGGATACTCTTTAAATATTTTTTTTTCTTTATACCAGCCTGTTGCATATTCATAGATCTTATGCATAGTAAACTTTTTTCTCAAACTAGTTTACATGYTCTAAGAACTGTTTAGTGTGGCTCCTCCTTGGGTTCGCCTTTTTAGAGCACGCACATTCCTTGGCTGGGGTTTTAGTCCTTTTTTTATTACTTCTAGTTTCTGGGTTTTGGTCCACACTGTCTTCAGATGGTGAGTGCTGATA